>RXPK01000180.1:3123871-3297145 GCA_004143645.1 Protaetia brevitarsis | reverse complement strand
AAATAATTTTTTTTTGAATCTGTTTTTTCGCGTGTGTCGTTTACTTAGGCGATGTACTTATGTTTTGATATATCAGCACTGTTCATTCTTTTCTAGGGGAGTCAAAATACCATGCTGAACGTCGCAATAGTTTGGCTTATTGAGCTGGATATCGCCTACACTCAGCGATCGGGAGCATAAGGTAAGTGTTTGCATTACGAAACCCTGTAGGAATTTTGAAAATTCTTACGAGAAACATCAAAAACTTCCAGGAGACCTTCATACGTTATTTATATCTAATCAAAATGGAATACCACTTTTATCACTCTTTTTTTTAATACTTTATCTTACAATATGCAAAACAAAAACATTCCAACTTATTCTTGCTTATCTCCAAAACAAACTGTCTCATATAGTACAGATCTCCAATACGTCCTTAAAAATTCATACCAGCTTTATTGCGAATTTCTTTAGAAACAGTAAATCATCACAATGTAGCAGCTTTCTATTCTGTTCGATCACAGAGGATTCAAATGCATTACCAAAGAATGTTAATATCGCTACACAGTGCGAAAAACGTGATCGAAAATCGACTTTTAAACTTTTTAGTACAACGTTTAAATTTTGGCATTTCAATGTCAAAACATTGTTTTGATTTAAGGCTTATTAGTTTTGAATCAAGTATTACATTTAAATGAAGGAGATGTCTTGCTAATTACCTGGATTGTAGGGGAAGATTAGTGGGCTTACAAATCTCAGATTATAGGATAATAACAATAATAGTATAAAGTATATTTTGCAATAAAAAAAATACAAAAATTGTCAATATTAGAAATGTAAATATTGTCGACAAGACATATATATACAGGCTGATTTAAATTAAGTGCGCACCATTGCTATCTCTGTTATTATTGATTCTAGAAAGTATGTTAAATTAGCAAAGTATTAATGTTTTTAACGTGATTGATATGCAATATATGAAAAAACAATTGCGTGACGTATTTCCGAGAAATTTTGAAATTTATATTTTTTTAAATGAACACCTGTATATTGTTTTAAAAAATGGAAGATATTTTAATTTGTGGTGCAAAAGTTTTAATACAATACTGTCTTAAAACTAATATAAAGAAATTATGGTGGTTTTAATTATGCCAGAAAGCATGATGTAAAAAATATATAGTAGGCTTCTTTCACTTTCAAGGGTGGGGCAAAAGTGGTGGGGACAATGCCATTTTTCATTTCCTCAGTTTCTGCGAAAAAGTGAGAATACTTTAATTATGTTTTAAGTTATGAAATAAATCTGTATTTCACATTAATCATAATAAAGAAATAGCAAAAGGATCTGTATTGAATACGGCGAAGAAGAAAAATTGGTTGAAGAGTGTCATTATGATCCTTACGTTTTGTATTATATGTGATGGTAAGAAAAATTGAAAATATTCACTCATTGGGAGAAACTTAAGAAAACGCATTTTGTAAAACAGTGGGCCATCCTATAAAAATTTATGATTTCATGTCCATCATAGAAGTGTAGCACTTTATTCGAAGATGGCGCTACAGAATTTTTAAAAAAATAATTTTGTTAATGTAGATTGAATCATTGCTGATAGCCTACGTTAACTGCATTTTCATTAATAACAATACGAAAATTTCTGTAAATAAAATGGAAAAAACTGAAAGATAAATTGTTACATTCCACTTATGTATTCCTGCGTTAGTCCAAATTATTTCCTTATAAAAATCACTCACAATTGAAAGGTAATTCGTATAAAATATTTATTTTTCCTCATAGCTACAATTGTACTGTACAAATAAAATAAAACTGCGTATATACAAATATTTATAGTAAAGAAAATAATAGTGTATTTAGTTATACATGTCAGAGGAATAATAATACAGAAAGTGCTAAATTCAAGAATAGGTACGTAATTACGGGCAAGCAAGTAAATCGAGTTATTTAATGATCATCAATAATCGAATGATGCCTTGTCCATCATTCAATTATATCCACCACTACCTTTTTATCAGTTATCTCCTCTGTCTATGTGTTCCATCTCCTCCAGCAATAATTCCTAATATTTTATTTACACCCTTACGACAACCATGTCCTCTCCAAGTACAAATTGAATTTAAAAAATTTTTTGCAATTGTCATTTGCACATATTCCTCGCGATATAAATTATTGTATTTTCTCCAGAGGAAAATATCCTAGATAAAATTGGGAAAAAATATGAGATAAGCTCAGCCTTTTTGAGAACCGTAGTATTGGCTATATGGATCTTGAATGACTGCAGATTTACGTGGAATATATTTTTTTTTTTTGCAGACTACATTTTCTTATTTCTTAAGATGCCATTTTTAGGTTATGTCACTGCACAAAACACGTCGATATTACGAAAAGATTGACCTTTTCTAGCAATAATAGCTATAATAATAAATGTTGCAACTAACTTATTTTGTTGAAATAGTTAACACCTTTCCATGTATTATTTTTGACAAAAATGTATGCGTTTGTACTCGTAATAAGTGCCTTTTAGATTAGACTTACACAACAGTGCGATCCTCAGAGCGGCTGCGCTCACTTCAAGTTTTTCCTAGAATTATTTCATTTTGGTAACAGAGATAATATAACCAACATGGACATTTGCCACGTATTCTCATCAACCTGTTGATTCTCATCGATATATCCCACAACAGCGCTTTTTCTATAAAACAAATAAATAATCTAGTAAATAGGCAAGCACAGATAAGTCTCGAGCACTCTCAATTCTCCCTACAAAAAAAAAAAAATTACTCTGATTCCATTTCACGCTCATTTATGTTATGTTTATCTGTTTATTGGTTTATGTTCAAAAATGACATACGAACTTCATATGCCTTGCATTCATCGGCAATTCCCGGCGTCGCGCCGACACGAAAATTTCCTGCTTTTTAGGCGGTAAATACAAATTTATCAACTTTTTTTAATAAATTGAAATAAGTGTACCGATACAAAAAACAAAATACAAAAAAGAAAAAATAAAAACAAAGGTTTTTTTTTATTTCTATTGATTCAATAATAATAATAATAATAGTAATATTTCATGTAATAATTCCCTCTAAAACAAAACTTTTTTCCTCTAGCTACCCTCTAAAAAGGGAATTTCTCTCTCATATACACAAAATGACTAAAAATAGCACCCGACCTTGTGATTCACTCGACTTGACCACGTGATACATCCCATGTGTTTACATCACAAATATACGAATGTACTTATATATTATTTTTCGCCCAAACAATTTTGAAACAGGCTGCGCCATCTACATTTCAAAAACTTGTTAATTTCGCACCTATTTGACAGAAACGAAATTTTTTATGTTTGTACGCCCCCTTAAGTCAAAACAAATAGTATGTTGTTTGAAACTGTCAAAAACGCACCGATCTTAAATCTTTTACACGTTTAATTATTAAAAAAAGTTGGTTATTTCATTTTTGTGTTGTGTTCTTTACTTCTATTGTTATTATTACATTATTATCATTGGTAGCTTGAACAGTTTTCGTTATATTTAGTTCTAAGTATTAAATGATATCTCACCATGGTATTTTTTCATTTGGAGAAATTCGATATGCTTGGAACCATACATTGTATGCGGCAAAAATTCAATAAGGACTGTCGAATATTATGCACTACAGTATCCTTTACGACAGCAGCCAAATGGACGTTACTTTCGAAAACTGTACAGACAATTTCGGCAACACGATTGCTTATTTAAGAAGAAAAGAACAAAGAAAAATATCATTATCAACGGGGAGGTAGAAATCACAGTGTTAACATATTTTGAAAACCATCGTGAATTTTCCATTAGGGATGCTACTAAGGAATTGGGTTTAAGTTACGCGTCAGTTCAGAGAATTTTAAAAAAAAGCATAAGTGTATCCTATTTAAGTACCGAACCTCACAAACATTACAACCAGGAGATTCTAACAGGAGGTTGGCTTTCTGTGAATGGTTTATTAATTTTTGTGATGAAAATTTGAATGGAGCACAATGTATTTTATGGAGTGATGAAACAAATTTCTCCAATAGAGGAATATTTAATAAGAAGAATGTACACTACTGGTCGCAAGAAAATTTATTAATAATGCGTCCACATGCTGCACAAGTTCGATTTAGTTTTAATGTCTGGTGCGGATTAATTGATTCGACAGACGTTGGTCCAGTGACCTACAATGGTGCAATTGACAGGAGAGAGATATCTGGAATTTATTCGTACCGTTCTAGAAGATTTCCTTGATAACGTCAATTACCTGATGCGCCAAAATTTGTACTTTCAGCAGGACGGTGCTCCGGCACACAACTGCCGCATAGTTCACAACTATCTGGACATCATCGTTGCCGATAAGTGGATTGGTACAAATGGGCCGATTCGATGACCAGCACGCTCTCCTGACCTTTCACCTTTAGAGTTTTTTCTTTGGGGATATTTAAAAGATCAGATATACAGAACTCGCTACAACAACGTGAACGAATTGCAAAATAAGGTTAGGCGGTTTTCCGCCAATAGGATCGAAAGACAATCTTAAGAGCTACCCAGAGTGTACTCATGCGGGCACGAAAATGTATTGAGAATGAAGGTGATACCTTTGAGCAGTATTTTATAATTATGCATTTACTTTTTCTTTTCAATTAATTTCAAGGACATTATTTTAAGATGTAATATGTTGAAATAAACATCAACCACAAAGACATATATCTGTTTTGTTAAAAGTTGATTCTTTATACTGCTTTACGTTTTACAAAATAAAAACGATCATAACTTCTTTATTATTCGTTTTAAGACAATATTGTATTGATACTTTTGCATCATAAATTAAAATATCTTTCATATTTTTAACAATATACAGGATGTTCAATTTAAAAAAAAATGTAATAAACATCAAAATTTCTTGGAAATGTGTCATTCAATTGCTTTTTCGTATATTGCATATTAATCAGCGTTAAAAAAAAACCCTAATACTTTGCTAATTTAACCTACTTTCTAGAATCAATAATAACAGAGATAGCAATGGTGCGCACTTAATCTGAATCAGCCTGTATATGTATATTAGCGTTGCGAACGAAGCTTTCGCCGTCATTCACGGCAGATACTTCTGCAATCATGCACGGCTTCAAGCGGATATATTCTTCTTTACGTGAGTTGAATGAAGCGTTGTGCATGAAGCAAATTTCTCATATTGCGCTTCATGGGCGTGAATTGCAGTGTGAAAACGCGACGCAAAAGAGTGAAACAAGACTTATTCTCAATGACTAATATGCCATGTGCGCACCTCGCCACTTACCTAATATCTACACGAATGAGTTAGGCATCGTCACCTTACACTATACTTCACGCCGTGAAGGCAATTTTGAGAATAGGTTCACTTCATTCGTTCGCTTCACATTGCAATTTTCACGCACAGCTATACATATGAATGAAACTACGTTCATCACAACACTAATGTATATGTACCTCAGAGACAAACTATGTTAGGTCCAAATATGGCGAAATCGAGCTAAGTATGTTCAGTTAATATACATACAATGATCTTTCATTGCTATCTTTTTTGTTTTTCTGTCTTGTTTTATTAAAAAGTTAGACACGCATTTATAAATGTAAATGACAGGAGCACCGACGAGAATGTATAAAAACCACAAACAAATTTAAAAAAAAATAAATAAAAAAATTATAAATATAAAAGTAGTTTCTACAAAAATGTTACATACAAGATTACACGCGGGAATCTGGTTAATTTCTTTATTTTAAGAGGGTGAGAGTTGTAATAAAGGCGCAACATTGGGGCTGGGCGTTCCAAACTGCTAACAAAAGCGCATGCGCCCATACTCATTCATTTCATTCATTCATTCATTTATTATCAACGTTAGGAGATAGGGCACTTGATGTCCGGGCAGTTGAGTAAGGTGCTCATTGTACCATCCGTATTGATTCTCTTATTTCCACTCGAGCAGCTTAGTGTTCTCTATAAAGCCCAGTATCTTACCCATTGGAAACTTGAGGACCTTCGAGGGCTCCAATAAATCTCTCCCGAGCACTTCTGCCTAATACTTCAGTTCCTCACATGTACAGATTACATGTAAACTCGTTTCTCCTGTATGTCGCATCTTCTACACCCAGGTTCGCTTACTCGCCTGTGTTATTTAGATGCTTTCAGGGGCAGTGTCCAGTTACAACCCAGTAAGGGTCTTAACTTCTTCTTACTGCGCCTGAGTAGGTTATCAGGGAAACTACCATCCCCATTCCCTATCAGCGTTTTGGTATGGAGTTGACTTTCAGTCGATCTCCATTTCTTTGTACTTTCTTTATCTAACCAGGTCCAGAGCTCCCTTCTTGCGGAATCCTTAGTGATCCCACATACGGGCTCTGGACCCATGAAGTGTCGCTTAGAGCCCTCCTTGGCTAGTTCATCGGCTATTACGTTGCCCTTTATATCATCATGTCCCGGCACCCAAATCAAGACACCGTGTTGCTCGTGCCAGTGTATTGAGGGATAGTTTGCAGTCTCTAACTAGTTTTGACCTAGTTACTGGGTTCGAGACTGCCTTAATGACAGCCTGGCTGTCAATCGTTATATTAATTTTCCTCCTCATGTAACCCCCTTTCGCAATCATTTCTGCAAGGGCGGATACCTCTGCCTGGAAGACCGTTGTATGTTTCCCCAGGCTTATGGATATCCTTTAATTAGAACTGGGCCCACAAATACCGGCTCCTGTGCCTTGGCTGGATTTGGATCCGTCGTGAACCAGATATCATTAGCAGCGATCTCACTGCGTGCCTGGTTCTGTTCGGTATGGAGATTTTCACCTTTTAGTGAAGATATTTCGGGTGCCATGCTGTCCGGGGCATTTCAGCAATAGCCCGTCCAGCATCGTGCCCGTAGTATAAGTGTGCCCCTCCCACCCTAAAGTTGGGATGCCACAGGTTGTTGGCTTTCAGTCTAAGGACCGCATTCATTGCCTCCGCTCTCACATAAAGGCACCATACTCATCTCTTACCAGCTTGCAACTTGTATAAGAAATCTATATAAAATGTTAGACGATGAGTTAATATAATATTATTTTAATATAAATAATAGAAACGCAAAATGTTAATAATCATGAAAGAAAAACGTAATTATTTCTTTACTGTATACATTTCCTTTAAAATCCAAATACTTTAATTTACACTATACCGTTAATGATTTTACTAGCTACTTCATATGTGGCTTAGAATCAATTTACAATATTATCTCATGTATGTACCATCTTTAAGAAATTATTGAAGCTCCACCAATCTTCAATTAAATTATTTATGCAACCGAAATTATAAGTACTGCGTACCAAGCAAATGCGGAATTCAGAATTGTTTGCAAATCATTTTTAGTTATTATTTTTGCTTCGATCGCATTAATAATCGAAGATTTGTGGAGCTTAAATTCGCATTTAATTTGCTAAAGATGATACATAATACTTATTATTAAGAAAAAAAAACAGTAATTATAGTAATAGTTTATTTTGTAGAGGACAAACACAGTGATTACCTAATATTAATATAATGTAATGTTTAAGCTACCAGAAATAACAGCAAAGAACAAGTAAATACCGAATAACCTGAACAGACGTTCCAAACAATAAGCTTTAAAGGATAACTTTGCTTTTTATTACAATGTATTAAACAAAGCACCGACAAGTTGTATAAGGATCCATTCAATCAGTAGGAGTACCTAACTGTTACCCTCCTCTGCTAAAGTTCATTTAAGTAGTGGGGTTGAAGCACCAAGATAACAAGGTGTGATGTTATATTTCGATAACTCCATTATTCTATTGAAAACGTATTTTCCTATTTTCAATCACCTTCTGGCTAAAACCTTGCATTATTTAAACTACGTGCCAAAAAAAAAAAACAAAACCTTAAAGGAGCTATCACAAAGCTGAAATTTTGGCTAGTTTCAAGTAGTAAATCATAACTACCAGTTTTCAGTAGTGAAATCATAACAATGGAAAAAAATGCCAAGAATCAGCAAAAATTATCAAAAATGTCACATCCACACGATTGCTATACATACAATTAATGCTGCAAGGCAGGCATTGAATGAGATGATCAGTGCCATCTTGTGGGATCTATCCCAAGGTTGCAGTAGATGGACGACGAAATCCGCTGCAAGGTGTTTGCTGCTAGTGGTAAAGAGTAGGCCAGGGAGACTTTCTACTTCCTCTTCATGTATAAAGTACTGATAGATGATTATCAGCGATTTTTTACATGCAGCCAATTGTTTCGTTAAGATTTCAGCGTTGTGACTAACCTCCTTCGAGGTGTTGTAATTTTTTTGGCACGTAGTTTACTTTTAACTTAACACAGATTATTTCAAATTAGGTCCACAACATCGTATTATATCCAGAAAGGCATTCGTGGTGCCAGACGACACCCATAAAGCAAATCGTAGCTTTACCCGGCTACGAGTCAATGACAATTGATAACAACGTGTGTGTTGGAGCCTGCTACAGCTACAGCATACCCAAGACGCAGCCCGCAGAACCTGGAGAACTTATAGGGCCGTACTGCGATAGTTGCCAACCCATAGACACAAGATGTTATCACGTAAGCTTGCATAGGGTTAGTTTTAAGTATGGAGACAGCGATTTATCGTCGTTACTATTCATTTTATAGGAAATTATGTTCAATATAGAAGTTTTAAAAACTTTTGTCTACATTTTGAGAATGCTTTATTTTTCAATTGTTTTCAGAAGATGCTTTTTCACTTACAAGGTAAAATCCCGAACCCAAAAACTTATCTTACATAGGTGTATCTTATCACATATAGGTGTATACCACGCATTTTTTTCTGCGGAAAAACGCTTTAGCTGATGAAATAAATTTTTAGAAATTCGGAAGTTTCCATTCCTTGCTAACGATAAGCGATAAAGAAAAAGTTTTAAGACAAAAATTGTTTGCTTGAATAGGTTTTATTAAGCAGACAAGAAGAAAAGGTATAAACATTTTTAAATATTTTTTTTGACAGGTAATAATGTAAACATCTTTGGAAATTAGTAACTACGTTATAAATAGCATTATACTATCTATTTTATTATACGTTAAAATAAACTTACCAATATTTTTTTAGTCGTATTTTCTCCGCACTTTTCCAATACGTAACAGCATTGTTTTGATATGTTAAAGTTAGAATGCTTTCTGCTTCTAGTGCACTGAACGAAAAATATGCACAAATATAATAAAAAAGTACATTAATTCAATAACTATTTTATCAAAAATCGTCCAACGAACACTTTTATCATCACGATACAGAGTATGTGCGTTTATTATATTAATAAATATATAGGTTCAATCAGACAATTATATGGGTAATCGGTCTGTCTAAATAAAACCAAATAAATACCTCAATATTTCGTTTTAATTTAAAACATCATCAGGAGGCACTAAAAATATACAAATTAAAATGAAACAATATACAAAATCACAATAAGTAATTGCTTACAAGTTGTAGTATTAATGACAGCTGACAAAATGATAAATAGTTAAAACATTTAAATGCAAATCAGGGTTAGACATATTAATTTAAAAAAAAAAAAAAATTGTTTACAGTTATACATATAAAATAAATAGAAAAAATGTTATTGATGTAAAATATTGCAATAAATACTACTTAATTGATTAGTATCAGTTTTAAAATTAATAGCATTACTACAATTTTTTATATTAACCATTTCCAAAAATAATCGTTTTTTACTTGAATTAGAACCTAATTACAAAAAACGATTATTTTTGGAAATGGTTAATATAAAAAATTGTAGTAATGCTATTAATTTTAAAACTGATACTAATCAATTAAGTAGTATTTATTGCAATATTTTACATCAATAACATTTTTTCTATTTATTTTATATGTATAACTGTAAACAATTTTTTTTTTTTTTTTTTTAATTAATATGTCTAGGCCTGATTTGCATTTAAATGTTTTAACTATTTATCATTTTGTCGCTGTCATTATACTACAACTTGTAAGCAATTACTTATTGTGATTTTGTATATTGTTTCATTTTAATTTGTATATTTTTAGTGCCTCCTGATGATGTTTTAATTAAAACGATATATTGAGGTATTTATTTGGTTTTATTTAGACAGACCGATTACCCATATAATTGTCTGATTGTTTACGAAGTCCGGTCGATATTCCTTTTATTCTATATAGGTTCATCTATAAAATAAAGAAAATTGTTGATATAATGAATTTATTATTCATTGGATTATGAATATAATAAACATAAATTATTGCTTTAAAAATCGGTATACATTAAAGTGATTAAAGAAGTTTTTGATACAATAAAGTAAGTTCATATTATACAGGACGATTCTAAATATATGCGACAAACTTTAAGAGGTGATTCCTGAGGTTATTTTGATCATAAAAGTTCATATGAGTATATGTCCAAAACGGTTTGGTTTTAAAAGTTATTGAATGTTCAATAATAAATTACTAACTATGACTAACACGATATAATACCACAGTTGGTTCTTCAAAAACTATTGTGTTGAGAGGGAATTGTTTATTTGTCATTTCAATATTTGTCAATAGTTGTCAGAGTATTCATTCATTTTATTGCCAATTTCTGTGTTCTAAAATGAATTACACGAATGCTGAGATGTGTGATATGCATTCCGTTTACGGGCTTGCCAATGGAAATTCGTGTGCTGCTAGACGTCTTTATGAAGAACGATACCCGAACCGTATCATCCCGCATTATTCAATATTTGCCCGTCTTCACCAACGTCTTAGTGAAACGGGAAATTTTAAAAAACGGACGACTGATAACGGGCACCTATCTACAGTGAGAACTCCACAAGTTGAAGAAATGGGTACTAAATGAAATTGAGGAACATCCTACCACAAGCACCAGAAAAATTGCGTTTGCTTTAAATATTAGTCAGGCCACAGTTTGGAGAATATTGAAAGATCAACTGTTCTATCCATATCATATTCAACGGGTGCAGGCACTTTTGCCGGCAGATTTTCCGCAAAGAGTGGCTTTTTGTCAATGGATGCAACACAAATTCGCACAAAATCCTGACTATTTGGCTCAAACATCCTTCACCGATGAGGCTATACTTTCTCTAGAAACGCGATTATTAATTTTCATAATAATCACATATGGGCCGAATAAAAAAACGCACGAACTAGTGAATGCCCGTCATCAACATCAATTCTCTGTCAATATGTGGGCCGGAATTGTTGGAGATCACTTGATAGGTTCACATTTTTTACCGATGCGGTTAAATGGCGAGGTATACCGCAATTTTCTTGAAGAGGAGCTACCACTACTGCTGGAAGAAGTTCCGTTGCAATTAAAATTACAAATGTATTTTATGTATGACGGCGCTCCAGCGCATTTTAGTTTAGTTGCTCGCGAGTTTTTGGACAATACGTATCCAGATCGGTGGATAGGACGGGGAGGCCCACAATCGTGGCCTCCTCGGTCTCCAGACTTCAATTCTTTGGACTTTTTTCTCTGGGGTCACCTTAAATCATTAGTTTATACGACTCCCATTGAAAATGTCGATGAACTGAGAAATCGTATTATCGCAGCTTTTCAAACAATTCGAAATACCCCTTGGTATTTTAGAACGGACTCGCCAGTCAGTACGACGGAGGATAGAAGCTTGTATTGCAGTTGGGGCGGTCATTTTCAACAGTTAGTATAAGTTAATTTTGTTTTACTAATTATTTTGTTAATTTATAATAAAAACATTAATTATGTTAACTTACTATTAAACATTGTACAACTTTAGAACTAAGCGATTTTGGACATATGTTCTTATGAACTTTTATGATCAAAATAACCTCAGGAATCAGCGCTTAAAGTTTGTCGCATATATTGAGAATCATTCTGTATATAAACTGGATTATCATATTGCTAACCGTGGTACATTGTATGAATTAACTTCTTTATTGCTTATATGAAATTTATACATTCCGTTAATTAATAATAGTTGTAGAAACTATGAATTAAATATTATACCTATTTATTACTAAAGTTTGCCAAATAATATAAACAGATTTCGAAAATATGCAGCTAGTGTAAAAGGTGCAAGTCTTTTACACTAACAGCACATTTTCGAAAGCCGGTTATACTATTTGGCAAACTTTAGTAATAATTAATTCGCTTAATAGTACAACCAACTTCAAAAAGTTGCAGCTACAATGCAATAAATAAATTTACTTACCAATACTATTTATTGATAAATTTTAATATTAATATACATTTTTTATTTACAAATCAAATTATTATGTTCATTCTGTCAACATTTCTTATGTCATTTAGTCTTTAGTTCGTACAAGCTTGCCACAAGCTATCCAATTCGCTGGATAATAAGTTATGAAATCTTAACGACCGTATTATAGCTTTTGTCCCGTCTTCAAAATCTGAAACACCAAATAGGTAATATAATAAGTAATATTTGAGAAAAGAGTGTACATATACATTTATACATACCAATTATTTGCAGTATTTATGTTTTGGAATTCTCCTTATCAGTTTTGCATATCCGTAAATTTATTACTTATAAATTTTCACTTTTTTTACCATGCGATAAAATTCTTAAAATATGTTAAGAGTTTTATGTTAATGGTACCTAGTTGAACCTATAGTAATCTTAAATTCCCGTCAGAAATCTATTAACTATCTGTTTTTCTAACCGTGATGACGTTCACGACGATAAATGATAATCGTTTTCTATAAAATACTAAAACACTATTTAGGTTATGCACATGTTTAAAATATCTAACTAATGTATCAAGCTTGGCAAAATTAGTGTTACACATAAAACAAAGCATATTACACCTACTTTAACGTTCATACACAAGCAAAATGTCAAATATTGGGTATCCACTTATTGCTCATTACATATAAAGCTAGGTTAGGTAATTTGAATATCTAATAATAATTACATATTTAACAAGTTTTGAAGTGGGGTTCAGAAATAAGAGAAAAGGAAGCCTACTAAATACCTTAATTTTGCCTGTAATAACACTAAACACGCTACTTTTATGAATGCAAACAGATAAAGTAAAGAAGTACTGGCTGTTAGTGATGAGCGATATTTCACGAACTGTGATTCTTTCACAGTGATTGGAGAATCACGGATCACGACCGTGAGTGGAATATTCTGAAAGCAGTGATTCGTGATTCGTGATTCGTGATTCGTGATTCGTGATTGCGGTAACGATCAACGGCGAGGCGCGACTGCGTACAGCAAATGAATGATAACCCGGATAGCCGGAGCTATTGCGTCAGTATCTTAACCTGTTCACAATGAATCGTTGAGAAAAGCTGACTACCTTTTTTTTTTTTTTTTTAGATGACTTTTTTTGCAAGAACCACCCACGACCTTTTTTTTTTTCTTTTAGATATCACAGCCTCAGATATTCCGATTATTGAAATCTTCGGATGAAGGAAAGCTATATCATATCTAAAAAAAAAAAAAAGGTCGTTTTTTTTACAGCGCTAAGAAGAACTTCCGGCAAGTTTACGATACCAGAGGACCTGCAGGCCTGTAATAAGAAGTATACACGAAACACGATTTGATATCGATGAGTCAATACAGTGATCGCAATCACCGTTTATAATCACCGTGATTTGTAAATCACTTTCACGACTCACAACGTGATTTAAGAATCACAGTTTCGCTCATCACTACTGGCTGTACAACGTTAGGTTCAACAGGAATTATTGAGTATGGCAGCCGAAGTTTGAATTAATACTCAATTTTTTTTAATTCTAAGCTTTCGCAATTATTTTATTGCTTCCTCAGAGAATCAACGTTAGGAGTGACGTCGGAGATAAATAACACAAATTTATATTAAATTTATTTAATTATAGATTTAAAAATTAAATTTGCAAACAAGATGCGGGAGGAGGCCATGGCAGTGTGCACGCTGATTTTAATATATTGCATTCGATTGTTATGAGAATACTTTCATGATTGGTTCGTCTAAATATCACACATCGTAATGTTTTGATACATTTGTTTTTGTATAATTGCAACTTTTTTTTTGAGGCACACTCGCCTCGTCAAATGTCGTATGTAGGCTACTATTCGTCAAAAAACTGGCAAAATTTCATTTCTGACCAAAGTTTATTATAAGTATTATATTTTAATTCACAGACCAGTGATTTTTCTTTTTGAATAAATCAATTCGCAAGTTAAATTAAAAAAAAAGGTATTTCCAAATATTTCTCAATTGTAATTACAAATATCTAGTTTCAATTATATAACACCTTTAGTTCATGAATATCTTCAGTATCTCTTGTGTTCGTAGCAGGTAAGTAGTAGTAACCAATAAACACAATATACACATTAACCACTTTATTCTTAAACAACAATTATAAACTGTTTTAAACCGCTTTGTACTCTCTTATATTTATGTATAACATACATGCAGTGTTCCCAACCATTAAGCATAGAATTTTCCACGAGAACTATCAAAATTTCCCTTTTTTTAAACAAAATTTCTACGAATGCCCAATACCATGATACAAATCATGATGCAAGAAGATAAGATATGCTCTTGCGCATCTAGGTGTGACGTATTTGAGGGCCAAACAGTACTACCAATCCAATAATTTAATAGGTATCACCAATAGAAAGAAAAGTAACTCCCATTTTTTTCTTTAAATATATCCAATTAAAATCAATAAAACTGTATTTTTACCATTTCTTTCAATCAAATTTGCATTGAAACAAAATGAATTGATTGCAAAACCATCTTGAAAAAAAAAATCATTGTAATTAGCACATTTTTTTCATTAAGAAATCCAGCCATAAAAATGTTAATGTTATTGCTTTGCTATAAATGATTCTGTAAATGTAAAGTATTTTTGCTTTCTTTAACTCTTACCTTCATACTTGTTGGTACTTATATGTACTGAAATTTCACTAATTGTAAGTGGTTCATATTTTTTAATGCCAAATGAAATATCTATTAGTTTGGTACAAACATTATAATGTAGACAGTGTTGGAATAAAAAAAATACAGATAAAAAAGAAAGAATTAATCAATGATTGTAAGTGTATTATAGTGTTTTATTTTTATTTTTTTTACAAAATTATTTGTCAATTCTTTTTATAGATATGAGATAATGGTTTGTTTTCTTTGCCGTATTTAATTTATGTATAATTTTTAAAAAACTTCTTCGGAAGCAGCATTTATTTATTATTTTATATTACTTATACAAAAACGTTTCGATGCATTTACATCTTTTTCATTTTTTTATTTGGAAAACACTAAGTGTTTTAAACAAAAAAACTTAAAGTAAAAATATAAAAATAAAAAAAAATAGCTTGTATATTTGTACCTGGTAAATACGTCTTATTTTATGATATCACCTTTCTAAAAAAAAAATCAAATCGACTTCAAAACTTCCTACGAATCGGGAAATTTCCCACGAGTTGGCAACACTGCATACATGGTTTGCTAACTATAACAATGCATGCACACATATGCATGTGGGCATACGTATATTTCTATATAGCATTAGTTACAGTATCTCATAGGTGTTAGTGTCTCTATTTTAATAATTTAATAAATATTCACCATTTACACACTTATTCCATCTTTAATGATATTGCTGTAAACTTCTCCTAAACCCCTCACCACAAACTGCACTAAACTGGACGTACGTTTCGATAGCAAAGCTATCATCATCAGCAGAAACGTACGTCCAGTTTACTGCAGTTTGTGGTGAGGGGTTTAGGAGAAGTTTACAGCATTAACAGTACCACAGTTTGGAGTATTTTTGTTATATTTAATGATACTATGGGTCATTTTATGAATATTTTTAATTTTAAGACTTCGGATGGAGGTATAATGTAATTAACTGTTTTAATGATTATTTTTTCTTTTTCAATGAACTTTGATTCATTTTTTGCTTGAAAAAGGTTGTTTATAATAACCGAAACGTAGCTTATAATTTAAAAATATAGTCAATAAATGTTTATGGCTCATATTTCCCGTTTTGTAAAATATAATACCATTTTTAAGAGCGAAAAGAAATAAATGGGATATTAAATACAAAAAGCCAAGACGCTAGAATATTTCCGGACGTTCTATGTCAAACGGCTCCCACAAACAAACAAAAATTACACAAATTTACTTTTCGGCCAAAAGAAATTTGGAAATAAAAATTATTCTTAGGTTGTTCAGAATATATTTTATAATTTTTTTGCAGAAAAACTTTTCTAAAAATGAGATATGAAGCTGTAATCAATGATGCAGTCTTCGCAGGATTTTCATATTGAATATAATTTGCTAAAATGAAGGCTAACGATAGTAAATCACCTACCCCATTCCTCTGACTAATCCTGCATTCATCATTAAAGAATTGATTATCACGAATAAATCTCTTCAGGTAAACTTGAAAGCCGATGACAAGAATGAAGACGGTCCTAGGACAGTCCAGAAACGTGTCCAAATCATCACGAATTGCACTTGCTTATCGTGCGGCAAAGTTCAAACCACAGATTGTGATATAACTGACGAAAGTACCGCTGAACTACCCCCAAACCTATTCGCCATATTGTACGGAAATAACACGTTGTCGTCTTTCAATTCGTCTTACGACGATGTCAAGGAACTGTTAAATCTACCCAAAGATCGCACCGACGCAAGCCCAAATACGACTAATATGAAGGAGGAGCAGAGGGTGCAGTTAAAAATGAAAGTGATGCAGATGGTCAAACAAATAATCGAAACCAACGAGGCCAAACAGGAGAACGCTGTCCTTCAACAGCTCGTGGGTATTTTGGAGAATCCGAAAGCGGACGTGAGTTCGAAAAATCTCATAACCCTCTTCAATTCGATTAGCGGTGAGGTCAAGGACGTTGCTACGGTTAAGGAGATCATGTTGGGCATCAAACGAGATCAGGAATTACTTGAGAAACATAGAAACTTTGGTTTGGGTAATTATGTTGTTGATACGGACACGGTCAAAAAGAATTCCGACATTAATAGGGATTTGGAAAACACGGGAAAGACATATAACGTAAAAGGGTTTGGTTTGGAAAGCAGCCATACAGGTAAGAATTGTTTTATATTTATTCGCAGAACTGGCTACATACATTTTGATTTCAATGTAACTATAAAGATTGAAAGAGTGTAATGACTAGAGACCGGATTATATGCAAAGAAAAAATGGAATATATGCGCATATATGCATCGATTTTTGAGATAATATGCATAAACCTGGGGCATATATGCAAAAAATTGCGACAATATGCAAATCTTTTACATAAAATAAATAAGAGCAGATATTTAAACATTAACTTTATTGCACAAAATTTTTTCACAACATATTTCTAAAACAATTTATAATTAAATGTTTTTCAAAATTGTGTAAAAGAAAATTTTGTCTTCTGTCAGAATACATATGTTTCAAAATAGAAAAGCTTCTTTCAACATCCACAGATGTAATTGGTGCATTTTTTAACTTTGCAATGCATTCTAAAATAAACTAAAGTCGAAATCGTTTACTATTTCACCTTTCAAAATTTTCTTAACTTTCTTCAACTTCAAATACCCCGCATTTTTATTTATCACTTTTTTAAATTTATCATATATAGAATTACTTATTGTTCCCTTAACCTTCTTACATACACTGTTGAAAATTTTAACACTTTTTTGACTAATTTAATAGTCAGGACAGGTCCACACTTTTTTCGTGTTATTTTGTCGAGAACTATAGTAGTTTAAATTTGACGAGCAAAGATAGTCAAGTATTGTCTATTGCTGGGGGGTTATTTTGTCCAACTGACATGTGGAATTATAAAATACTTCTAGTCACATTTTATTTGATCTAGACTAGACAAATTTACTAGCTGTTAACTAACTGAACGCGGTCTATTGGGTGATTTAACACCATTTTCTAAACACGTCTTTTTAATATGGTTATTGCTTACCTGTTTCTGGATATTTTTTCAGGTATAAGTGGACAAATCGACAACTATTAACAGCCACAGTTTACAATGTATCTAGGTGTACAGTCCTTGTAGCTAATTTAATGCGGAATTTCATATGATTTAAACAACTCTTTTATTAGTGCTATAATATTCTCTCTTTAGGACGTTTTCTCAATTATAAATATCCAGAACCACCCATTCAAAAGTTTTGGTTTCGACTAAACGTGCCAATTTTGAAACAATTTTTTGAGAACCATTATTAAATTAAGTGAATGTTTTTGACTCAAATCTGAACTAATTACGTAAATAGATGTTCCCAATACATCTTTAAGATGTTGAAATTTTTTATGCACACTGGAATTAACGTTTAATAACACAAGGTAACACTTGCAGGTCAGTACATGTTTGGTGGTTTGTTTGTATATGTTAATACGCAGAAACAAACCTCGAAAACAGATACACGTGCAATGCAGGTGGTGCGTATAATGCAATACCGTATTAGATTAGGTGGGGTTTCTATATTTCTATCCGAGGGAAAAATTTTGATTGGTCGATGCTTCTGAATGTCTAGAAAAATAGTAAATCCCCATATCTGAACAAAGAATTGACACGAAATTCTAGTAATTTCTGTTCTATTAAACACACGTAGTCAACTCGTCTGGCAAAGTTTGTAAAAATCAACACTAAAATATTTGACTAGCCCAAAATTAACGCCAACACCGTAATATTTTCAACAGTGTAGCATATCAAATTCGTCTACTATTTCGACTGATTCCGAGAGCGACATCCCTTGCGTTTCTATTTTACGAATGGAACAAAAGGTTTTGTAGCAATTCTATTGATGTTACTATCTTTTTACAGTTTTCTAGAGCAATGCAGTCAGCAGTGATTTCAAGAATTACATTTTTTATTCCTTCAAAATTATCGGCGAAAAAAATTGCAGGCTCTAACCATGTACCCCACCTCGTAATAATCGGTTCAAGAGGCAACTTAACACCGGGAAGTCGCTCCTTATAAAATTGGATTCCTAAAGGTGCTTTCAAAAATACTTTTTCACATTGCTAATTAAATCATTAATCAAAGGGAATTGATTCCTAATGTCTTCGGCTACACGATTGACCCCTGAGCTAAACAAGTGATATGAATAATGTTACTATGCAGCGTCGGACAACATTAGCAACATTTTTTCACAAGGTATACTTCCAGGTAAAAAGAAATTTAATAAACCTTCTTGAACGAATTGGGCAATTGTCACATTATTTGTTTTTTGAAGTTCTTTACAACAAATTAAATATGATTTACTTACAATATCTTCATGAAGAATTCCTATTAACAAATGGACAATATAACGGCCACACTTATCCGTACTTTCATCTACCATGATATAAATAAAATTATTCCCTACCAATTGTTAAATTTCTGCTATTGTTTGCTGGTAACAAGATGTGACATAATTTTTTCGTAAGGTACTTTCGTCAGGTATATTATGTTTGCAATATTTCTGCAGAAATGATTTCAAATTAACTTTGTTTAATCTTGCTAATGGTATGTTAGACGAAATTAATGCGTTACACATATCCGCATTATATTCTTCTTGCTTTCACATGCGGATCGCTTTAGTTTTTCACATTTTCCAATATGTGATGGAGTTTTAGCGTGTTGATCAATGGGATATTTTCTCTCAGAAGACACCTACAACAACAATTGTCATTTTATATCAAAAGTTAAAGAATTTAAAAACAATTGTAAAGCTTTTAGTAAAATTAAACTTACCAGTTTACTGCAGGCTCGACAAAATATTTTGTCGTCATCCTTTACCAGTTCAGGATATGGCTTAATCCATAAAGACTATACTCATTATATGTACGCACAGTATTTAAAAACGTAACACAATTACATGCTGTTTCGTTCAACGATATTCAATGAATGAATAGTTTATTTGGGAATTAATAATAATAAAACGTATTTATCACATCCCTTCTGCTAGGCGAAATTAAACACGTGCAGTTCTTGGAAAAAAGTATTAGAGCAACCAATGTAAAAGATTTATCGTTCTGAGAATTGTCGGTTGTCGATCTACATTAGGAATTACTAGGAATTTTTACTAATAAAAAGGATAAGAAAAAGCTATGCAATATATGCAACTTTTGTAAAAATATGCATAGAAATGCCTAAATATGCAATATATGCAATCACTAATTAGCGCTAATTAACTTCAATTAGTGTAATACGTCTACATATAGGCTATAATTAAAGATATGCAAAAAATAAAATATATGCACTTTGCATATAATCCGGTCTCTAATATTAACAATATTACAGGCAAAAATTGGTTTTCTATTAATTGGTGACAAAATATAAAAGGTGATCCATTTGAAAAAACAAAATTATTCATTCGGAAACGCGATTTTCAATTGTGTCACTGATTACACGATTAAGAAGAAAACCCTACATCTTTGGTGCGCCAATAACTTTAAATGACCTATAGATTTTTACTATGAAACTAACTGGTTATTTCTATGCGACAACTACAGGTGTTTTTAACCACTGTGAATCACGTCGAAATATGTGTAGCCAGTATTTAGACCATTTTGCTGTAAGGATATCTTTTTTAAAGCTAGTTTTGTTGTTTCAACTAAAGGCCTAGGAGGCTATAATGGGAATCACATAGCCGTGGGTGTGCAAGAAACTCCCGCTGGTGGGAACAGCATCTCAGAGGAGATCCGCAGGACGCCGCATCATTTCGTGGGCGAAGTCCAAACGCTCGGCTCGGAAAACGGGCACCTCATCAAAGGACCGCACGGCTCCCTAATCTTGTTACCCAATCTCAAAGTCGAAAAGAAACTGCACATAGAATCTGATGACGTCAAACCAAATCAAGAGGGTGTCGTGGTAGAGTATAAAAACCATCCCATCGATAGTCATTTAGTACATGTTTAAATTAAATTTAGATTATTAAAATATCCTTACAATAGTATTACGAAAATTAATTTCCATTTTAAATACTGATTTTTCTCCTAATAGGATAGGCGCAAAATTCCAAATAAAGTACCTTTATTTTGTCTAGTATAACATATTATAAGGTAAGTTTATTGTGCTACGTGTGTCAAAAGGTGAGCACAATAAGGATTTCTGTTTGTCATTAACTTTTATAAGATTATAATAATGCAGAAAGTTTGAGCACGTTTTAAAATCAACATGAAATCTATTAAAATAATTTATCTTTTCTACAGTATGTAGTAGCCTAGTTCTTCAAAAATGAAAATTGACATATTTAATAAAAGAACCTCCAGTTCGTTTCTTTCACTAATATATCAAAAAGTATAAAGTTTTAGATCTATAGGTGAAATGGAATAAGTGCTGCATTGATCCTAGGGTTTATAAGAGCAATTTTTTTTTTTTATTTTTTCTTTAATTGGAATTCACAAATGAGGTAAACTAATACTATTGGGCATGTACAAGCAACTTTTTTATATAATTTATACGAAAATATGTCATCGAGTTTATTTGTTTTTAATTTATTGACTGCATTTCAGTATGAACTCAATGATCTTCCGATTACACCAAAAGTAAACAAATATTTACAGCTGTTTGTTACCTTTAAATGGTAATTGGGGTGATTTTGAAATGAAAAACTAAACTATTAATTAATAAATAATTTTAAAATCAAAATATGTCTTGAAACTATTAATGAGAACATTGATATATTAAGTACAGTTCAAGAATTAAGTTTTATTTAATTTCTTTTTCTCTTGGTTTTTAGGTCGTCAATATTAAAAACATGAATGAGTACGACGTTTCACTTTATTGCAAAGCTTTTTCAAGTATATAAATAAATGTAAAAGTATAAATTATACATACAATATTTTTGTTTAATAAATGACAAATTGTTTTGTTTACTATGATTTTGAATATATTATTATGTTTTATTTAAAGATTGCGTTTTAAAATAGGGTGTTTTGATTATTTATTTTTGAATTTTCTAATTAAATAGTTCTTTAAAAATATTGTATTTAGTTATAAAATTAAATTATATAATTTTGTGAAATATTGTATATCGGTTTTATCATTGACTGCATTTTTATGTTTATAAATTTGAATTATTTCAAGTATATTACGTGTTTTTAAATTTTGTTTAAAATTGTTACGTTGTTGAAATCAAAGGTATGATTTTGAGTTATTTCATGTTTTTTTAAAGCTGTAAGATTTTTATTATATTTGTGCCCTTTTATTCTATTTTCCAAATATTGCATGGTTTCACCTATATATACACCATTACAATTTTGACAGTCTATTTATAAAACTATGTGTGATGTTTTACTTTTTTCAATTTTTGATTTTAATTTTGAATAGATTTGGTTTTGTAGTTTGTTTGTGTTTTGATAGGCAATTTTGTAATTATATGGTTTGAAAATTTGATTTATTTTTTTCGGATAAATGTTTAACATAAGGAATTTTTATAAATTTTGTAATTGTTTGACTATTATTTATATTTTTGTTGATTTATTATAAAAAAAGAAAAATTCTTTGTTTGAATATTTTGTTTATAAGAGAATTTGGATAATTATTTTGTTCTAGAATATTTTTTCCTTTGTTAATAGTATCTGATCGAAAAACTGGACTTGTTAATTTTATTGCTCTGTCAGCTAAACTAATAATAACACTAACTTTTTGAGATAAAGGTTGTGAAGACTTGAAATTTAGATAACGTCTAGACCATGTTGGTTTAGTATACCATTTAGTTAGAATTTTGTTATCATTGTTGATTAGTTTGAGATCTAAAAAGGTAATGCTATTGTTTTCTTCGATTTCAATTGTAAATTTTAATCTTGGATGAAAGGAATTAAAATTTTCAAGTAAAACTGGTATATTTTTCTCTTCTAACGCGGTTATGCAATCATTTACATATCATTTGAAAAAAATTATTTCGAAATTTATTTTATTAAAAATTTTTCTTCTATATACTCTAAAACAATTTGTGCAATGATACTAGAAATTGGTGAACCCATTGCACATCCAAAAATTTGTTTATAAAATTTATTTTTGTATTGGAAATATGTTTGTGTTAGTGTTAATTCTACTGCATTAATGAATTCTGTGATAGGTATATTTGTAAAATTTTCAATTAATTGCCATTTTTATGTATAATTTGTTTTGCTAGGTCTAATGGTGTATTTGTATATACTACATCTAAGGATATCATTTTGAAATTTGGTTTTAATTTAATGTTGTCTATAAATTCTTTGAATTGCCAGGACTCTTTTATATAGTGATCATTTTTCAGTTATTTCATGTTTTTTTAAAGCTGCAAGATGCTTTAAAAAAACATGAAATAACTCAAAATTATACCTTTGATTTCGACAAAAAGAACAAAATTTAAAAACCTGTAATATACTGGAAATAATTCAAATTTATAAACATAAAAATGCAGTCAATGATAAAACCGATATACAATATTTCACAAAATTATATAATTTAATTTTATAACTAAATACAATATTTTTAAAGAACTATTTAATTACAAAATGCAAAAACAAATAATTAAAACATCCTATTTTAAAACGCAACCTTTAAATAAAACATAATAATATATTCAAAATCATAGTAAACAAAACAATTTGTCATTTATTAAACAAAAACATTTTATTTATAATTTACACTTTTTACATTTATTTATATACTTGAAAAAGCTTTTTAATAATGCGAAACGTCGTACTCATTCATGTTTTTAATATTGACGACCTAAAAACCAAAGAGGAAAAGAAATTAAATATTATATACATGGTCAAGAATTGAAGCTTTAAAATTTAGAATTAAGTTTGTGGACATTTCTCTAATTCGTAGGCAACTCGAATTACAGTTACAAAGGAGCTCCTTCATGCTCGCCTCATCTTAACGAGACTTAGAATTATTTTTAATTCAAAAACAAGTTTTTGCTACATCGGTTTATTACAGTCACTAGTAGTAGATAATTTTGTTTCATTATTTTTGACCGTATTCTCAGCGCACTGTAAAGTGAAATAAAAGTTCTACTCAATTAAAATGAATAAACTTTCTGTTTCTATGAGCCATGATGTGAAATGATGAAAGTAAATGTATGACGGTAGAATACATACATAAATAAATTTCAATTAAATCAATTCAATAAACTTCAACTAGGTTTCTCTTCTTTATTGCAACTAGGTTCTCTTTCTAAAGCAGTATTTTTAACTCTGCAATCAATATATTAATTGTTTAGAACTCTTGCTTAATTTACTGTTTTGATATATTTTAATCATAGACTTCCTGCTACAGGAATATCCGCAACCTTTAAGATAAGATAATTTATTTGTCATAGGCCAATAAATTAACATCGTTACCAAACATTGAAATACGAATACATATACAATTAGTTAAAAATCAGTAAGAGTAAATTTTTTGGCTTTTTTTATTGAAACATTTAAGTCAACGATGATTCGACATTTACTGTCTTTTAGAGATGTTTTCCGAATACAGGTCATCAAATGTTCATAAATAAAATTATTAAACAAGTTTTACACAAATTATATAATGAAACTAAAATAACTAATAAAACAGAAATAAATGATAATATAAATTTTGTTCCAATTCCCTACGTTAAAATATATCGGAAAAAAATTAATTCTATATTAAAACCATTTAAAATTACTGTAATACACAAAAATAGCAATAATTTAAAAGGTTGTTTCACCAAACTCAAGTCAAAGACACAGTTTGACAAAAAAATGTTACTTAATTTATGCCATTTCATGTTGTGTTTGTGATGAGGTTTAACGAAACAATACCTAAAACAGGATACAAAATCATGAAAAATAAAATAATTAACTTCTGCCGAATCTTTCTTATTGTATTGTCCAGGCCAAAAGATAAGGCCATCCGGAAAGAGCTGATCTACTGCAGGCTCTCAACTGGAAATAAGTATGAGACTATTTCCTGTATGAGAAATCTAGATGGCTATAACCTACTGTGATTTCAATTTGAAGCTTATAAAATCTGATATGGTTACTGTTTTAGTTGCATTGTTTAAGAAAATTTTTGCACTGTTTTGCTGTATTGTGTATTTACTTGCTGCTCACTAAAAATAAAGGAGACCATTGATTTTAAAGGTGACCAAACATGCATCACTATACAGGGTGTGACATTTATCTATGGATGGTCCATTATGGCTATCCACGTAACTAAAATATGTTTTAAATAAAATTGTTTCAGGATCAAATACTACATAATATCACAAAATTATTTTTTCGTATACAGAGTGTTTAGCCTGCGCATTATACAACTTTGTTATTTTAAATAGAACGCCTATATATTATTGCATTTTTTAATTCCTTGATGCGAAATATATTAAAATATTATTTATAATATATATTCGACTTTCTAGAAAAAAAAATACATTTAAAAGGTTCATTTCAGAAACCAATACCGCCTTTACTTATAACAATTTTGCGATAATTCTGTAAAATAGTTGTGAAAATGTGTGAAAATTTATAGCCAACAAATAATTTCTTTGTTATATTATACAGGGTGTTTCTGAAGTGAAAATAAAGCTAGGTATCTTTAAACGAAACTTAGTTTTTTTTTCAAATAGAACACCCTATATATTTTTATGTCACAAGGTACAGAATTAAATTATCTTTCAATCACATATAACATTTCCTATAGCTAAAGTTAATACTTTTATTATATACTAAGTTATTTTGGTTTTTTGAGATCATTTTAATATCTTTTATCAAAATTTTTTGACTAAACATCTGCATATTTTATTTAATTATTTTTATAACAATAAAAATTATGAAAGGGTACAAATCCTGCCTGTCACATCTTCTGGAATGGTAGGTACTTCCTGATAAACTTTGCTTTTGACGTGCCCCCATAGAAAGAAATCTATTGGGGTCAAATCAGGAGTCGTACTGGTCACGTAATAGTCCTGCCCTGCCTATTCATCTAATGCCATACATTTCATTTAAAATTTGTCTTACTGCATCATAGTTGTGACTGGAGGCACCGTCGTGTTGGAATCACATAAGTCTCGTCTGTTTTATAATGGCACATTTTCTAGCAGGCCTCCTAATTGGTTAACGAGAAAGGGCCTATATGTCTAGCTGCTTAAGTGGTGTTCGAAAAAATATATCATGACAACACAGGTATGTATCAATGATACCACCCCAAACATTAAGCGACCATCTGTTTTACCGAAGATTTTCATAAATAATATGAGGATTTGCATCTGTATAATAATAAAAAATTCTAAAATTCAATAATATGTAGGGCGTTCTCTTTAAAATAATGAAGTTGTATAACGCGTAAGCTAAACTGAACATCTTGTACATTTACATAAAAATAATTTTGTGATATAGAGTATTTAATCCTGAAATACTTTTATTTAAATCATATTTCAGTTAAGTGGATAAGTTTGCCATAATAGACCGTCCACAGATAAATGCCACAGCCTGTATAAAACCAACAGCATTAAATTGCGTACTTTTGTCACACGTAGTATTGGTATGGTATGTTATATATTACATTTTAAAAATATACTTGTAAATAAATGTATATTCTACAATTATTAAACATATTGATGTGGTATTCTATAATTTTTGGGATAGAAAGAATATGAAATTTATATAAGCTCGACTCCCAAATGAGAAATATTTATAATTAATACCAAATGAATAATTAAAAATATACTTTCACCTATCTTCACATTATATTTATTGTATATTCTGCATACAGCTTTAATGAGACACTCTTACAACTTTAAAAGTACAAAAAATACCAGTTATGTCATTAAAAAAATTTAGCGCGAAATTTAAAATTTGTTCATATTTATTATTATTTTTATAACTTTTATAACTTTAGAAAAGTTCTATATTTTCCGTTCTCTTATGTGACCTGAAGTGTATATTTTATACTTGTTTAAATGGAATATAATTTTATTCTTATATTTATGAATATGTAATAATCTTTCCTTAACTTTTTCTCCTTTTTTATCTTTTTATTTTCTCGAAATGTTTTGGAAAATTCCAAAGGCTGTGTGTTGTTTGTTAGTCATATTGAATGGAGAGGAAAATTGTTATTGATTTTATTATTATTATTATATCTTTTTTTAATCTATTTACTTTTTTTGTTATTTTATAGTTTTTTATTATTGTATGTATATATAAATATAAAATTATATTATTATCCATGTCAAATATATCTGTAATAATATTATTTTAATATATTATTTTTTGTACTTATTAACAAATAAATAATAATGACAATATAAATATAAATATTTAAAAATTAGTTCGTGCTTCTTAATTCAAACCTTCCCAGCAACCATCACAGTAAGAAAATACAAATCCTACACACAACATACCTACATGATTTTCATTGTTGGATTAGAATACCAAAGAACATTGCATTAAACAATGCAAACTTAATTAATACTGTACATAATAAGTGTCTAAAGCTGAAAACAGAAGCAAAAAGTGAAAAAAAAACGACATTATAAATGATATTGAAGGTGACAAAAACAAGTAGGAGTTACCTTGATTAACACAAAAAAAAATTGCGTAATGTCAGGAAAACTACATAAGGAAATCATTTGACGGCCATTTCATTCTAATTCCGTTTTATTACAAAGGTTGCAGAATACACACTTTTTGCATACGGATTAAAAAAAAACTTTTGATAACAGATTGCCTTAAAGCAAATAAAAAGAGTGGCACACAAGACCCATCTTCCCATTCAAATTCTTAAGGGTGAAGACTCTCCACCCCCAAGAATGATTTATAAATTGTCAGGGCATCATTTAAAGTGCTTCTCGATATGATAATTTACATGTTTCGAAAAATAAAAAAAACAACAACGCTATAAGCACTCTTTTCTTCATTATCTGCTACTTCTAAAGATTTCGGCACTTCAAAAACATTTGTCCATAGAATTTTCAAATACAATACTATCTATTTCAGAAAATTTAGTGCAACATTCTAAACATTAAACATCTAAAAAAGGCAACAGTTAAAACAATAATATCTACTGATAACTAGAGACCGATTATATACAAAGAAAAACTGAATATATGTGCATATATATGCATCGATTTTTGAGAAAATATGCATAAACCTGGGGCATATATGCAAAAAAATTGCGACAATATGCAAAATTTTTACATAAAATACATAAGAGCAGAAATTTAAACATTAACTTTATTGCACAAAATTTTTTCACAACATATTTCTAAAACAATTTATAATTAAATATTTTTCAAAATTGTGTAAAAGAAAGTTTTGTCATCTATCAGAATACATATGTTTCGAAACAGAAAAGCTTCTTTCAACATCTACAGATGTAATTGGTGCATTTTTTAACTTTGCAATACATTCTAAACTAAAATTAAAGTCGAAATCGTTTACTGTTTCACCTTCCAAAATTTTATTTATTCAATTTCAAATACCCCGCATTTTTATTTATCACTTTTTTTAAAATTTATCGTATATAGAATTACCTATTGTGCCCTTCACCTTCTTACATAGCATATCAAATTCGGCTACTATTTCGACTGATTGCGAGAGCGACATCCTTTGCGCTTCTAGTTTACGAATGGAACTTGAAACAAAGCTATAATTTGACTTAATATACAAAAGATTTTGTAGCAATTCTGTTGATGTTACTATCTTTTTACAGTTTTCTAGAGCAATGCAGTCATTCAGCAGTGATTTTAAGAATTACATTTTTTATTCCTTCAAAATTATCGGCAGCATCTAACCATGTACCCCATCTCGTAATAATCGGTTCAGGAGGCAACTTAACATCGGGAAGTCGCTCCTTATAAAATTGGATTTGTAAAGGTGCTTTTAAAAATACTTTTTTTTGACATTGTTAATTAAATCATTAATTAAAGGGAATTGATTTCTAATATCTTCGGCTACATGATTGAAGCCACGAGCAAAACAAGTGGTATGAATAACGTTACTATAAAAAAAATTAAAATTTTGCGTGGCTTTTATCATGTATAGTGCAGCGTCGGACAACATTAGTAAAATTTTTTCACAAGGTATACTTCCAGGTAAAAAGAAATTTGATAAACCATCTTGAACGAATTGGGCAATTGTCACATTATTTGTTTTTTGAAGTTCTTTACAATAAATTAAATATGATTTACCTACAATATCTTCATGAAGAATTCCTGTTAACAAATGGGCAATATAACGGCCACACTTATCCGTACTTCATCTACCATATATAAATAACATTATTCCCTACCAATTGTGAATTTCTGCTATTGTTTGCTGGTAACAAGATGTGACATAATTAGGTACTTTCGTCAGGTATATTATGTTTGCAATATTTTTTTGCAGAAGTAATTTCAAATTAACATTGTTTAATCTTGCTAATGGTATGTTAGACGAAATTAATGCGTTACACAGATCCGTATTATATTCTTCTTGCTCTGAGTTTCGTGAAGTTGATGCTACACATTGACTGCACAC
This sequence comes from Protaetia brevitarsis, assembly GCA_004143645.1. Taxonomy (NCBI): domain Eukaryota; kingdom Metazoa; phylum Arthropoda; class Insecta; order Coleoptera; family Scarabaeidae; genus Protaetia; species Protaetia brevitarsis. The sequence continues at coordinate 3,267,689 of RXPK01000180.1, read as the reverse complement.
ATGCGGATCGCTTTAGTCTTTCACGTTTCCAATATGTGATGGAGTTTTAGCGTGTTGATCAATCAGGTATTTTCTCTCAGAAGACACCTACAACAACAATTGTCATTTTATATCAAAAGTTAAAGAATTTAAAAACAATTGTAAAGCTTTTAGTAAAATTAAACTTACCAGTTTACTGCAGGCTCGACAAAATATTTTGTCGGCGTCCTTTACCAGTTCAAGATATGGCTTAATCCATAAAGAAATTTTGTTCGCTATACTCATTGTATGTACGCACAGTATTTAAAAACGTTACACAATTACCTGCTGTTTCGCTCAAAGATATTCAATGAATTAATAGTTTATTTGGGAATTAATAATAATAAAACGTATTTACCACATCCCTTCTGCTAGGCGAAATTAAGCACGTGCAGTTCTTGGAAAAAAGTATTAAAGAAACCAATGTAAAAGATTTATCGTTCTGAGAATTGTCGGTTGTCGATCTACATTAGGAATTACGAGAAATTTTTACTAATAGAAAGGATAAGAAAAAGCTTAAATATGCAATATATGCAACTTTTGTAAAAATATGCATAGAAATGCCTAAATATGTAATACATCTACATATAGACTATAATTAAAGATATGCAAAAAATAAAATATATGCACTTTGCATATAATCCGATCTCTAGTAATGAACATTCTGTTAAAGTTTGTACTGCATGTAACAATTAGAAAATACTTTTAAACAATATGTTTGTCAATAAAAACTGTGTATTTGGTCAGGTAATAAATTAAGTAACTATAAAATGACATTAAACATTTCTTTTTTGTAATTACATCCCTTTGGGCCTCACAGACCCGAGCCGTGTGAAAGTGTAAACATTTTTAGACGTGCATCTAAGGGTTGTATACCGGTTTAAATTGACCTAAAAACGTTCGCTAAATTTACCGGTAAATTACAAAAAATTACCGATATTTCGGTAAATTAAAAATCCATTCCAGAAATTTGTATGTATCTACGAAATATTGTGTTTATAGATATTTAAAGGTCTAAAGGAACATTGAAAATAAAAAAAAATAAAAAACAGGTAACTCTAAGTAACAATATACCCAATTATTAATTTTATGGGAGATGTTTTTTGTTTAATTTTAATTTAAACTTTCTTGAGACTGAGAGCCGCTGTAATGCCCTAGAATAGAGAATATAGAAAAGAAGCTGAAAAAATGTTTTGATTAGAAACGTATAACCTCCATTCCACCGAGTTAGTCAGAAAGAGAAGGAATCAAAAAAAAAAAGCAAAAAATTGAAGAAGTCGTATAGAAATTAAAAGAAAATAAGTCCCAAACGAGATGGATAACGAAATGCAACGCAAAAAAAGCGAGATTAATTGTTCATGTTTTGCTAGGCGGTAGGAAGAAAACGCCCCACACTCATTTTTAATATGTAAAAATAATAATATATTAGAGCAACATTTCACGTATAAATTAATAGCAATTTGGAATACATCTCATTATGAGAGTCATAATGCAACATTATGTAAAATTAACATTAAAATTTGAACCTTAATATTTTTTTCTACTCAACAACTGTTAAAATAATTATAATACAAATTATTTTACAAAATTCTAATATTATGCCTTAAGATTCTGCAAAATATGTATTATTCTAGCCTAACTTCTAACCCTATCTTATTGGGGAATCCCCATTAATGTCACACATGAAAAAAGAAAATTATCGGTAATTTACCGGTAAACCGGTATTTTAATTTTCATTTACTGAATTACGGTAATGAAAAAACGGTAAATTTACAATCACTATGTGCATCCTACACTGTTAAAATAGTTGTTGGCTGTTAATTTGCCGCTAGTCAAATATTTAGTGTTGATTTTTCCAAACTTTGCCAACGAGTTGACTACGCGTATTGATAGAAACAGAAATGACTAGAATTTCGTGTGAATTCTTTGTTCAGATATGAGGATTGACTATTTTTCTAGACATTCAGAAGCGTCAACCAATCAGAATTTTTCCCTCGGATAAAAATATAGAAACTCCACCTATTCTAATACAGTATTGAATTATACGCACCACCTGCATTGCACGTGTATCTGTTTTCGTGTTTGATTCTCCGTATTAACATATCCAAAACAAACCCCAAATGTGACTGACTTGCAAAGTGTAACCTCGTGTTATTAAACGTTAATTCCAGTGGGCATAAAAAATTTCAACATCTTAAAGATGTATTGGAACATCTATTTACGCAATAAGTTTAGACTTGAATCAAATAGCATAAACATTCACTTAATTTTATAATGGTTCTCAACAAATCATTTTAAAATTGGTACGTTTAGTTGAAACCAAAACTTGTAAATGAGTGGTTTTGCATATTTATAATTGAGAAAACGTTTAAAGAGAGAATATTATATAGCACTAAGAAATAGGAGTTGCATATTAAAAGACGTTGTGTTTAGAAAATGGTGTTAAACACCAATAGATCGCATTCATTTAGTTAAACAGCTAGTAAATTTGTCTAGTCTGAGATCAAATAAAAATGTGACTAGAAGTATTTTATAATTCCACGTGTCAGTTGGACAAAATAACTCCTTAGCAATAGACAATACTTGACTATCTTTGCTCGTCAAATTTAAACTTCTATAGTTCTCGACAAAATAACACGGAAAGAGTGTGGACCTCTCCTGCCTATTAAATTAGTCAAAAAGTGTTAAAATTTCAACAGTGTAGGGTTAATGCATAATTTATTACGACGAAGAAAATTTTCTTTCTGAAATTAATGCGAAAAAGTATTTATTTAATTTGTTAATTTTGTTTTTTTTTCGGAACAGAATTTTATTGCTTCGAATGCATTTCCATTCTTATAGTAAGATAAATAAATAGCTATTTGTCATGCTTATTTAGAAAACAAAAAAAAAAACTATAACGATTAGGAAGTTAAACAATCATAATCTTGAGATTTTATTATTTTGGAATTATTAACAATTACAACTTGAAAAAATAAATGTCACAAAAAAAACATAATTCCGCAAATTATAAACTCATTTCTGGATTGTATTTGACGTAACTAAATGTAATCTTTGTTTTACCGTGTCATTTTTCCATTAGGTGTATACAATAAAACTTAACAAAGGCTTATCATCAACACTGCGTTTCTAGAGAACACGTAGCTATATGTTGTATACCGTAATTACCCGTCAGTGATTTTCGAATGACTATTCCAATAGCGTGTAGAATAACTTCAGGTACCGCATTACGCATCGCGTATTAAATTCTCTCGAATACTTTCCGTGCGTTGAGCTCTTCGCGATTCAAAATGAGAGGAAGGTGACTGTAACCCTGTAGTGTAGTGTTGTGCACTGTTAAGAGACTATATAGTTACTTCGTTTTTTATTCCACACAATCCGGTTATAATGGTCGCTCTTCGTATATGGCTTAATAGCAACTGAAATAATCGCAAATTGACGTTCATGTAAGTAAGAGAAAACTGGTTCAGTATTATTACATATATATAGGTACCGTAAAAACTGGATTCAATTCGCAATGTACCTAAGTAACTCGTTCGCAATGTTTGGAAAACAATCGCACGAAATTATATACAACAACAAGTGTTACCATCGCTGATTCGTTTCTTTTAGTTTCACGTAAAATATCTCGGTTATGGTTCGTTTAAATTTGATAATGGGAATGAATTTTCAAATCCAAATTAAAATATATTATTGAAATTTCTCTATTTTATGCAAATATGTTTAGACGTCAAGAAATTTACTGTTATTATAAAGTCGTCAACTATTTGAATTATAATTAATTGGTATTAAATTTAGGTAATTACTCAGGAATTAATGCAAATCATAACAACAGAAAAGGTAATGGAGATAGACATAGGACATGCTTAATAAAAATCAATGTATTTATTAATAGAAGGTGCAATGATTGTAAAGCTCATTAGGTTCCCTATGGGGGGGTTATTACAATCGACGGGGTACTTGACCTTGGTAACATACTAGTGATTGTAATTTTTTTTTCATGTGTGATATTATATGGATTCCCAAGAAATTAGGGTATAGAAGTTAGGCTAGATAATAGGTACATATTTTACACAATCTTGAAGGCATAATATTAGAATTTTGTAATAATATTTGTATTTAATTATTTAAACAGTTGCAAGAAGCAAACAAATATTTAAGGTCAAATTTAATGTTATTTTACAACAATGTTGCATAATGTCTCTCAATAATGTGGTGTATTCAAATTGCCTATTAATTTAACACGTGAAATGTATTCTTATATATTATTAAATTTTAAATATTAAAAAATGAGACAATTTACACAAGGGAACACCGGCGGTGCTCCCCTCCGATTCGATGAACTTAACAGATCGAAGAGTACCTTAAAATAAGAGACACGTATTTTTTATCAGCGCTATCCGCAACGATTTTGGGGTACAGCCCCCTCCAAAGTTGACGATTTTTCAATTTTTGCAAATATTCCTAAATTTATAACAGATATTAATTTTCTTCTTAACGTAATTTGCAGCATATTGCATGGCCCTAAGGCGGCGTCGTCCGTATTCGCGAACAAGTTAATAACGGGGGACAGGGTACCCCATACCCCCCATTTTTTAACATTTTTTCTTTATTATTCATTCATCAAAAGAAGGCCGATTTTACATAGAATAACGAGAATGTATAACAAGTTATAGAAAATTAACTAATTGCTAAAAATAGAAAAATAGTAAATAAAGCTTCAATTAATAAACTTGTCTATTGATATAAATAAAATGAACTATGAAATAAATTTTTATCCTTACATAATATAAAGTTATATACATGCCGCTCAAGGTAGATATCTTCATAAAAGCTAATAACGGAGGACGCGGTACCCCTACCCCCGCATTTTAATAATAAGTTATTCATTATTCATCAAAAAAGATCGCGTTTACATAGAAAACAATGGTAAAAAGTTTGGAGGATTAATATAAAAATAATTGTAATAATAATAATATAGTACATTAATAACAATTATTTGTTATCGTTACCCCGCTGCTTCTCCTAACTTAAATATTTCTTATTTAGAATTGTATCTACTCGACAAGCTATGATCAAAAAATTTTGTTAGAACTTTTTCGGATATAGTGATTCTTATGAACTACGACATAGATTTACATCAGAGAAATAATATTATTAAGTTGCAATCCCTAACCGATAATCAGTTTTCTTCCCCAAGATTTTTCGACGTATTCAAGTACTCGTGGTATAAGAGTGGATACGTTGAGGAAAGACTGGGCCCTTTAAAAATCCTGGTAGAGTTTGTTTTAAACAAAGATGCGCAATCTACACCCTTGTGTAGTATTTGCAATAAACCAGCTATTGTGTGGTGTTCATGGTGCAAACAAAATCTGTGTTTTAAACACTTTTACACAGACTATCACTACTGTAATACTTACATAGCTTAATTACGTATGTATATTAATCTTGTTCGCTATTGCAGTACATATATACCAATAATCGGATTACAGTATGTCATGTATTTAAACATTTATAAGCATTATAATGTTTTTCTAATTCTGTTCTATTGTTTCCGAAATGTTATAATGGTTACAAACGCATTAGTTATATTTATGCTCCATTGAATACTTACATTGTAGACCTACATTGCACAAAAAACTGGAAATAAATTAAAAAATATATATGTATGTAATTATTTAATCTTCGTCCTGTTGTAGCAAATTGTTCATATATACACACTAAAGGCTTATGTATTCTAAGAATGATAACATTTTATTAAGGAATATATAAAACGCAGTCACTAACTGCAGTTGATAAAACGATTTATATTGCTACCACCGATAAAAGTTTCGTATAGTATATAGTTATAGTAGTAGGCATAGAAAGTTTGACCATAGCTTGTTGAGTAGATACAATTCTAAATTAAGAAATATTTAAGTAAGGAGAGCAGCGAGTAAAATAACAAATATTTTGTTAATGTACTATATTATTATTATTAATAACAATTATTTTATTATAATCCTCCAAATATATTACCATTGTTTTCTATGTAAAAGCGATCTTTTTTGATGAATAATGAATAAACTTATTATTAAAAAAATGCAGGGTATGGGGTACCCCGTCCCCGTTATTAGCTTTTTATGAAGATATCTACCTTGAGACCATGTATTATGCTGGAAATTATGTTAGGATAAAAAATTATTTCGTTTACTTCATTTGATTTATATCAATAGACAAGTTTATTAATTTTGAAGCTTTATTATTATTTTTCTATTTTTACAATTATTAATTTTCTAAAGTTGTTATACACCATCGTATTCTATGTAAAATCGGCCTTCTTTTGATGAATAAGAAAAGGAAAAAATGTAAAAAAAATAGGGGGTGCGGGGTACCCCGACCCCCGTTATTAACTTTTTGCGAATACGGACGACGCCACCCTCAGGGCCATGCAATATGCTGCAAATTATATTAAGAAGAAAATTTAATATCTGTTATAATTTAGGAAATATTTGCAAAAATTGAAAAATCGTCCAAACTTGGAGAGGGGCTGTACCCCAAAATCGTGCGGATACGCCGATAAAAAAAATACGTGTCTCTTATTTTAAGGTACTCTTTCGATCTGTTAAGTTTCATTGAAATCGGAGGGGGACACCCGCCGGTGTTCCCTTGTTAGAGCCGTTTTACACGTACGAGAATTTTTACATAAATCATACCAAAATTATCTCGAAAATTTTGGTGAGAATTTTTTTAAGAATATTTGTCGGACAAACTTTCAGGTCGTTTTACATAGGAATAAGGTTACTTCCATTTGCCCTTTCTAAGTTGTAAACTAAATCTCAACAATTATGATCCATATTTTGCTGGTTCACTGTTATTTATTTAGGATTTCTATGATAGCCATAATCAAATAACAATTTAATTTAACAAGTGCGCCTGCTTACAACAACAAATATCGTGAAAATTCCGGCTAAAATTTATTCCTGTGTAAAATGACCTGAAACTATCGCGACAAAATTTCAAATTCTCACCAAAATTTTCGGGATAATTTTTGTTATAATTTATGTAAAAATTCTTGTACGTGTAAAACGACTCTTACTCTTTAAGAAAAACGATTTTAAACTTTTAAAAACCTTAAAAAAACTCCAAAGCACCAATCACATATGCTAACTCAACTTTTTACGAAAGATAAGTAAAACACAAAAAACCAAAAAATGAAGAGAATTGAAATTGCACTTGTTGACAAAGGCAGGTAGGAAAAGTGGGGTGTTTTGTTCCTACCGTCCTAGCAACAAATGAACATTAATCTCGCTTTTCTTTGCGTTGCTTTTCGTTATCTGTCTTGTATCAATTCTTATTTTCTTTTAATTTCTACACAACCTTTTTTTCAATTTTTTGATTCCTTCTCTTTCTGACTAACTCAGTGGAATGGAGGTTATACGTTTCTAATCAAAAGTTTTTGTCAGTTTCTTTTCTATATTCTCTATACCAGGGCATTACAGCGGTTCTCAATCTCAAGAAAGTTTAAATTAAAATTAAACAAAAAACATCTCCCATAAAATTAATAAGTGTACCTGTTTCATTTTTATTTTCAATGTCCCTTTAGACCTTTAAATACATATCTATAAACACAATATTTCGTAGATAAAAATTTCTGGTATGGATTTTTCATTTACCGAATTACCGGTAAATTTTTGTAATTTAAAATTTACCGAACGTTTTTTGGTCAATTTACAATTCTTAGTACCTACCTAATCAGAAATTTAATATAATAAAATACTTTGAAAATACATCTATTTTCATGAAAAAAAAAACATTTTATCTAGCCGTCTAAGATGTTTATCTTATTATGATGGCGTAAATAAACATTAAAACATTTAAATAAGCATTAAGCATAAACTAACTAATTGATTCGGTTTAGGACTGTCGGTAACAAGTCTATACAAGTTGGTAAGCAAAGCCGTGATTTACGCAATCAAGCCTGTTTCGACAAAAATACGGGAACTTATAACAACCTGTTTGCAGGACAAGTGCACCGGGGCACCGCAAACAAATAAAGGCATACAAGGTATTGCGTGCTCGAAATCAAATCTTTAAAAGGCAGGGATAGCTCTTCTAATGTCTTATTGTTGTTGTGTGCTTCACCAGTAATCCATACTCGCACGTGACTGATAAAGTAAAGAAGTCATTATAGCCATTAGTTTTATAACTTTCTATAAATTGGTCGAAAAGTTAACGTATTGAAAGTGTGAATTCCAAAATGTCTGAAACTAAGAAGAAATGTCGGCAGTACAACATTGAGTATTTGAAATATGGATTTACGCAATCTCCAACAAACCAATTATTACTTATGTGTTTAATTTGCCAAAAAGTATTTTCAAATGAAGCCATGAAGCCTTCTAGGCACCAAGAGTATTCGAATAAAATACATGCTGATAAAAAGGACAAAAATTTATCCTATTTTCAAGGACTTAAAAAGAAATATTTAAAACAGCCAACTATATCAAACCTTTTTGCATCGTGTTCTAAACAAGAAGATGATGGACTACGAGCTTCATATAATATTTCATTATTAATCGCAAAAGCGGGAAAACCACACACAATTGGTAAAGAATTAATTATGCCGGCAGTCAAAGAGGTAATCGAAACTGTTCTTCATCATAAGACGCCATCAGATATCATCAAAAAAATTCCTTTGAGTTATAATACAGTGCAAAGAAGAATCGATAAAATGGCCAAAGACGTTGAACTATCATTATGTGATTACTTAAAGACTTCCAAATTTTCCATTCAACTCGCTGAATCAAACTTTACCAAATAACGAAGCACTAGTCTTGGCTTACGTCCGATTCATAAAAGAAGAAAAAAATTGCCAATAGTTATTATTTGCAAAAAAAAATTGGGAATCGATATAAAGGGATAATCCATATTTAATACCATGCACGTTTTGTTTTCAAGAGAAAGAAATTCCCATTCAAAATATTTTGTCAGCTGCTACAGATGGTACTCCAGCAATGACGGGGCATCATAAGCGATTCATTGTGCATTTAAAAGAAGCAGTACCAAATGTACTCGCTATACATTGTGTTATTCATCGTCAGCACTTGGTTGCAAAAAATCTTAATGAACGCCTGCATACATCGCTCTATTACGTTATTAGAGCAAACAACAAGATAAGAAGCAATTCATTAAATGACAGATTATTTGGGCAACTTTGTAGTGAAAATGATGAAGACTATAATCGCTTGCGGCTGCACACAGAAGTACGATGGCTCTCGAAAGATGTTTGTCTGAATCGCTTTTTTAATCTATTTGACTCATTGTCAGTACGGGACTTCCTTGAAAATAGAGACAATGAACTGCGCGGAAACTTGATTGCGTCCAAAAATGTCATCGCTTCTTTGACAGACCTTTTTAAAATATTTAATGACGTTAATTTACAATTGCAAGGTGATGAGTTGAGCATAATAAAACAAAAAAAAAACCGTCATAGCTGCCCTTTCTCAAACGCAGATACAGCAGAATCATCAAATTTAAAAGAAGAACTCGTAGAACTCACAACTAATGAAGAATTAAAAGTAAAATTCAGAAATCGATACCAAGAGTTCTGGTTCCAAAAATCAATATCAGTTCTCCACCCTAGATTGTGGGAAATAGTACAGAAATTTGTAAAACCTTCATCATATTTGGCTGAGTGTGGATTTAGTGGAGTGCAGTAGCTAATTTACTGTCTAAGAAAAGGAATAGACTGCAGATCACTGAGCGTGGTGAATTGCGACTGATGTTAACTAAATTGAAACCCAACAAATTGTTAAAACTCCACCAGCCTCAACCATCTCATTGATATTTATGTTTCTTATTGAATTTTGTTTTTTTATGTTTCAATTGGTAAAAACCAATTTTGATTAATCGTCTTGTGCAGTGCTCCAGCGCGGAGTGCTCCAGCTTTGTGTATTGGCTTGCATTTGTTGGTTAAGTTATAATTTTATTAATAACACTTTGTATGGTCTTTGTTTGAATTAAATGTTTTTATTATAACATGTTTTTGTATTTTTAAATAATTAATAATCATGACCCTCAGCCACGACCACGAGTAGCACTACTACAGAGAAAGAGAGAGAATTAATTTTTAATTTGTGATTATTAACAGATAATAGGCAGACATATAAAATTGGTATAATTAACTATTATGTAAAAGGGGGCGTTGGAATTTTTTTTTCTTGTAAGGAAGGTAATAAATACAGGTGTTCCATTTACAATAACAAAGTTACTTGCCTTTAAAGATAGCGAAAATTAAAAGTATGTTTCTGTTCACCCTGTATATTTTTTGCATTACTTTTATTTTATTATCAAGTCTAATGCTTTAGTTAAAAAATAAATACAGTTTAAAATATCTAGCTTAAAAACGCATGACAGGCATGCCTCTTAAATTTTGGTCTACATTTTGTAGAATAGTTAATTATCTCGTAAACGACTTGAGTTAGGCATAAGAAATCTAACTTAAACTTTTCTTTATTTAGTCTGTACTATCAAAATATGCCATAATATACAGGGCGTTTCATTTAATTTTTCACAAATTTCGTGTGTAACTTTTCTTTGAGTCACCCTGTATACTTCAAAATAATTTTGAAGTGTGGTCCTTCTGAACCTGTATAACCGTTAATAAAAAAAAAATAATTCCTTGAAAATATGTTACCACTTTTCGTATATAAACCGACGCGAATGTGGTGGCCCACTGTGTATAATTAAGAATAGTGAGAATATCGAATCTCAATGGAATGATCTCAATAGGATTATGCTACAAACAACCGAAAAAATTCTAGGGAGAAAAAGAGGTGTGCTGAAGAAGAATTGGTTTGATAATGAATGCGAAGATTTGGTTAAAAGAAAAAAGAATCCGCAACTTAAATGCATAGCAACGGGAAATATAGATAGATATAGATAGCTACCTGACTTATAAGAGAATAAGAGGGAATTAAAGTAATGAAAAAGGAAAAGGAGAAATGGATAAAAGAGATGATGGAAGAAACGTAAAACTATAACAAAAGAAATAATGGTAAGGAATAAACTAAACTGTATGGGTAATACTGCCTTTAGTTTATTCCTTAACGAAGTTCCGGTCGGTATTCCTTTTCAAGAAATAATGGTATATATAAATATGTAAGAAGACAGAAAAAGATAAAAAAAGGGATTTATTGACAGAAAAACATGGGAAGATTATATGAAAACATCGATGCGATTCTGGGCTTTATAGAGAACACCAAGCTGCTCGAGTGGAAATAAGAGACTTAATAGGGATGGTACAATGAGCACCTAGCTTAAGTGCCCGAACTTTAAGTGCCCACCCTAATTTAATGAATGAATTAGTTAATATCACAGGAAACAAAAAGAAGCAAGAAGTTGTAGAAAAGAAGAGGGGGTAAGATTCCATACTCCAATTCTACAATAACATCACTTTGTGTTACATGTAATAGCTGTTTTATTGTATTTACAACAAACAACACAAATGACGGTAGTTTTTATAAAAACTGATATGTTTAAAATAAATTTGTAATAGAAAAAAAGTACGATTAAATAAAAAGACACAAAGATAATCGAAATTGACAAACGGCAGAAACATAAACAGGTATTAAACAAAAAAGAATGCACAGAATCCATAAGAATAATACTTCTTTTACATCTTGATCTACACTGTAGGCCCAGAAGCTGTTCTAGAACTGTTGGTTCAAAGAGAAACACAATGAACATTGGAATAATAAAACTACGTGCCAAAAAAATTGCAACACTTGGAAGGTCAGTCACAAAGTTGAAATCTTAACAAAAGAACTGGCTGTTTGTAAAAAGTCACTGATAATCATCTGGCAGAACTTCATACACGAAGACAAAATAGAAATTCTCTACTGGCCTGCTCGCTCTCCGGATTTAAACCTGATCGAGTATATAGGTACTACCATGAGCAGCAAACACCCTTGCGGAAACTTCGTTGTGAACTGCAGCAAGCCTGAGATGGGATCCCACAAGATGCCATCATTCAGAGCATACCTCGCAGAGTTAGACAGTGCATAAGCAATCATGAGGATGTGATATTTTACTGATAATTTTTTGCTGATTGTTGTTTTTTTTTACAGTGGCTATGACTTATTATTGAAAACTAGTAGGTAGTTATGATTTACTGCTTGAAACTTGCCAAAATTTCAGCTTTGTAACTCCTTCAAGGTGTTGCATTTTTTTTTGCACATAGTTTACAGCCAGGCAAATTCAAGAGACCATATAAAAAGAAGACTAAATAACTGCAGTTCAGCAGGAATCGTGTTCGCACGCTAATCTAGCAGGACATTCTAGAATGAAAGAATACCTACAGAAAATTGGAATGACCACTGGTGATACCAACTGCAGATTGTGTAATAGGATGGCTTGTCATGGACGCTTGCCACATTTGATGTGAATGCAAAGCTCTGAACGTAAAAGCAATTTTTGGCAAATCAAAAATGCACCCAGACAAAGGATTACTTCGACACACCAGTCAAAGACCAGTACAGATAAGTACAGGACAGTAGCATACTGGAGCGGCTGATATAATCTAATGGGTAAAAGAAACGGAAGATTAAATAAAAAAAAAAGTTAAGAGATTGCAGTTTTTTTCTGGAGACTCCATGTTAAACCGCTCCCACAGCAAAAAGAAAGTTGCAAACATCTTGTCACCGGATTGCATTAGCGGGGGGAAACCATTTGAATAATTAGTTACTTTCATCATGATAGCTGTGTCATTGTGAATTGTTTCATATTACACTAACTTAACAACTATATATCAATCAATTGCGCATATAGTAAATGATAACAGGACTGATAGTAATCCACTTCATTCAGCAAAAATAAAAAAAAAAAACATTTTCAACATTGAAAGCAATGCCAACTCAGAAAACTAAAAGTTTCTGTTTTAATTTAATGGCTAATTAAAATAATTTAATATGTATATTAAATAACTAAATTGTATTAAAAATAAATTTATTTTGAAGCAATTACGACAACTTGCAACTTGCAAATGCAAAATTCGTAACAATATGTTGAGGACTGCTATTTATATGGAAACAAACCAAAAAAAATTGTTACAAATGATTTTCTTATCCCTCCAAGATCAGCAATGAATGGATTCTAAACACTAAAAAGACGAATTTTACCGCGAGTACTTCAAATACTTTATCCGTGCAAATAGATCTGATATATAGTTGATAATAAAGTTGTTTAGTTGTGGCGTGACTACTTGAAAACATGAAAGCAGTCAGTACATATTTAGCAATTTAAATAATAATTATCTTTGTATCGAATGTAACGCTTTTTTTTTTTAAATCGCTATCAGTCCTGTAAAGTTGCGCTAAAATATTTGTTATACAGTTCGTTTTGTTCGTTTATGTTACTAAAAAATTAAAGAAATGTGAAGAAGGTTGACGCGTGTCGCTTTTGCAAGGAATTCTTTTGGGTATACATCATTCTACATTGCTTTTAAATAGGTAAGGCAAGATATACCGGGAATTATAGAATGTAGTTGCCCGAAATTTTGGTTCAAATAATTCATACATTTCATTCTTGAAATGAGTCTTTAACATTACTCAAAACATTTGGTGTTATAGATCGAAACGCCATTCTTATTCGCTCTTTCATATTGTCGGTTGTGGTTGGTGGTATGTCATAAACAATATTTTTAATATATATATATATATATATACAGGGTTTTCCACGGAACTGGCTGGTTAGAAGTTTTCCGGCTTAACGAAATTCCTCAGCTTTAAAAAATCGGGGTTTGCAACAATTTGGCACGTACTTTCTTTCTAAAATATTTTCACCTTTTTTGCACTTCCGGTTAACCGGAAGTCGCCACGAACTTTGTTATTTTAAATGGAACACCCTATATATTATTATATTTTTGAATTTACCATAAAATTCTATCACGATTACCATTAGGGTATCTTATACCTATCTTCAACTGTTTCTAAGATATTACGATTTTTGTTAAAGTTTTGACATTTACATTGTTGTATGTAATTGATTAATTCTCACTTGATTTAAGTGTCAGAAATCTCCGACTTTGAAATCAACAAGTACTAACATTGTTTTACCAAAACGTAGAAAAAACATTCAGTAACATTATACAGGTGTTTAAAAATTAGTGACATATCCAAGAATTTTGAATATTGCAAAACTTAATTTTTTCAAATAGAACACCCTGTCCATTTTTCCTATTTTTGGATGTACAATTAAATTCTATACCGATTTGCTGTAGCATTCCCTATACCCATCTCAGTAGTTTTCTTTTAAATTACTCGTTTTGTTTATTACCGCTTTCAAATGGCCGAATAATTTCTATCTGGTGGGCCATGACATTAACATCACAACAATTTATTATTATTAGTAAGTATTATTGTTATAATCATTGTTTGTTACACGTCGCGTGTTTAGATCGATGAATATTATTGTGGAACTTATGAATTAGATAATGAAAAATATTGAAGGAGCTTATTTTAATCTAGATACTATAAATTTATTTTATATTCACTGAGAATGCAGGATGAACTTATAGAGAATTTACGGTAATTATAGGAATTTATTTTCAGCTAATATATCTAATAAAATTCAGAAAACTTTGAAATAATACATTACACAGATTACACACTGTAGGCAACTTTCGGTACTACCAAGCCAAGATTTAATGATTCGTGTGACGAGAACGTTTGATGAATTAGACCCAGTTGAAGCGAGAAGAAGTATAAGGCGACACATTAAGACGTCGAATAATAAAATGCTTGGACGTAAACGGAATTCACATTGAGCATTTTTTTTGATGCTCTATGTCATGGTTCAAGTTTATGCTGCTTGTAAATTGCATTTGTTAAGTATGCATGTATCTAAATATTCTTCAAAAAAACCTTTATAATTTTGAAAATACTTTAATATATCAAAAACTTTAAAATATTTGTCTGACAAGCACACTACGTTTTAGTGAAACAATTTTTGTTATGTTGTCGTCGTTATCGTTTATGCCATTTCCCTTAATTTGAAACCAAGCTATTAAGAGAAATCATTTCAAAATTTTCTGGATTCCGTTAGATATATTAACAACCAATTGTTTAATTACATTGAATTCTCTATAAGTTCTTTCTGCATTCTCATTGAATGTAAAATAAATTTAAAGTATCCAGGTTAAAATAAGCTCCTCCAATATTTTTCATTATCTAATTCATAAGTTCCACAATAATATTCATCGATCTGAACACGCGACGTGTAACAAACAATGGTTATAACAATAATACTTACTAATAATAATAAATTGTGTTGTGATGTTAATGTCATGGCCCACCAGATAGAAATTATTCGGCCATTTGAAAGCGGTAATAAACAAAACGAGTAATTTAAAAGAAAACTACTGAAGATGGGTAGAGGGAATGCTACAGCAAATCGGTATAGAATTTAATTGTACATCCAAAAATAGAAAAATGTACAGGGTGTTCTATTTGAAATAATTAAGTTTTGCAACATTCAAAATTCTTGGATATGTCACTAATTTTTAAACACCCTGTATAATGTCACTGATTTTTTTTTCTACGTTTTGGTAAACAATGTTAATACTTGTTGATTTCAAAGTCGGAGATTTCTGACACTTAAATCAAGTGAGAATTAATCAATTACATACAACAATGTAAATGTCAAAATTTTAACAAAAATCGTAATATCTTAGAAACAGTTGAAGATAGGTATAAGATACCCTAATGGTAATCGTCATAGAATTTTATGGTAAATTCAAAAATATAATAATATATAGGGTGTTCCATTTAAAATAACAAAGTTCGTGGCGACTTCCGGCAAAAAAGGTGAAAATATTTTAGAAAGAAAGTAAGTGCCAAATTGTTGCAAACCCCAATTTTTTAAAACTGAGGAATTTCGTTAAGCTGGAAAACTTCTAACCAGCCAGTTCCGTGGAAAACCCTGTATATATAGTGGCAAAAAACACCCCATTATGGGGTTGCGCCGCTCCGTAGAGCTTTCTTGATCCATTTTCGGGTGGATCACTCCTCACGTCCAATTTTCTCCACTATTCCTCTCCATAACCCTCTGAGCCCGGCCTTCCTTTTCCAATTCACTACTCCAATCTCCACTAGATCTTGCTCCACCTCTTTCAACCATTTGATTCTGGGTCGACCACGTTTTCTCGCTCCCGACGGCTCCCACATCACCACCGACCGCAACCGCGACGCTGCTCCCGCTCTCCATACATAGCCTAGCCATCTTACTCTTTTCTGCTTAATCTTCCTAATCACATCCTCTCCTTTCAGCTCTTTCGCTATCTCATAATTCATTCTCACTCTATATGTATCTTCCTCCACTTTTACTGGTCCCAGCATTGCTCTCATAATTCATAATTCTTCTTATCTTATCTTAATCCCATAATTCGAATGGCTTCTTCTTCTTTTTTTGAAAATGTCAATGTTTCCGCTGCGTATGTCATTATTGGTCGTATAGCTGTTTTATAAATCTTTAGTTTTGTATTCCTCGTAAGTATTTTACTTTTTAATAATTTCTTATTTATGTAGAATGCTTTATTTACCTCCATTATCTTTTCGTCAATTTCGGTTTTTCTCTCGCCTTCTTTTCCTATCATTACGCCTAAATATTTATATTTGTCAACTTGTTCGAATTCATGTCGGCCAATCCTTATTCTACTACTCCTACTATTCTTACCAATCAGCATTATTTTAGTTTTGTTTTCATTTATTTTTAACCCAAGCTTTTCCCCTTCCTTTACTATTTCATCTATCATTTTTTCCATGACACTCCTCTGCTTCGCTACCACTACCACGTCATCAGCATATGCAATGAGTTGTCCCCCTCCCGCTCTCAAATTTTCTTATTAATTTTTCTCGTTACATATTCAAATTAAATAGCGTTGCTGATAGAGCGTCTCCTTGTCGTACACCTCTATTAATTACAAACTCTTCTGTTTCTCCTTTTCTAGTTATGACACTGGCTCTTGATAACGACATCGTCATCTTAATTACTCTTCTAAGTTTGCTTCTTATCCCAAGCTGTTCCAATGCCACCATAAGCATATTCCTTCTCACAGAGTCAAACGCCTGTTGGAAGTCCACAAACAACATTTCCAATTCCATCCGATGGTCATTTGCTTTTTCCATAATTTGCTTAACTACATGAATAGTATCTATTGTCGACCGCCCCTTCATGAATCCTGAATTGGTACTCTCCTACAATAGTCAGTGCTATTTTCGCTAAACGACTCTGGATTAGTGAGGATACTATTTTATAAGTAACACTTAATAGTGTAATCCCTCTATAGTTATTACAATTTTGCTGATCACCTTTTTTGTGTATTGTCAAGATTTGCCCATTCCTCCATTCTTCCGGCATCCTTTCTTCTCTCCAAATTCTTTTTACTAGGTGGTATATGTGTTCAATTAGCTTCTCTCCTCCATACTTTATTAGTTCTAGGTTCAAACCATCCTTCCCCGGTGCTTTCCCATTCTTCGCATTATGAATCATTAGCATAACCTCTTCTTTCGACGGCTCCTCCTCTTCATCATCTATTGTTTTTTCATTTCTACCTTCGGATTCCTCTCTTATCTCCTTCTCACAGAGTAACCCCTTGAAATGCTGTACCCATATTTGTTTGTATTGACTTTCTTCCTCAACAACACTTTCATTTTTATCTTTTAGGCCAGTAATTACGCCTTTATATTGTTTTTTCTGTTCATTAATTTTCTTGAAAGAGCTTTTAGTGTTATTATTCATTCTATCATTCTCGATCTCCTTTACATTATTATTTATCCACTTTCTCTTACAGTTCCGTATAAATTTATTGCAAGCATTCCTCATTTTCTTATATTCATCTTCGTCCTCCTTATGATTTGAACTAAGCCATTTCAATCTAGCCTTAACCTTCTCTTCTAGTTTTTCTCGACATTCTTCATTAAACCATTGCTTTGTGTTATTTGTCCTTTCCCTTCCTATTGTTTCTGCAGCTGCTTGGTGTATACATTCTTTTATTGTTTCCCACTCCTTATCTATATTATCCCTTACTTCATCTTTTTCCCCTAACAACATTTCCAATTTCATTTCATATTTCTTCTTCAAACTTTCATCTCTAAATTTATTCACGTTCCATTTTAATCTACTGTTTACTTTTGGTACTGCTTTCCTTACTTTTTGGTTTAGTTTTACAGCCACCATAAAATGATCGGAATCTGCGCACACCCCTCTATACGATCTCACATCCTTCACCGAAGATTGTTTCCTCCTGTTTATTAGTACATGGTCTATTTGCGTACAATATTTCTTATCTGGTGACATCCATGTTACTTTATGTTCCTTTGGATGTTTAAATTTCGTGCTGCTTATAATCATATCTGTCCTAGACGCTAAATCACATACCCTTCTCCCATTATCATTGGTTTTTTCATGGACAGTATATTTCCCAGCTACGGTCTCTACATAGTTTTCCTTTCCAATTTGAGCGTTAAAGTCTCCTAAAACTATTACCGTGTCGTGATTCGGTATTTTTTCGATTTCTTCTTCGATTTTTCTATACATCTCTTCTTTATCTTCCTTACTCGCATTTTCGGTGGGACAGTACACATTTAAGATTGATAAATTCATCGGATTGGCTTGTATTCTGAGGTATGCCATTCGTTCATTAATCGGTTTAAATTCTAATATTTTTTCTCTTACTTCCCCCATTATCATAAAAGCAACACCATTTTGCCCTTGCTTTTCATTTCCAGAATATCAAATGGAAAAGTGTTCCTTGTTTATGACTCCTTAGCTCCTCCATCTTGTTTCCTGAATTGCCGCAATTTTAACACCATATCTCTTCATTTCTTCTCCTATATCCATCATTTTTCCTAGTACCAATAATGTTCTCACATTCCATGTAATTATCTTAATTTCGTTTCTTCTTTTTCTTTGGTTTTTGCTATGTTTAATATTTTTCCCTTCTTTATTTTTTAATTCCTCATTTTCTTCTTCAGCTGTTAATTTATCTTTAGGTCCCTTATCATTTTCCATTTGTCCGTCATCACTATTTCCATCCGTTTTTTCACTAGCTAGTTTTTTTGAATTTGCTTTTTCTAGTTCCTCTTTACGTTTATTCCATCTCCATTCTATTCCATTGACCACAATCTTATTATACCCGATTTTAACCGTTCTACCATTAGATCTTTCTTCTTTAGCTACTTTCCTTATCATGCTTTGTTTTTCCCTTTCTTTCTTTGTTAAATCATCATTAATAGAAATTGTGTGGCTTCTTACCTCCTTTAATTTCTTTTTATTCTCCATAATTTTGGTTTTTATCTCTTGATCTTTTAGTGCTATTAAACATGTTTTATTGCCTAGTTTAGTAACATTTTGCACCGCTACATCGATATCCAAATGTTCTTTTATAAAGTTTTCCATTGTCACTTTTAGGGAATTTGGATTGTTTGTATCTATAGGCATTCCCGTCATTACTATATTATTTTGCCTTTGTTCTTTTTCTCTCCGCTCCATGTCAATTCTTATTTCTCTAATTTCCTCTTTAACTCTCCGCATTTTCCTGTTTTAATACCTTGTTTTCCTTTTTCAAAATCTCATTTTCTTGTTGTACGCTTATTATCCTTTCTTTAATAATTTCTTGTTCTTCTCTTAGTTTCTGTATTTCGTCTCTTATTTCTTTTGATCCAATCTTAAATTCTTTCATCATATTTATAATCAAATCCAACTTTCCCTCTTCTTTTTGATGTTTGCGGGTGTCCTTGCTATAATTTTACTTCTGTCAAACGCTGCCATACACTTCCGTTCACCTTTCCTCTTTTTTATTCTCTTCACTTGAATCGCTATCCATCTTATTACTATTTGTATGTTTATTTATTCTTAGACAGCCCTGCGTTCGCCAGCGACTTTTGATCCACCAGATGTTTTATCTGTTGTACCCGCGCAAAAGATCGATCCCGGTCAACCGGTCGGAGAATCGATCTCTTATCGGTATGCTCTATCTGCTTTTATTCCCGTAAATTCTCTCAATTATTTTTACTATTTTCCACTTTTCTTTTCACTTTTTACTCGGAGCGCTTTAATAGCAACACTCACTCAACGTGCCCAGACCGGACCGTCATAATTTTTTAATATATCTCCATAAAAAAAATCTGGCTCGTTAGATCTGGAGATCTTGCTGGCCAATTCTGTGGACCTCCGCGGCCTATCCACCTGTTGATATACTGCCTATCTAATTCCTCCCGAGCGCTTATTTGAAAGTGCGCAGGAGCACCGTCTAATCGAAATCAAAGTCTTTGTCGAATATTAATAGGTATATTTTCCAAAAGTATTGCTAAGTTATATTTTATAAATTTTAGAAACATGGTACCATTCAAGTGACCATCAAAAAAGTATGGCCCTATCACTAGGGTTACCATACGTCCGTATTTTCTACGGACAGTCCGTATTTTGTAAGCCTTGTCCGTAAATTATAAACTGTCCGTAGTTTGTACGTATTTCTGCAAAGCGTCCGTATTTTTTTTCTAGTTTCCAATTTGTCGTACTCATGTCGTACTTTTGTCATTTTTATAGTTATTTTATCATTCAAACTTTCGCATGATGTGCGTCATCTACAGATTTATTTTCTTTCAAATAAACAAAAGGTGGCGCTTGATTAGTATTGTTGTAGTATTCAATTTATTGTTGTCCTGCACAGTGTTAACATTGCATTTCCAGTAGCATCACGTCTGAAGATCTACAGGGTCGCTAAAAAGTATGGGTACAGTTAAATATTATGAAAACTATTAAACAAAACTTGTTGAAATTTGGTACATGGTTAAAAGTATTTAAATTCTATCGTCTAAGATGTTCTTCACATTTCTATCTTCATTTGTTCTGAGGATACAAGGCTAACTTGATTTTTTTTTTAAATGGCACGAAGGGTCAAATTTAATATTTTTGAAAAGAGAATTTTTTTTCTGCGTTCTGTTATGTAACACATCCATATTTCATTTTAATCGAAACTTTAAAAAAAAATTTTCGAACTAGTAAAATTTTGAAAAATGAAAAATTTCGTTAGCCTTTGCTGCGTGAAGTTTGACCAAAACATAAATAATAATTGTAAAAATAATACATTTAACTGAAACAGAACAGATTTTAATAAAAAGAAGATCAAACAAGAAATTACATAATTTTTATGTTACAAAAGATGTTCGAAATGATTTCCATTTACCTCCTGGCAATAATGAACACGTTGAGCAAAATTTTGCAAAGAATCAATCAAAATATTTGGAAAAATACTGGCAATTTCGTTTCTTATACGTTCTTGTAGGTCTTCGATTTGTAATGGTCTGTTGACATACACTCGATTTTTTACATGACTCCACAGGAAAAAATCAAGTAGGGTCAGATCAGGAGACCTAGCTGGCCATTCAATAGCCCACCTTCGCCCTATCCATCTACCGGGAAATGTTTCATCCAAATACTCGCGCACTTGACGACCAAAATGCGACGGTGCTCCGTCTTGTTGAAACGATATGGTTTCTGTTGGTACACAATTTCGATTGCCGTAGTTTGGAAATATTTCCCTAAGTCGTGGAACAATATGCTGTTGTAAAAGTTGCAAATATCTTTCAGACGTTAAATTGCCGTTAAATGAAAAAAGGACCTACGATATTCCAACCAATAATGCCACACCAAACATTAATTTTCTGTCGATGCTGCGTATGAACCTTCTCCATCCAATGCGGATTTCTGTCAGACCAATATCGACAGTTATGGCGGTTAACATATCCATTTAGACAAAAAGTTGACTCATCAGAGAAGAGGACTCGATTAAGAAAGTTACCATCCTGATGTATTATGTGCATCATAGTTTCACAAAATTCGGTTCTGCGGTCAAAATCGTCGTCACTTAATTCTTGTAGCAAGTGAATTTTATAAGGATGATATTTTTTGCGTTTCATTATTTTTTGTATGGATCCTCTACTCATGTTGTGGTTCAACGCCAACTGTTGTACTGATTTTTTTGGATTTTCTACCACATCCAACATAACATTCAAAGAATTTTCTTCGTTGGTAATAATTCGAGGTCGCCCAGGTCTTGCACGGTCTTTAACGCTACCAGTTTCTTGAAATCTTTGTAAGGTTTTTGAAACCGTCATCCTGGAGATCGGTTCCCGGTTTGGATGAATTTCATTAAAAAGAGTCACTGCTTGAGCACAACTTCGTTTTCTGTCGCCATAACCAACCATCATGAGAATTTCTATACGCTCAGTTTCGCTTAAATGTACCATTGTTGAACAAATTATTGCACACAAGTTTAATTTTTGGCGAATATGCAAGTGACACATCGTCAATAATAGCATTTTCAAAGCTAACTTAGTTTTGTTTTTTCAGAATTAAATTTTTGAATTTATTTTTTTTTGCCTTTTAATAAAAATAAAGGTGGACATCTGTTACATTGCTGAATTCAGAAAAAAATGCTCTTTTTGAAAATATCAAATTTGACCACCCATGTCATTTAAAAAAAAATCAAGTTAGCCTTGTATTTTCAAAATAAATGATGGTAGAAAATTGAAAGAAATCTCAGATGATAGAATTTAAACACTTCTAACTGTATGCCAAATTTCAACGAGCTCTCTGCTAAACCGGTTCTGAAATATTTAACTGTATCCATACTTTTTAGCGACCCCGTATACATTTCACGGAAATGTTAATTGATATGGTGCACTGTCCGTATTTTTGCCTTTGAAAATATGGCAACCCTACCTATCACGTACTTTCCAACTATTCCGCCCCACACATTAACAGACCATCGATGTTGATTGGTTCTAAAGAAATTGGGATTCTCGTCGCTGTAATAATGAAAATTATGCCCATTAACTAATCCGTTGTTATGAAAAGTTGACTCATCCGAAAATAACACATAATCGAGAAAATTTTCATCATCTCCTAACTTTTCTAGAACCCATAAACAAAATTCAAGCCGCCGATCATAATCTACTTCCAAAACTTCTTAATGCAATTGTATGTGGTATGGGTAAAATTTGTTCATCTTTATAACTCTTCTAATCCTCCCTCTGCTTCTCCCTGTAGTTTCATTTATTTTTCGCTGACTTGTATACGGATTTTCAACACAAGAGATTCGAAAAACTAAAATATTATTTCCTTCATTTCCGGTAATCGGTTTTTGTCGTTCTGTTTTCTTATAACACACACTTCCTGTACTTCGGAATACTTGCAGCAAATTTTCTAAAGAACGCTTATCGGGATGGCGTCTGTTAGGATATTTTTGCGCATAAATTCTTGATGCTAGCAAACAATTTCTCATTGTAAATAATTAAAATGCTTTTTAAGTAACCACGAACAACAATGATGCGCAACTAACAAGTTCTGTTATTGTCAAATGAATAATAGCGATACTTTTAACTCAACCTACTTTTGAAAAAGAATTGATAGGAATTAATATTTGAAATAGAAAATTCTAAATTACTAAGAAACTATAACAGATAGGTATAAGAAGCATTAATGCAATCTTAAAGACCGTTAAAATTACAATCTAAATAAGGTAATAAATACAGGTGTTCCATTTACAATAAGAAAGTTGTTTGCCTTTAAATATAGCGAAAATTAAAAGTATGTTTTTGTTTACCCTGTATAATTTTTTGCATTACTCTTATTTTATTATCAAGTGTAAAGCTTTACTTAAAAAAATAAATATAGTTTAAAATATCTAGCTTAAATATACATGACAGGCGTGCCTCTTAAATTTTGGTCTACATTTTGAAGAATAGTTAATTATCTCGTAAACGAGTTGAGTTAGGTATAAGAAATCTAACACTAACTTGCTTTTATTTAGTCTGTACTATCAAAATATGTATAATAATATACAGAAAACTGAAAAAAGCAAACCTAAATTTGTATAGTCCGATGTAACAAAAAGCCAAGTTGGCACCTTAAACCAAACTAAGAAAAACACCCCTCAAGGGGAGAAAATAATGATAACTTTGACTTGAGTAAACGGAAGTACCCTCTGAATTTTTGTGAAATGCCTATAATCAGTATTTACATACTTTTTTTGAACCTGATGATAGCTTAAAAATAATTCCTGCTAAAAAAAAATATTCATTTTTTTCCGCTTTTATACTAATATCTCGAATGGGATGGCATCCACTTAGCTAATTTCGTATTTTCACTATGCGTGACAGTGATACTCATTCACCTTAATTTCAGTTCTATAGCTTTAGATGCACTTTATATATTTATATATTATCTTATCGAGTTAAAGCAATAAAGTTCCTGGGAGTTTAGAGGCAACACAATATACAAACTTTGAATAGAACTTAAACAACTTCTAATTATAAAAGGCTTTGTCTTTAATTTCTATGTAGGCAAAGCACTGATTTTTTAATAATATACTGCGAATAATTTTTTTTTTGTAAAAGATCGAATATCTAAAAAGAAGTTAAGTTTTGTTTTCAGGAATTTAAAGAAATTCAAAAATGTAGTACCATACAGATTACAGAGCATACAGTTCCATTAAAAAAAAGCACCTATATGTGGAAATAATATTGTATCATAAAATACTTGATCTTAGACAACTTTTATTTAAAATACTTTCCAAGTGACCGATGCCTGATAAATGACACACGGTATATAATATTATTTAAAAATATGTTGTATACTACATTATCCTAATACAATTAATTCTAAATTAATAAATTCATCATTACTCTTGATCGCAAAATAGCATAATACTTGATTTTCCCGCCATCTCTTGTCCAATTTCAAATAAAATCGTTCGAGTCGTGCGCCTCCTGCACACAAATTCCTCAAGTACCATATCGATTTCTATCCCCACCATTAACTTATCCCGGTCGCGAGAATTCAATCCAAATCCGTCCGCCGAACGTCATTCTTTTTACGACCTTTCGTAGGCGAAGTTGTGTGCTCGTGCTGTGCAGTACTGTGTGCGTGCAATTGAATCTCATTATTAAAAAAATCTTTACGATTTACGCGAAAAAATCCTCCAAATTTCGCATGTTCAACTGGATGAAATTGTGTCGCTCAATCAACCACGATTTCCGTTGAACTGTCTTTGCGATTCCACCGTCATGAAAATGAAGCAATATAGGTTTTTAATATTTAGTTTTATCATTAGAAGTCCTTTTTTGACTGTTGAAAAGTGTCAGAGCAATTTACATTGAGAGTAATAACAATTAGTAAAGTGAATGAACCATAACAGATTGATATAAAAAATCCAAGTGTGCCTTGTGTGTGTTCAATTAAACGCGAAGTGAGGTTAAGGATTTTTTTAACGTTCATCATTTCGAACATTCGCAGAATTACTTATTTAGATATTTAGTCACACATACGGAAAATTTTGCTGACGTTAATCGCTCCTACCGTCAAGGACTTGTGATTCCGCGTGTCAAATATCTAATATTTGCTCCCCCGATTTTTTTCTGCCGCGTGCCTGCCTTTTCGCGGACTATCCTCTGTGGAAAAAATTACGGACGACCGATATGTGCTCCAGTGAAAATAGCAAATTGCTGCCGATTTCTTCACTTCACCAATACTGCTCTCACTCAGAAGGTGTAATTTTGGACAAGACGAAGGGCCTGTGCACAAATAAGCCCGTGCGTGCAATGGAATCCCGACTGGTGCGTCCCAGGATCGGATACAGGGCGAAGAACGACCCCGGTGACTGACATACTGTACGCCCCGTCCTAGCGAGGCGCAAACCCCTGATGAAGAGCATTTGATATTGACAGGTCCAGACTTGTTTAGCGTTAAAAAGGTAAGGAACCGTTATTTGCCAAATTCAGAGCTATATAATCAGTAGAAATGCTCACACATCCATCGATCTATGTAAATGTGCTATAAAATTTAATAAGCAGGAAGATGAGTCAAAAATGTATTTCGTAATAATGCAATCTTGTTACAACCAGTTCAAATAGGTACACGTGAATTAAAAAATAAATGTGTGTAGATATGCGAAAAGTTTAGCTGTCTTTCATTGTGAGAGAATCCTATTTTTTATAAATACAAATAGTTAGTACTTCCCTGCAAACATTTAGATCTCGTATCTTACCTACGTTATCATGGGGAAAAACCCCATCTACACATTTTATCTTCGCCTTATCTTTATATATGTGAAGAATATTATAGTGTATTGTTCTCATATTTTGTAAAACATTTTTATTAATATTTTCTAGTCGAGTTTGTCTATAAAGTAATGACTGTGCAACTGAAAATTAATGATCCAGTTTTTGACGTGAGCCAATCTTTTTTTTTTTGTTTGGAGAAAGGTATTATGTTTTTACAATTTTAAGTTTGAGTAATCCTTACTCATGTTTCTTAGAATCTGTGAAAAAGAAAAATATAATTTGAAGTACTTAAATTTTTTATGGCTTTAGAAACTACATTCGTTAAAACATTTCCTGTTTCAAACATATTCAAACGATTTTAAATTTCAGATGTTCTTAGTATCTTTAATTTAATTTGCTGTCGAAATTATTTATATCACGACCTGTTTGATGATTGTTAACAGTTTGCTTTATAATTTACATAATATCAATGCGTAATGTGGGCTTGGTTAAGTATTTGTAGATAACATTATATCTAAGAGATTAAATGTCAGTCACTATTCTTTAAAATTTTATTTTTATCGTTTTTCGTCTGTGGGCTTTTCCAATAAGTTTCTATTTATACAGCGTGTCTTCACAAGAACTGTACAGAATATGAAAAAGAGAGGATGCAATCTCTTTAGGCCTAAATATAAAATATTTTGCGTGAATTTCGTTACAGGCGCGAGAAAAAAAAATAGAATATTCAGGAACGTGTGTTACGACCACAGCAACAACTGCCTGGGCACAGCCTAGGTAACGATAAGCCGAACCAATTCAGAAGGCGGCTCACGATTCACGACTAATTGTCACTGTCAATCATCAAATCTTACATATGTACCAAGCTTTCAAATAATTTCCTGATTAAAGAAGCTGTTTTTTTAAGCAAATTCTTAGTAAGATTGGCAACTTTAAATTGTGACAGCTATCAGTGACAAACCAAAATTAGAAATGGCAGCGTTTGATTGTATTATTTTATTACATCTTAGAATTACAACACAAAGCATTCATTATCGAAAGTTACTTTAGAACAGGTCGAAAATTAAACAATGGAGAATGCGTTTATTCCATTAATAAGTGAATGCAGGATTTCCGGCAACAGTTTCCTAAACTGGCAATTACTTACGCACAGTTTTTAAGAGATTTTATTGATAAATTTCATGCAACTAGGGAATTAGGTCCTAAACCTGGCGTGGTGCACCTAAAAAACGAACTGCAAATTACTTGGAGGATATTCGACGTCGAATGGATAACTTACCTAAAACAAATCAATTCTAAAGCTTTCTCAAGAAGTTTAGTTGTCTGGGAACATGCCATACCGTTAAAAAAAAAAGGACTTAAAGTTGTTTTCGTTTAAAATTCAATGTTCATTGCACTTACACAGGTAGATTTTGATACGAGAACACAGTATATACTGTCAAGATTTTTACAGAACATGATTTTTGACAAAAGTTTTCGATAAATGTTTTTTTTTTTTCTGACGAGGCTTGCTTCCATCTTTTTGGTTATTTAAATAAGCAAATTTTGAGGCTGTGGACGGCAGAAAACCCTCACGAAAAATAGGATTTTAGCTATCAGTTTCAAGGAGACGTATTATTAAACCTATATTTCGAAAACGAATTATTACAACCGTTTATCAATGAATTTTATGACGATGAGCTTACAGAAGAATTTTTTCAGCTCGGGCACGCAAATCTCGACAAAGAATGGCTTTCTTGAAACAGTTTTTTGATACAAGAATTATTAATTTTCCTGCAAGATCTCCAGACTTAACAATGTTAGATTATTATATTTAAAAAATCCCATTTTTAAGACCATACCCAGTAAACCAAATTCAAATTTCGCGCAATTATTTTTAGTAACTTCAACATTAAAGCATAAAGTTACCTACGATTTTGTATTACATTAATGGTTATTTGAATATCTTTAAGTTGAAGTCACTAAATATAATTGCGGAAAATTTGAATTTTGTTTACTGGGTACGTTACATAATCGAAGAGCTTCGCAATGCTATTAGAGATTCCTATGCCGACATAACCTCACAACTCCTCGTAAATGACTTTGAGAACATGAAGCTTAGAGTTCGACTGTTTCTTCAACATAATGGATATTTTCAGCGTCATCTTTGGTCTTTTTAACTTATAATAAATATTTTTTGCACTCATTTTGGTAACATATAAATTGTCAAAGTGATTAGTGCGTGCACGCACAACGATAAAAAAAAAGCATGAGCTACTTTAATCAGATAGGGGAAGGTGGGGCAAGATGGGAACATTAAGCTTTAGAACACTGTAGCAGGATTGCACATTGATATACAAGGTTCTAAGTACGCTTCTTGTAATCTTTAAACATTTATCTGCTGATGAATGAATTTACCATTTTTCGATGGGTACTCTTGATGTTGTGAGAAAATGTTGAAAAGAAATGTGTAAATACACCATCTTGCCCCACTATGGGGGGCAAGATGGGGTAGCAAGGGTTCCAGGTGAGTTAAGAATGGGTCGTACCATAAATCTAGGTAATAGGTAAAAAAAAATAGATTCTTAAAATATTCTTAAAAACATGCAGGAACAAAGCTTAAACTCTTTAAAGCGAAACTACTTAAAATAAAAAAATACAATAACGATAGGAATGTTAAACTTAATCTTCACAATTGAAACAATAGAAGACGAACTCATCCACGTTATTCGCACAGCCTCCATGTACCCAACCTCGCCATCCATGGCATTGTATCAATACTTCCCCTTACCATACTAACATTGAGCGTCATCTTCCTCAACAGAAGAACTTGATTATTTCCTTGACGTTTTCTAAAAATCTATCTCTTTGCTTTCCTTACAAAATTCGGCTTCTTGATCTCTTCTGTTTTCTTCTTTGTCATTTCTTTTTCGTTTAACTCTCCCTCAGCACTTCTAGTTGCCTTAGGGAATCTCCACTCTCTATTTTTTTGTAGCAGATTTTTATACGTAGTGCTTGTAAGGATTGATGTCTTTCCCTTGTTACGCTTTGATTGAACCTATACTTTATTCCTAACATGAGAAATAGGCATTATGTCTTCGAGAAAGCATAATGGCATATCCAGGCATAACGGACCAGACTGAAAAGTGAGATAGTGATGTCCCCATGTTGCCCCATACCAATAGCCCCATCTTGCCTCTTTGGGACATTTTCTGGTTATGTTATAATAACATATTAAATATTTGAAATAAACAAATAACGCACTATAGAAAATACATGCAATATATGTCAATTAACAAGCACAAAAAAGTGTAGTTGTAAATAATTTTCTTTTGCTTTCGATACTGGCCGTTGAACTTACCATCAAAATAATAACGAAATTCTGGAAATTGTAAAGTTCACGCACAAACAGCAATAACTTTGTTATTACGACTAGTAAAGTTTCCTACATTACAACAAACATAAAACAGCACTTGTCAATATTAGGACTGCTATTATTTGACAGATGCTTACTGCCGTTTTGTAGATAAGACGATGTCCCCATCATGCCTCGTGGCCCCATCTTGCCCGCCTCCCCTACATACTGTCAATGGTTTTCACAGAATATGATTAATGACAAAAGTTTTCGATAAATGCTTTTTTTCTGATGAGGTTTGGTTCGATCTTTTTGGTTATTTAAATAAGCAAAATATGAGGCTGTGGACGGGCTGAAAACCCTCACGAAAAATAGGCGTTTAGCTAGCAGCTTCAAGGAGACGTATTATTGGATCTATATTTCGAAAACGAATTATTACAGCCATTTATCAATGAACTTTAAGATGACGACCTTACAGAAGCATTTTTTCAGTGCTGGCACGCAAATCTCGGCAAAGAATGGCTTTCTTGAAATAATTTTTCGATACAAGAATAATTAATTTTCCTGCAAGATCTCCAGACTTAACAATTTTAGATTATTATATTTAAAAAATCCCATTTTTAAGATCATACGTTACATAATCGAAAGAGATTCCTGTGCCGACATAACCTCACAACTCCTCGTAAATGACTTTGAGTAAGAACATGAAGCTTAGAGTTCGACTGTGTCTTCAACACAATGGATATTTTCAGCATCACCTTTGGGTTTTTTTAACTTGTAATGGATATTTTTTGCACACATTTTGGTAACATATAAATTGTCAAAGTGGTTAGTGCGTGCACGCACTGTGACCAACGATAAAAAAAAAGCATGAGCTACTCTAATCAGATAATTATTTGAAAGCATGGTACGTGTTGAGATTTCGAGTCTCATTTGAACGTATATCAGTTTTTTCTAAAAACTATCACAATCAAAAAATAATACAAATAAAAGCAACAACAATTGCATATACCTAACAGAAAACTGATTAGTTGGAAAATGGAAACTTGGAAATAATGGCGAAGAGACAAATTTGATCGACAATAGAAAAGCAAACGATTTTAAATTACCTATTTTTTACTTATTTGCAAAAAAAAACTATAATAATAATAATTCATGCCTTGGCATCCCCCAACAGTTTTCGCCAATTACAGGAGGCATCGGCCCAGCCATGAGTTATTATTACACCTGCACGCTTGGAGCGACTTAAGATGTTCGTCTCTCAGCATTCGTCAAGGGGTGAGGAAAACCACGAAAACCTCATTCTGAGAGCAGTCCGTCAGACTCGAACCGAGGACTCCGCGACTGATAGCCAAGCGTGCAAGCCACTTGACCATCAGCCGGGCTGATGGGGGTAGTGGCATCAATCAGTGGCAGTTATCAAAACGTTTGGCTGTAGCAAAAATAGCTTGTTCTATTCGCAAAAAAAAAATTAAAACCAGTCACGGGCGAAAAAGAGAAATCTGTCATTTAAAACATTTTTAATTCTCCCTCACTCTTCGAAGATTGAAATGATAATCCGTGCCTGTTTTTTATACACGAGATAATGTTTAAAGTATCAGGAGCAATCAGTTGAAATATATTTTTAATATATAAATATATTTTCTACTGCCTGTTATCAAAGCGTAATATGTTTCTACATCAAAACGCCCATAACTCGGAAACTATCAAATATGTGCAGCTGATATAATTTGATTTAAACGATATAATTTTGTACTGAATTTCACCTTATTATAATACAACTACCTAACTATGTATATAGTGTCTTATTAGAATGTCAATTTTCTGTTCTTGGTAACACTCTGTACATAAATAGGTACACCAACTGAAAGGACTACTTAATGGGCACAAATCCACCATTTTCTAGCTTTCCCCGTTTAAAGCTCTATTTACACACAACAGTGACGTGACCGTACCGTACTGCCGGTGACCGTCATAAATAATATCGTTCTGTGTTGATTGAAACAGACATCCACACATATCCGACACAGTGCCGATTTTTGCTCGCAGTGTCCGTAACGACACCGTACGTGAAATTGAAATCGGTGGCAACGATATTTTAACTTTTCACTGCCGTTGGTTTAGTAGTAAGATAATCGCCAGAAGAAGCGAAACGCGTTGCGATAAATACATTTGTGAAAATTAAAAGTTGCCTTTTATCATTTAGTCATGATG
Organism: Protaetia brevitarsis; assembly: GCA_004143645.1. NCBI lineage: Eukaryota > Metazoa > Arthropoda > Insecta > Coleoptera > Scarabaeidae > Protaetia > Protaetia brevitarsis. The sequence continues at coordinate 3,236,024 of RXPK01000180.1, read as the reverse complement.
AATGACGAAAATTTAATAGAGTTAGTTAGGAATTATAAGTTTTATATGATTTATCTCATTCTAATATATGGATGTAAATTATAAGCAGAAATTTGGAAGAAAATAGCTAAAGAGATCAAAATCAGATGGTAAGTGATCTTTTATTTATATATAGGAATTCATCTACTTAAAACAAAATTGTACCCCAAATCTATTTTAAAGTAAATATTTATACCTATTCATTTGATAAAATCGTACTAAAGTTTAAGAAAAAAAATCGTAATATAATATATACATATACAACAAACACAACTAAGATATTCTGCCTTGCTTGCCATGGTACAGATCCAACCTCAGAACCAAAATAATCTCTGAAAAGGTCTCTCACACGAAACGCGTCATTTGTAGCATTTCCACTTGCGGAGGTAGATTTCACAGCTGTTCATCATTCCAGTTCACTCATAATCGTACTGTCATTTGTTGTTTGGTATGATATTTGTTTCCGTCAAACTTTTTTATAAAATTATGTAAAATACAGGTTGTAAGTATTATATTATCTACGTTTTCGGGTTTCGCCTGAATTCGTCTGTTATATATACGAAATTTTTGTGACAAAATGCCAAATGCGTTCTCAACTATTCTTCTGCCACGACATAGGCGATAATGAAAATACGTCTACCATTATCCAAATCCTGTCCAGGATATGGCCTCATCAAATAAGTTTTTAAGGAACGCTTCATCACTAGAATCACATTATGGCGCTTCAGTTGTTGTGCCTGGTAAAGCTGTGTTGCCAGGAACAGATAGAGTGCCTTGTTGAAGTTTTTGACCTAAATGAGAGTTCGCAAAATCCACCATCGCTTTTTTCCGTAAGCTCCAACATCAACAGCAATGAAATTGTAATGCGCGTCACCAACGCCAACAAGACAATTGAAAATGTCTTCTTATAATTGAAGTACAGCGACCCACTGTTTGCGGGAGCTTGTATGACAATATGCTTTCCATCTAAAGCTCCTAAACAGTTTGGAAAATTCCATAGCGCATTTAAAATCAGTTGCAATCAATTTCCACATTCTCTTCTGTTGGGTTTGGCATCACCTCATTCATGAGTTGGTCTATTATTATTTTGCAAGTTTCTGTGACGATTTTATGCACCGTTGAATGTCCTAAACGGTAACTGAAAGATATTGTTTTAAGAGAATCCCCTGTTGCAAGGTACCTGCAACAAAAATTCGTTTTTCAATCAGAGAACTACTTACTCTTTTCTTAACATTTTTTCGTTTACTTTTTCAGTGTCATCATGTAAACTAGATGGGCAAACATAGAGACAATTACCGAAAATCAACAAAAAAATTTAAAACGACGAGTGGACAAGGTGCAAAGTCAGTAAAACTATATAAATATTCCGACCAATTGAGTTTTCTGAATAAATATTTTCAAGAGAGGGAAACTAAGGGAAACATAGAGAGTCCAACAAACACATTGGCAATAAATGAAGAAAATAGCGTAGAACCAACAGAGGTGACGCGGAGATGAGCTTAGTAATGCCGACGATATCACATTATTGGAAGGAGTGCAAAGTCAGGCATTGCCATCACAATGTGATACAGATGTTCCTTCAGTTTCGAAGGAACCGCGCCGATCACAAGGAAGCGATCAATTAAAGGTCAGACTCCTACAAAAACAGCGTCCGCTACATTGATGGAGTACCTTATTAAGCAACGAAAAGAAAGTAGCACCATCACAAATACACCACCACATCCTGTCGATGCATTTTTAGCTGGCGTTGCCCCGTCTTTGAAAACACTGACTCCCTATTATTTACATATGCTAAATCTGAAAATATTTGCGAGCGTACAGAAGTACGAATTGAAAATGTTGACACAACAACACCAATATGGAAGACCTTATCATACCACATCTCCACAGGATATTAGTCATGGACGTTCATCCACATCCACAACTTCTACCCCATTGCTATCGCCAGCTTCGCAAATTCTAGAAGATACTACAATGTTTGACAACCAAGGATACCCACCCTGCAAAATTTTTCTCAACATTTTGAGCAAACTAACCGTTTTTTTTTTTAATAAAATAATAAAGCATTTTAAATACATCATATACTTGTTGCACTTACCTTAAACATACTGATAGCCGTTCCCTTGGTGATATTGCTTTCCTCCAGTGAGTATCTTGTTTTCTTAAATTATTTTCTATCTTGTTCAGTAATATAGTAAAGCAGCCTTCAGACATTCTAAAATACTCAAAAAATTTCCTATCGTCTGCAATTAACTCCTTGTATAAAGTTATAAATTCTCCTTCGCTTTCCCTATTTTTCCATGCATTATGTACCCACATCCGTCTTTTCTTCTGATGTAACACATTTTCTTCTTCATCCATTACTATTGCGATTATTGCCAGCTCTGTGTCTGTAAAGTTTGCCATTTCGAATATCACTGAAGACCATCTGAAAGACAAAACAACTGATATATGTGCATTTACGGTCACCGACACAACACCGTTACCACTGTCACGGACCGGTCACGGTACGGTCACGTCACTGTTGTGTGTAAATAGAGCTTAAAAGTTATTTTGGATAAACGAACTTTCGGTCGAATTTCAAAGCCAAATGGGCCCACTACAGTTGAAGTTTCGATGTTACAGAGAGTGTTTTTGAATAACATTCTATGGAGTCCGCAAATTGACTAAGTTTGATTAAAATCTCCGATTTTCAATGTACATGCCTCCCTTTTTAAGGCGTGAAAGCTATTGAACCTACATAACGAACTGTTCCGTATAAGCGATATATTGGTTATAGTAAACACTGTTTGTAACAAACGTAAAATGATGGTCCCTTGAACTTCGTTATAAATGATTTACACTGTATTTAACTCAAACTACAAGTGGAAACGGATACAGAATAGACATGCTTTATCCGAGAAAAGTCTATATACATTGCCACCCAGTGAAGTTAGGACAACTGGTAAATTACTGCTAACTAAATAAAAATGACAGAAATTCGAAAGAAAATAAAAATGTATTCGTAGAAACAAATAAGAAGAAATAAAAATAAAACAGCTTGGAGAAGTCGCCACAGATCCTCTTCCAAAACGTTATTCTCTACATAAGACGCGAGACAATTTTTGAAGATCCGTGCCATGTGTTTGGGTCGTTATCATGCGCAAAACACGAAGTTACAGCATTTTTTTCAAATATGCGTCTATAATTTTCTCCCGAGGGCTGCACTGTTGAAACAACCCCAAACCATAATTGACCCACCACCGTGTGGGAACGACACAATCGCGCAACATCGCTCGCCTTTGTGCGTCTTACAAAAACCCTACGCTTCTGCCCAAACACTTCGAATTGGACTCATCAGTCCAAAGAACGTTTCTGAAATTTTATGCGATCCATTGTACTTGTTTTTGGGGGTATTATCCATGATACTGAGCGATTCCTGTCTTCGAATGTTCCGGTCTCGGTAGCGACGAATAGTGTAATGGACTATATATTTATATATTATATACACTCATAATTTTTCCACTATTACAAGCACAGAATGCCCTCCCTCGTGTAATGCGACAATAGCCGATCTCTTTCTACACTTATTGCTTTATTTCGGCATTTTTCAAATACTATTTTGCTTACAATCCTAACAGTGGGTTTGCGTATGTGAGAGTAAGTTCCCTAATGTAAGTGATGCTAAGGCAAAGGCAAGTATTTTTGTGGGACCTAGATGAGACTTCGAGAGAAAAATTTGTTGAGGCGCTAAATGGAATTGAAAAAGCAGCATGGTTGCCTTTTAAGGAGATTTGCGACGACTTATTAGGGAATCGTAAAACCGAAAACTACGTGGAGATTGTTACCAATCTACTGGCCTTATATAAAGCCATGGGTTGCAATATGAATCTACAAATACACTTTTTGACTCCCACTTGGACAGTCTTACAAAAAACGCAAAGTGAAAAAATCTTACGGCTACAATCTCAACATGATGTCCTAACTTCGTTATAAACATTACACTGTATTTAACTCAAACTACAAGTAGAAACGAATACGGAATAGACATGCTTTATTTGAGAAAAGTCTATGTACATTACCACCCAGTGAAGTTAAGACAACTAGTAAATTACTGCTAACTAAAAACAAAATGACTGCCTTCAATCTCTGATTGCTCTTACTCAACACTTAAGACGTCGATCTTCCACGAGGGTATTATCCATGATACTGAGCGATTCCTGTCTTCGAATGTTCCGGTGTCTCGGTAGCGACGAATAGTGTAATGGCTATTATATTTATATAATTATATACACTCATATATTTTCCACTATTACAAGCACAGAATGCCCTCCCTCGTGTAATGTGACAATAGCCGATCTCTTTTCTACACATTGCTTTTATTTCGGCATTTTTCAAATACTATTTTGCTTACAATCCTAACAGTGGGTTTGCGTATGTGAGGAGTAAGTTCCCTAATGTAGTGATGCTAAGGCAAAGGCAAGTATTTTGTGGACCCTAGATGAGAGCTTCGAGATGAAAAATTGTTGAGCGCTAAATGAATTGAAAAGCAGCATGGTTTGCTTTAAGGAGATTTGCGACGACTTCTTGGGGAATCGTAAAACCGAAAACTACGTGGAAATTGTTACCAATCTACTGGCCTCATATAAAGCCATGGGTTGCAACATGAGTCTACAAATACACTTTCTTGACTCCCATTTGGACAGTCTTACAAAAACACAAAGTGAAAAAATCTGACGGCTAGAATGAGCAATATTTACCAACGTCTTAAACGCAACTCTATCAAGGAAATATTCTCAAACTCGGCCCACCGATTTAGCTGTTACAAACTTGCGTAACCCTTCTAATTGAAAATTGCCTCAAATCATTATTGTAGTGCGTACGAATTAAGTGTCTGTCTAGTTCAATCATCTTCGATTAAATCTACAACGATAGCGTTTAAAATGTATGCGTAAAAAAAAACTTCTCAAGACACATGATTTGATAGCGTCATTTTACAGATTACACTTTGTAATTGCATAATATTTAATTATTCTATTTGTGCCATTCGATAAACACTTGTACCTAATTGGTTGGTTTTCCATTGTCTGCTAGTGATAGTTAATACTGTAACGTTCCGTAAATGTAGGGTACCAGTTTGATTTACGATATGACATTTGATTTGTTGTGATAATTGTTATTGTAATTGATTCCGTTAAATCCAAACCGCAGTGGTAAATGTACTTAAGCTACAAATCCATAATTCAAGACGTTATGCGTTCTGTAGAAAAGTTACGTAAAAGAGATGGATTTACGATATGGTTATTTCCAGAGACATACCATATTAGTTCGTATTATTCCTTATTTATTATTATCTAGGACGTCTTTCTATACGTCATTGTATATGGTAAATTGTGAACAGAAAAAGAATTAATGCAATATTAATGGCTCCTTGAAAACTTCATTAAAAAATATATCTACCTAATAATTCTCACAGGCCAAATATTGATAGTGCTATTAGTATGAGGATGAATAGATGTTACTGATAATGATAAGCAATATATTTACCTATTCAACATACATATACAAAATCCAATAAGAGGACAAAATTAAAAAATACAATATTGTAAATTGAATACATGGCAACCCAGTATCTCATGTTATAGTAGATATCTAAAAAAAAGTGCACTCCTAACAATTTTAAAAGTGCACTCCTACAATGTGTAGGATACGATAAGGGTACCCAAATAATATCTTTATACTTCACCATAATGCGGACGAAACTTTTGTACAAAGATGAACATGACCACGTGTGTGCTTTTCAGAAATAGAGGTGCTTTTGACAACCACTCCACACGTAATCCGTCAACAAAATTAAAATTTGAATTAAACAGGAGTAGATGAAGGGGCCTGGACAACGGTTTTGAGCTGCGCATATGAGCTACCACTCGTCGGTTGTGGACCTACAAACGGCAGCTCGCTGGCGCCTCTTGCTAACGTGTCAGCTATTTCATTGCCTCTGATCCCAGAGTGACAGGGCGCCCATTTCAATGTAACATTTAGATGTTCCGCCAGCTGTTTAAGTTTTCTATGGCACCCCAGTACTACCTCAGAGTCAAATCTGACAGCCAGCAAAGCTAAGGGGACAGCCTGGCTGTCGGTGATGATTTCTACCCTTCCATTCTTGCGTAGGTAGTTTGAGATGCCCTCAGCACAAGTCTGAATGGCAATAATTTCAGCCTGGAAAATGCTGGGGGAGGCTCCTAGGCTAAAAGCTACGCCGTCCCGGTCTCCGTCCCTCCAGATCTCAATACCTGTGCCATTACGCGTTTTCGAGGTATCGACGAATCAACGGGAAAGACCCCGCTTTGGTCTGCGGATGTACGCTGTTACGGTTTCCCTGCTGCAGATATCCACGCTGTACTCCCCAGAGAAGCTGAAATCGGGCGAGATCTGGGTCCTCCAACTTCCAATTTGTCCAACTCTTGCAGTATGCAGTTTCGAGTCAGTTCCGCCTGCTCCTGCGAGATGGAGCTCTCAGGATAGTCTTCAGGCACTATCGCCATCTGAACATCGGTGAGTGCCTCCTTAAGGAGCTTGTCGTTCGCGGATTTGTCGTTTTTTTTTCCGCGCTTTGCAACGCTTTGGCGGGCTTTCCTTGGAGAGGTTTCGCTTCACGCCTGCAGTTGTAACATGACTAGCGCCTGGTTTAGCCATACCTGCTTTCCAGTAAACCTTTACTGGTTTGATAACCAGCTTTGCGTTGGCGCCTGTCGGCACCCGACGGTCTTGAGCGAGGTTGCGAGGTTTGGGATCCAGAGCCCTCGGCGTTACCTGCAGTTTGTTGCCCCTTTTCAGGTTTACTTGGGTCTCTTTCAAGAATCCCAAGGGTTTTTTGTTTGGTTGATTTTTGCCGTCTTCTCATAGTGATCCCACGAGTAAGGGGAAGAGAAGATTAGACCCATGCAGTGCCCCGGTAGCGTATTTCCATTTGCTACCATTGTACAGAACGGGTTCTTGCTGGGTAGCAGTAGGATATAAACGTACGAAAAACTGAGTAACTCCATAGTCTACCACTATGGAGAGTATTCTCAGTTCTGCAACAGGATAGTACGTATATGAAATACACGTAGGCGCTCCTTATATTTTGCGTATGCTATTACTACGCAACGTTAAAAAAAAAACGATTGTAATCCAGCCCCAAATTATTTTAACATATTTATTGAAAAAAAAAAAAATTGTTACAGAAATACCAAACAAATCTACAAATAGCAAATAAATAAAGAATGTCGTACTACTCTAAAATTCTAACCCCTGAAACCTAATTCTGCTTTAGTGAGAATGAAATTCAAATATCTTAAAAAGATGATTAAATTTTATCACAAAATCAGTCATATGTCTGTCGCTCTGATTGTAGAGTGTGTATTTTGTGAGTGCATTCAAGTATCAATATTTTACTATATACTGATATTTTTGATAATGATATTTAAAACATGCATATTTACATACATATCGACATATTACGCAAATTATTTTTTTTTCTCGTTTTCTACTCTAGTATTTTTCACGAATACTTTATTTGCTTATTTTACGTTTAAATCAATTTTCCACAAAATGTGTCCCAGAACAAAATATGGGTATTTTGAATTCCCATCACAAAACTATTAACGAGCCGTCAAATGTAGAATATTTTTTTATTCGAAGCTAGTTAGATAAGTATATTAATATTAATATATATAAAAAAAAATAGTTGGCAGATAAAATCGAACGCAATTAGAAGAATTGAATCTATAAGATTGATGGGCTTTTCTTATTGTTTAACAAATCATATATTCTTGTTATGATTAAGTACAATATTCATTCAATATATTAAACACATTTATATGGTGAGTTAACTTATATAAAATTACAATTATTAAGTCGTGACTTTTTATTTGTTTTTTTTTTATATTTAGCAGAATAGCTTTGACATACAATATTACTATTTAAATGCGTTTAATGCCGGCATTAAGCTTTTGCTAATTATGAAAATGATTTAAAGTTAGTTGTCAAATTAAAGTTTAATGGAAGGTTGCTTTTGATTATGAAATCGGTCATATGACACATAAATTAATACTCTTAGTGAGATTTTGCATTATTTCTGCTATATTGAACGCTTTTCGCTAAAGATCTTCGCCATTTCTTTCGTTTTTGAGTTTCTTACACATTACAAGAGAGAATAGAAATGATTTACATCTACGTCTTTTTGAAATTTAGTTGAATGTGAAAATAAAAAAAAACACAAAATCATGTTTGCTTGCTTCTCTTTTTTGTGTATTTTTTCTAGACCTTCCCAATCATGTTTTGCGATTACAGCGCAACCTGTTACGAATTGAAAAAAAGTTTCAAAGAAAAACTACATACTTGATGGCGTAGAATCCGAATCTGCAACACAAAATGGGGATTCCCATTTAAGATTTCAAAGTTGTCCCCCCTCCCACTCTGGGAGGGGGGGGGGGCTGAGATGGGGAATCGAGATCGGCACCATTCAGTGAGCCCCCTACATTATAACAAATCTTATTAAGATCTTTTTTTGATTTGATGCAGTGTTTTAGAGATATTCCGTTGTCTCAAGGTAAAAAACTCACCCAGTATATGAATTGTTAAACAATAAGAAAAGGCCTTCAATCTTATGGATTCAATTCTTCTAATTGCGTTCGATTTTATCGGCCAACTATTTTTTTTTTTATATTAATATACTTACGCAATTAGCTTCGAATAAAAAATATTTTACATTCCACGGCTCTTTACTGGCTAAGGGCGCGTTAATAGTTTTGTGGTGGGAATTCAAAATACCCATATTTTGTTCTGGGACACATTTTGTGGAAAATTGATTTAAACGTAAAATAAACAAATAAAATATTCGTGAAAAATACTAGTGTAGAAAACGAGGAAAAAATATTAATTCGCGTAATATGTCGATATGTATGTAAATATGCAAGTCATTATCAAAAATATCAGTATTTAATAAAATATTGATACTTGAATGCACTCATAAAATATACACTCCACAGTCAGAGCGACAGACATATGACTGTTTTTGTGATAAAAATTTAAAACTTTTTAAGATATTTCATTCTCACTAAAGCAGAATTAGGTTTTAGGGGTTGGAATTTTAGAATAGTACGATGTTCTTTATTTATTTGTTCTTTGTAGATTTATTTGGTATTTCTGTAACAATTTTCTTTTTTTTGAATAAATATGTTAAAATAATTTGGGACTGGATTACAATCGTTTTTTTTAACGTTGCATGGTACATAGTAGCATACGCAAAATATAAGGTGCGCCTACGTGTATTTCATATACGTACTATTCTGTTGCAGAACTGAGAATACTCTCCATAATGGTAGGCTATGGAATTACTCAGCTAGTTTTTCATACGTTCATATCCTTCTGCTACCCAGCAAGAACCCGTTCTGTACAATGGTAACAAATGGAAATACGCGCCCCGGTACGTGGATAAGGCATATGTACAATGGGGTGCGCCCTTTGCACCAAGGGTTGGTCGATACCGACTGGTCTACTATTCAGCTAAGCATCCTGTTGGTTCGATGATCTTAGGATTTAGGTTTTTTTTTTTGTGAGGTCTTCTCTTGGTCCGGGCAGTTAAGTCAAGGCTCGCCAATCTACGGAATGTAACACACGCCGCTGGGAGCCTGGTTTGGCGATAGTGAGGCTATCTGATGAAGCTCTCCCGACTGCAGGTTCAAGCCACGACACGACAGAGCAGAGAAGTCTGTCTCCTCACAGGGGAAAGCAGGCCAGTTTTCCTACAGGTAGGTCTAGATGATCCGATGTGTCTAGCATAGAACAGAAGTACCTCGTGTAGGATGTGGCTCTTCACCACGCACATCGGTCCTAGCTAGTGTTGGGAACGAAACTTTCATCATCATTCATGATAGATCGTCCGCTTCATAATACGACTTCAAGCAGTCTACTTTATTCATTTACGTGAATGAAGGACTTGTGCGTGAAGTAAATCTTTTACATAGCTTTCACGAGAATAAAGGTGTAGCAACCTGTTTGTATATAAACAATTTATTATTTATTTTATCAATAAGTTATTATAAATAACGTATTTGTCCAAAAACTAAATTGTAACCTATTATAAAGGCCAGGCCGTCGACGGAATTGCTTGCTTCTGCCTTTCACGAAATATATCCATTCATATCGTGAAAGCAACCTTGAGCCTTCGCTTCATTCGTTACGTGGCTTCGCACTGCAATATTTACTCATAACTATGCAGGCGAATGAAACCACGGTCATCGCAACACTAGTTCTGGCTAGTATAAAACTAACCCTGGTCATGACAGGGTCCGAGGAAAAGGCATACAAAATGCCTCCTCAAGTCCACCATGACCTCGCTTCCGTTTGAAACTTACAAAAGGTATATTTTTTCCGCATTTACATACATCTCAGTTTGTACGCTTCATTTAATTGAAAGCCGAAAATCCTCATGTTTACAATCGTTCGTATAGATTAGTTATATTCATTCCAACAAGTTACAAATGAGTATGTTGTTTGTAAATTTAACCGACGGCGCCATCTATTGATTCATATCTTGTTAAATGCCCCTCTTAAATATTTTCATGAGTACAATACGCACTCCCGAAGTTTGTTGCGATCCTCACCACTTACTCTTGTATATCTAGAATATTAAACTAAAATTACATTTATCCAGAACGCAGGCTGCCTATTTTCCAGGAAAAAAAAACACGCCTGTGCTGTAAAAACAACTTCAAAAAATACATCAATTTCGTTAATTATTTCGTACAGTAAACAGCTTGCATATTCTTTTAGAATTTCACAATGTTTGCACACACACAACTTTTAAACCAAGTATATTTGCAAAATTGTGAGTTATTTGCCGTAAATACGTCGAACAGAATTGGTTTTCTATTTATAAATCTGCATTTAGACTTCCTCCATTGATCGTATGCGTTGTGCATACGTGTTGATACATTTTTTTCGTGATTAAAAGTGCTCCTTTCATTTGCCACCTTTATCGATATTTCATGCTTTATTCTGTTCGTAAGTATCGCATTCTAAACATTGCTATTGTTTGTTATAGGAATACAGAGTAAAACAAACATTAGTCAGTGCTGCTCCTTTATTAGCGGAAAATACAATCGGTATCGTGAACTTTGATTTAATTGATGTAGGTAATTTTAATTGTCTGTATTTAATTGAAAATATTCGGAGAAAGAAACTGTGAAAAAAGAACGGAAAATACGCAAAACACAAATAAATTGCTTTATTTTGTTCTTGGACTTTTCAGGGAAACATATGGATTTGTTGTATAGTCTGTCCATAGATATAATGATTTGACTTATTCACTAGCACTCGAACGAAGAAAAGAACTGTTTACTCAATCCTTCGAGGCGCCTGGACGTAATTCACAAATACTATTATACTGGAAGTCTATTATAAAAACATTTATGTTCGATTTTAAAATATATTGGTATGCATACATATGCACTTATATTTTTAAGGTAAATACATGTTTTACATGAAATTCAATTTAAATTCTATGATTAGTGCATTCTTAATTGTATTTTCCCGTCGCTATCTTCTCTGACAGTCAGTCCACACTTAAAGCGATTAGCTCCTCAAGCGTGGACTCTAAGCTGATTTGGGATTGTGTAAGCGCCCTAAATGAGGTGGCACCCAAAGGAAAGTAACCCTAGCCTGGGTCCCTAGCCACTCGGGCTGAGAGGAAATGAGGCGGCGGACGAGCTGGCCAGGCGAGGTTCGTCAAGGCCATTCGTTGGAGCCGACCGCTCTTTCGCACTACCCAAATTCGCAAATTAAAAAATCATCAATGAATGGATATATAATCAGTCCAGAGAGTTGTGGCAAAAATCACCGGGACAATGACAGGAAAAAAGAGTTCCTAAAGGAGCAGATGCCTGAACTCACGATGAGATCTACTGAATAAAGACAGGTAAGACATGGTCAAAATGATTGTAGGTCTGCTGTACTGGTCACTGTAGACTGAATAGGCATATGTATAACACTAGGCCTGACAGATGATGCAACCTGCAGATTGTCTGCCAAGAGAGGAGCAAACACCAGTTTCATGTGCTGTGCCAATGTGAAGGGCCTGGCGAGGGACAAGGTTCTAGTAATGCGGGAGGAGAACCCCACAGCTAGTAGCTACTTAAAAGAAGCCGCCTCTCAAAGATGATAGGCCTAATTAAGAGGGCAAAAATTAGAGAGCGTCCTCTAGGAAAAAGGGGATCACAATAATTTTGAAAAGGTCGCGGTGAAACAGGTCGATAGGCCACCCCAATCCTAATCTAATCTAATCTAATCTAGTGCATTCCTAATTGTAATTGTACCTTATCGTCTGAAAATACCAGTCTTGTACAATTAGCTCAAAAAATTACGATCCAGGTTCGTAAATGAATTCGTAGACCTACTTCTAACATATCTACTTTCAATGAAAGTGCGCAACAAAGATGCCGCAACCTTTTCGGTTTGCTCAGAATTAAACCTGCCGCCAAGGGATTTTATACAATAATTCTGATTACGTTGAAATTTTATTTATTCCTGTTTTTTTCTTATATTTGAATTATCATTAACTTTAGTTCTCTTTAGTTACCTGGGTGCGATATATAAGTATTTATAATAAACATATTTAAACAATAATTTATTTTTGTAGGTAGTTTTAGTTTAAATTATTTCGTTTCAGTTATAATAGGGTACTATAACTATAACTTGTATTGAATATTGAAAAAGAAGCGGTTTAGTTACTTATTTTTCATTCACTTGAAGGGGCGAACTTTCTATGGAATAATCCCCCCAGAACAATAAAATTATAACTACATATTTTTTAAAATTATAGGTTTACCAAAACAATTCAATGTATGGTCTTTTCTTATTTATATTTTTAATTTTACTCAAAACATCTAATCCACATTTTATGTAGAAATTTCAATAAATGTAATTCGATTTGTGCCGTCATAAAAAGCAATAGAAATAAAACATTGAAAAAGAATAACTATTTGTAATAAGGGTAACAATTTTTTCGAAAACCTATAAGATTTTTCCATATTTTCCAGACTTTTTCAATATAAATTCTTACAAAACTACAACAGTTTTTTTGTGATTGAAGTAATGGTTTCAGAAAATTTATTTCTTCAAAAAATTATACAACACATTTTAAATATTTGCACAAATTATACTATTTGGTCACCTGTGAGTGATCGATGGCTAAAATAAATAACAAAGGCAATCGTTCCGCAAGATAATCCCCTTGATGTTATGCGACAAAGATGCCGCAACCTTTTCGGCTGGATTTACAGTCCCAGTGTTTTACTTTCAATAATAAAATAATTCTCAAAGTCTACACATGCGCAATCACTGGTGGATTAAAGAAGATATATATCTTTTTATGTTTCCTTACGGCTTATTTTCCCTGTCATCTTTTTTTTTTTGAGTCGTTAATACATTACCGTATGTAATAGTATTTTATTGATAGACGCAAGCACAGGAAAACATACTTAAATATCAAATAAAAACAATAATGAATACTACTAAAAAATTACTTTAACAATTAAAATTAACTAAATATAAATCAAATAAATAAAATGAGAATTAGCTAGATTTTCTTCGATTGTCCCTTGTCTTTCCTCGTTTTTCTTTTAAAAACACCATTCTGAACGATTTCTGGCACTGTTCCGTAAGACGCTCCCGTTAATTTCGATATTCTAACAATTTTCTCTGCTTTAGTCCCATAATTCTCACTCTTCTTCAAATTATTGTTTACATTCATGATTATCTGCTGTGTTTCAGTACTCCAATGATTTCTTGCACTATCAACATCGTCTTCTATCGCATCACTACTACTGCCTAGATATCGTACTATCCCCTCTAGACACCACCTCTTTCGCTAATTGATCTGTCCTCTCATTACCGATTGTACCCACGTGAGCCCTAGTCCAAAAAGGTTTTATAGTTAGGGCCGCAAACGCGTATTTATCTATTTCGGCTGACGCAACTTTCAAAATTCAAATTAATATGTCACTAATTTTTGGACATCCTGTATGATACGACATGAACTTTTTACTACGTTTTATAAACAATGTTGGTACTTGGTAATTTAAAAAATAGGTGTAGTTAAGAGATCATTAATCAGTTACGTACACAGTGTAAATGTCAAAAAATTTCACAAAAATTGTATATATCTTAGGAAAAAAATTGAGGATAGGTATACAAAATCCTAATTGTAATATGCATAAAATTTTATGCTGAATTTAACAATAGTAATATTTAAGGTGTTCTGTTTAAAATAACAAAGTTCATGGCGATTTTAACCGGTTAATTGAAAGTGTAATAAACTTGAAGTTATTTAAAAAAAAAATGCTCTATTATTGCAAATTCTAAACTTTAAAGTTGAAGAATTTCGTTCAGCCGGCAATTTTTTAACTAACCAGTTCCGTGGAAAAGCGAGTCCACTGTAGTAGCAAAATGACAATAACAATCCACGATTTTAAGAAAACATCACATAAACTGATCCTAATACATACAAAAAATTGTAATTGTTGGAACTCTGAATCACAGCTATGCTGTCACGTATATAAACGGAGTCAATATTATTGTTTTTGTAAGCTTAGATATAATTAGAACATTTTGTGCGCAAATATTTTTATTAGAAATTATAAAAATATTTACTAACATTTTCGATTTTTCTTTTTACGTCATGACGAGCGTAGGCAAACTCACGAATTGCGCATACTGTATAATATATACCATACTTTCAAATGCTTTCCTGATTAGAGTAGTAAACCTATAGTAGTAGCCTATTTAAGCAAATTCTTTAGTAAGATTAGCGACACTGGTCTGCTTTTAAATTGTGACAGCTATCGGCGACAAACCAAAATTAGAAACTGTTGGATTTGATTGTATTATTTTATTACAATATTTAAGGATTACAACACAAAGCATTTATTATTATTAACTGGTCGAAAATTAGATAATGGAAAATATCTTTATTCCATTAATCAGTGCATGCAGGATTTCCAGCAACAATTCTCTAATCCGGCAGTTATTTACGCACAGCTTTTAAGTCACGTTCATGTTTGTATTGACAAATTTCCTGCAACTGGGGCAGTAATTCGTGAACCTGGCGGCGATGCACCTAGAAGACGAACTGTCAATTGCATAGAGGATATTCGACGTCGAATTAATAACCCACCTAAAAAATTGATTCCAAAGCTTTCTCAAGAAGTTCAGTTATCATTGGAAACATTGTTGGAAACACATTTAAAAAAAAGGGACTTAAAGTTATTTCCGTATCAAATTTAAGTAGTTCATGAACTCACGCAGGTAGATTTCGATACGAGAATATAGTACTGTCAATGGTTTTTACAGTACGTAATTAGTGACAACATTCTCGATAAATGCTTTCTTTTTTCTGATGAGGCTTGGTTCCATCTTTATGGTTATTTAAATAAGGGTGGCTTTCATAATATCACTTTAAAGGTTTAAAATTACTTTAAATTAAAGCTCTCATAAGTAATGCACAGACTTTTGTTAAAGTGCTAAAGTTACATTTATTATGAAATCGGCCCTAAGTAAAATATGAGAATGTGGTCGGTAGAAGTCCCTCACGTATTCGTACGTATTCCTTTTCCACATTTATTGGTTCTTTACATTCAATAAAATTTAACCTTTTGTGTTTATTTTATTATTGAACATGCGTTTTTTTTTTAATGTTGTGGTGCAACCCACCTTCCCTAAAAGAACACGAACCCAGCCAAGACCCATACAATTATAACCTTTAATATTTCAATTTTACAATTAATTTAAGTACCATTTTTCCTTCTCGCAAGGGGAACGGGATTTATTAATATTAACATTATCATAAGCCCATGCAATGTCAAGGAAAGCAGCAACCATTGTTTATGTAAAAAAGTTTGTCCTATATGAGAAGTCAAAGCTGTAAGATTATCAATTATTGATGCACCCTTTTTGAAAGTAAACATATATTTAAATATATTTCTTTAAATAGCTTTTGCACACATTTTAGTGACATACAAAATGTCGAAGTGATTAATGTGTGCACGCTCCGTGACCAATGATTAAAAAAAGCATGGCCTACTCTAATCAGGAAAGTATTTGAAAGCATGGTATATTTCATTATCAAATTGTATTCATTATCATTACTTTATCTCTATATAATGTAATAACAAAAAATAACATAGCGCATAACTATTATACATTTTTGACCACTTATTTGACAGTAAACACTAATCATGGCATTTATAGCACAGCACAATGATTAAATAAAAATGTCACGCAATATATGCCACTATCAAATAATAATGACGATAATCCTCATATTTCATGTCCTTTTTTTCTTTCTAGGTGAAGCAGTAAGTTTGGTGTGAAAATCTGATAGATATCTGGGAAAAAGATTAGCAGCATTTAAGAAAAACAATAGGGAAGAAGGAAGAAGTTAAAGCTTAGTGAAAGTTTGTTGAAGAACGGTTAAAGATAAACAGAGTCGTCCAAAAGAATACCGCGCACAGAAACGCAAGATATACAGTGTATGTTACTAACGTTGTGACAAAAATTAGTGATTGAATTTTTTAAATAAATTAGAAGGGAACAAATTAAAAGAACAAGTATAATAATAATATTAATATAATCGTAATTGTGTGAAACGAAGTGATCTATTTTTTCTATTGTAATTGACATTTATTTATTTTCCTAGTATTTTTTTTTAATAATTGTAATTGCCGTCGACCTAAAACAAACGCTCCAAAAGATGGCGCTGTTAAAGGATTGCTTTTCTGGACTGTGTTTCCGCAAGCAACTCAGCATGGAGGACAGGGAACAAGTCGAACAGGAAGCCGGTCTCCTAAGAGGTTGTTTATAAGCATAAATTAACAAATTATTCGATTCTCTCAAAGCGATCTCCATCTCACTTCTCATATTGCGCATTACCGTAAAACCCACTTCGCACCGAACGCAGATTGCATTATAATCCAATTTTTTCCGCACTTTTAATCCAACTTCGCGCGAGCGCGTTTTTACGTAAAAATCTCATTTTGCGTTATATTGTGACTTTCAGACGCTGCCAACCAGCCGCAGGTACACGATGCGTCTGAACGCGGTATGGACGACGAGATGGACGTCTGCGTTACCGTAGAGCCTGTTCAAGATGTCGGCGACCTATTTTGTGATTATCGCGACAGCTGGTCTGTTGCGGCTGGTTTTCCATTGGATGCCGCATTGGTTCCTCAAAGCCACCTCGGTGCAGTGTGATGTCACCGCGCGCAGTATTTGCTTATAACGGTATTTAAACAGAAAACATGTAGTTTTTTTTTTTTAGTTTTATATCCTAAGTTGGCATTTTTGAGTATTGGAATAACAAAATATTTTGAGGTTTTTTTTTAATCTGTTGTTTCTCTTGTATGCTGATTTTAGGAGCTTTACAATAAGAAGCACAAAAATATACCATGTTAAGCCGTTGAAAGTATTAACTCCTAGAATATTTATAAGCTGAAGGAAAAGGAGAATTTAATAAATCGGTACCAATTTGATGATAATGTGTATACAACACTTTCGATACATTTTGGTGGTGGAATATTTACAGAGATTGACAGGTTAGATTAATGTCGTATTTTATGTGGTAAAAACATACTCATTTCAAGTAGGCTATCGTCATATTAAAACACTTAAAATAAGTTAATGCATTAGTGCCCAGCATTTTTTTGTATTTATTTTTATTTGTGCAAAACATATGAAGGGTGCCGGAATAACGATCAAAGTCCGTATTCATACATTAAGACAAATAATGAATTTTAAAGTTTGCGACTTAAAGGTTCAAAACAAAACTACATTATAGCAACTTTGATTTCTACGGACTTTTTGAAACAGTTAAGCGCATTATTATAATACTCAGAATTTCCTACAAAATGGCACCCTTATCTCATTTTCACAAAAAAATGGACTTTGATCGTTATTCCCGTGCACCCTTCAATTGATACCAGATGGTATGAATTAATGACTAAGTAAATGTCATTTCGTTTCTGTTGTGCCTACTTTGAATGAATGTATTTCCAAAAGCTTGCTGCCATGAAGTATTTCTTTTCTAAACAGGTTGTTGCTTTTCACCTGCAAAAAAGTTACTTATTTCTGGCACGTACAGAAGAAGGAATTTGTCAAACTCCGTGGATTAGACGAGGATGTCAGCAGCGAAGTATTGCACTACAATAAGAAAGGCTTGAGCAAAGATGAACAGTTTATGAGGTACAGATCCGCATAACTTCATGAACCAGCTTAACTCGAATATTTTTTCCCTTACAGACGAGCAGTGTATGGACCAAATACAATATTAGTTCCAGAGCATTCGATTATAGCGCTCCTATTCCTAGAAGTACTTAATCCATTTTACGTATTCCAATTGTTCAGTTTTGTGTTGTGGTTCGTCGATAATTATTATTATTACGCAGCAGCCATTATGGCCATGTCTATATTTGGTATAACGATGACAGTTATACAAACACGAAGGGTGAGTTCAAAAGATTTTTCTCAATCTTGTTACATAATCCATCCTCCACTTTATTTGTTTTATGCCGTCGCGTAAGCATTCTTCCAGGAGACTCCTTTATCGTCAAGGTTCCCAACTTCGCCATTATACGTTTTGCAAAGTCTTCCCCTTCTTTAACTTTGCATTACTGATTTTTTTTCACCACAAGCCCCATCCAATATAATAATTGTGTATCCTAACCTCCTCTCCTCTGACTGCCCTTCACTCTGTACCTCTACCACAGCACAGTATATATGTATATCCAATAGTTTCACATCGCGGGTAACATGGGTTTCAAATATGCGCCCAAGGAAAGTTCGCGTGTCGCATAGGTGAAATTGTAAACTAAAACTATTTAAATTTGTTTACAAGCAAAAAATCTATCCTAACAAAGCCGTTCCATTCTGTCATTTTGGTTATAGGAGTGACATTGAATGTTTGAGCAATTTTCTGTCAATTGTCCAGTTCTGTTTTTTGCGATATATGTATGTTTCAATACCTAACTTTTGCAATTTATTAGTGCAAATATAGCCGCCAAACGCCATCGCGAATTTCCTTAAATTGATAGACAAAACATCAAAGGTGCCGACACTTAATGAAACTACTGGATAAGGTTTATACTGTGACCACAATGTCTCATGATTTATAAATCGATTCAACCTTCTCATTGTCAGTCCCTTAGCTAGCAAACTGACATAATTCTGCTACCAGATAGTTTACGTTACTTAGTATGCAATGCAATTGTCCTGCTGAAACCGAATTTATATTTTAAATACTTATTTTATGCACCCGTACATGCTAACAGCTAATTACTTAACAACAATTCAAACCACTAAAGAATATGAAATATTCGTTTATAAATACGTATTATCCTACTAACTCTCTAAATATCATGCGGTAACCTATCTAATTCTTTAGCAGCATTACTAAAAAAATTCCTACCATTCGACCATCCTTACTATCTACTGCCCTACCTTCCGTACGCGACCGCCACTTATCGGTGAGTGAACATTCAAATAAAAATATAAATAAATATATTTACCCCGCCACGTTCTCGATGTGAATCATTAACCCTTCCACTTCTACATAAATCTGTTTTAAAATTACCGCGACCCATTATTAACTCTACCGCCTCATGGGACAATCTAACCCTCTTTTCCCTAAAACGTGTAATGGACCAGAAACCACCTCCCATTTAAAGTAGTATCCCACCTACGCTGCCAATCATTTTCAAGTTTATCCCTAAACGCTTTTTTAACTGCGCTAGCCGAAATTAAACTCATACCTAATTATCTATCCTGCTATCCTTTCCTAGACTAGACACCGCCTCTTACGCTAATTGATCCGTCCTCTCATTTAGCGATTGTGTACCCACCGTGAGCCCAGTCTAAAAAAAAGTTTAACATTCCCCTCACCAAATATATACAGGGTGTTTGGCGGAACGATGTAAAGTTTTGTATGGCCAAAGAGTGAGGTTAGGAGCCATATTAACTATATTTATCTTAGTCCAAAGAATAATAGGTGTTGAGTTATTTGAACTTAATTTTTAAGTTTCTGGCAAAAAATAACAATTACACGAGTTACAAGTCCCATCGAAGAAACCACCACCATCGCAAAAAAAAGTCTTGACTCAAAATTAAAGAGAGAAATATTGAAATACTAAAGAAACTCCAATGAGTCTATATTCATGTCAAATTTGAAGTCAAGACTTTGTCTTTGGATAATGTTATCATGTACATCGGTTATTCTTCGCTGCTGTATGTATCATAACGAGTACAATAAAAGAATAACCGAAAGTAAAACAAATAATAACAAAGTAACTTAACTAATAAAACAATAACAGGAAAAAAAATTGAACCGCGTGCGAACATGCGTGTAGATAAGACAAGACCTGGCAAAGTTTGACTAATGTCAAAAAATTAGATACTGACAGAACATATATGAGAATAGAGAAAGGTAGGGTTCCTATTCCATATATTGCGCCTGTACTGATATTTGCTTATGTCATAGTTTATGTTTGAATTTCCTGAGTATTATTCAAAGTTTGTTTACACCGAAATACACTTCGAAAAGGCATAAAATAAGGAAGTTTTTAATGTATTTTAATATTGGGATGTTTCATTAAAAAGAAAAAACAAACATTAGAAACTTAAGAATTATAAAATTCTCTATGTCGTAAGTGATATTTGTAAGTTTATAGTTTCTTTCTAATAACTTCCATAAGAAGTTTAGTTAATATTACGAAAAATGAAAAAAGTTATTAAGGTATAATGGTAAATTTTTGTCGAAAACTCAAAATATCTCAAAATCTATTACACTTTGGACTAAATTGGAAAATATTATGACTAATATGTTGAATGATGTCACCTATCGGGGCCGTACCAAACTTTACAACCACCATTGTTGCACGCCGGTATAACATAAAAATGTAATTGCAATGATTAAATTGATGCCTTAATTTAAACTTTTTAATTACAATCGTTCAATTTCCTATTATAACAACAAGAATGTCGCTGCTGTATCAAGCTTCACCTTCGACTCATCCATAAAACTTGCTTGAATCCGAAATTCTGAAAGCTTGTTATAATAATAATGATACTTTTAATTCGCGGGATGAACTCGGGTCACCTATTTCTACTCGCCTTTATAAATAGCTTGGTTTAATCTAATTCTCGTTACTGCAATTAAAACCCTCAAAACCTCTTTTATTCGCGTCCCTACGAAATTAATTCCCTCAAACGTAATCTACTGGTATATCACCCGAAATAACGCACGCCGCATGGGCGCAAATAGATAAATACGCGTTCGCGGCCTTTACCCGTCACAACATTTTTCCACTAGCTGTCTACAATCTCCAACAGAAATATGCTGTCCTCGTTCGCGGGTATGTTTTTGCGCCTGTAATTCTAGAGCGACCTATATTTTTC
Source organism: Protaetia brevitarsis (assembly GCA_004143645.1). NCBI lineage: Eukaryota > Metazoa > Arthropoda > Insecta > Coleoptera > Scarabaeidae > Protaetia > Protaetia brevitarsis. The sequence continues at coordinate 3,214,541 of RXPK01000180.1, read as the reverse complement.
CTGAGTATTCTAATACATTCGCACTAGAAACTTCGATTGCGTGTTGATGGAAAGATACTACATGTTTAATTAGCTAGGATTATCTCCGCTCTATACAGATAGCGCCATCTGCTGATCCAGTTAGAAATTCTATCTGTTCGTTACAAGTTGTCGAAATCGTGTTATTCTCGCCTACATCATAATTAACTAATAAAACACTTCATTTCTCAAATGTTGTATAGAAATATATCTTATCTCAGACGATATTGTCTGTAATGGATATAATTATAAGCCTATGTTGGGTATAAACTGAAACCTTTATTGGTTTGTCAATTAATTAATTACTTTTCATTGTATTGGTTTTACACATCAGATATCGCAATTGCTTATAAGTAGTGTTAATAAACAAAACGTCCCAAATAAACAACACACGAAAATAAATGAAAATTAAAACTATTAGGATATCGATCTCGCTTGAATTTTTGCGTCTATTTTAATGCTGGGGCAAATAAAACACAACTATTGTTACACTATAATTATCACAGTGTCTCCCTTCATAATATTCCTGAAGTGCCTTCATCGCTAGTCCTTGATAGGTTTATTGTCTATTTCTCTTCGTTTTAAATGTAAATTAATATTAATTTTTAGAATCAACGCAATCTCAAAGCCACTGTACAAAGTTCCGATGTCTGCAAGGTCTTGAGACCTACTGAGGGCACAGGACAGGGCGATATCGATTACCAAACCGAATTAATCTCGACCGAACACCTGGTTCCGGGAGATATTTTAGAGATACCAGCCAACGGGTGTATGATGCAATGCGACGCTTTACTTCTGACAGGAAATTGTATCCTCAATGAATCTATGCTTACAGGTAATTTGCCTTGCTCTTTGAAAATAATCGATCTGCTAACCGTTTTTTGTTTTTTAGCGAATCCGTTCCTGTTACCAAGACACCATTTTCTCGCACACTACTTGTATTACAATCCCAAAGAACATGCTCGTCACACTTTGTTTTGTGGCACGCACGTTATACAGACGAGATATTTCGGTGGTGAAAAAGTGTTGGCTGTCGTAGTTAGGACTGGTTTTTCAACTGCGAAAGGTGAAATAAGAAAATTTGTGTTTTAAAATTTTTATTATCCATCACCTAATTTGATCTTTTAGGTGGATTGGTTCGAAGTATTTTGTACCCCCCTCCTGTGGACTTCAGATTCGAAAAAGATTCGTACAGATTCGTTGCTTTACTTGGATTTATAGCTCTGTTCGGTTTTGTATACACTGTCGTGTCAAAGGTGAGTTTTTTTTTATATAATTGGAGAGTGCCTTTTTTATTTCTCTAAGTTGAAATAATAATAATAATATGTCTTTATTAAGATTACATTGGACTGTAACATAATATAAGTAGAATAGGGCCAAGTTCAATCATAAAATATGATCCTACTCCACTTTCCACGAAGATTATATCAATATTTACATCCACTGTTTCGAATGAAGTTAATTAATAAAACACAGTAACGTGCTGTCATTGTGTGGTTTTTGTGTAATTGTGCGTATGCAAGTTAATATTCACTAATGTCAACCCAGACAACAACTGTAGTGCACCAAAATTGCATCCAAGATATGAGTGATTCAACTAACTCCCGCGCAAAAATAACGTAATACCAAATACAACCCGGTTTAATTAAAGGTATAGAAGGTTTAAGCAATATATATATTGTAAAAATACACATTTATGTCATGTCTTAACTTATATCAGACATTCTTCATAATTTATACGAGGTACTGAATGGACAATAATGGATGGATGCTTTTCATAGCCATACGCTCTACAACAAAAAATAAATAAAATTAAAAAATGTTCTTAACATATTTCCTTAACATACTGCACTGCTTACATGCTGTGTTCAAATGCGAACCACCATATTTTGCAAGCATCTACCCTCTTCTTCGTGTTTTCAGAAACATTTAAAACATTTATTAATTGCTCTGTAACGGAACGGGTTTTCTTATCTGGAAACTTTTGGGGGGTGGTCAGCCCGAATTCACTCAAGGAAAACCAAATCCCGTTTCACAGATAACCCCACCTGTTCTTTTGACTGACGAGCCACTGCTGGAAAACAATCTTTTTGTTCGGTAGCGATTGGTTTTAGAAGTTTTAGCCACTTTTCTGTAGCTGAATCGAGGACCGCGGACTAATTGTTTCAAAACAGCAATGCAAAGAATTTTTACAAACTTTGGTTGTGACGTCATTCCGTACCCATTACTAGTTTCCGCTTCTCTTTACAAGAGGGCGCAAGAATGATTCGAAGGCGTTATTTTTCTGAACTTCAAACGCCCTTCTGGAGAGTACGTGGGATTTCGCTGGTCAGCATTAAGTAACATACAATAAACAAAGAAGCAGATAAAAATTAAAATAATACCGTATTATCTTAATTAGGCGAGACTTTTAAACAAAAATAGACTGTTATTTCCTGTGAAGTAGACGCTGCTTCAGCAAATGCCACAGTACTATCATCAACGTTTTAATAAAGTGAATTTAAATACTTTGTATTATACAGGATGGAATTTCGAATTCTTACAGCTCGTTTGTAATATTCTCTATTTCATTTCTTATTGCTTCTTTTAATTGATCCATATTATGTAAGCGGTTTCGATAAATTTTATTTTTTAGATGACCAAATTAAAAAAGTCAAGCGGTGTAAGATCGGGTGATCTAGGCGGCCAACGTTCAAAGCCAATAACTGTTATCAAAAAATTCCTGCAATACTCTCTTGTATGAGCAGCAGCATGTCATTTGTAAATAGCCTAGTGTACTTCATCATCAAATAATTGTTCCACAATTTCATGTAATATAGTCTTATCTGGCTGCTGTTATTGTATCTTCGAAGAATATCGGTCCTATATACGTCGCCTGGACATTGCCACCACTATGCCTATTTTTTATAGGATGCAACTCCGTTTCCCGAATAACATAAGGATTTTGCTTTTTTAAAAAAAAATAAACATTGCTATTGGTTTAATGTATATCTAAGGAATGACGATGTTTTAAATTTGTAAATCTTACTTTTTTCTTTCTGACTAAGCCTTGTTTAATTTAACAGGTGATGTAAATTCTCAAAATATTAGGATTTGGTCCGCCAAAGTCCTCATGTTATTAGGTAAACGAATTGCATCCTGTAAAAATAATTCTTACGTTTTTCGAAATCTAGTGGCAGTAATTGCTGCACGATAGAAATTTTATATGGATGATAATGAAGCTTCCGTTTTACAGCTTTCTGAGCTGATCCATAAGATAAACCTACAAAAAATTCACATTACTTTTTATAACACCGTTTAGGATATGTATTTCTACCAGTTTGTTGTGCAAGTTGCCGTAATGGCTTTCCAGGGCTGTGATCCAAACGAGCACGTACGTCTTCCACCACATTTTCGGTTAGAACTGATGGGTGACCTGGTGACTTTCCCTTCAAAACACTTCCAGGTCCTCTAAAACGATGGACAACCCGATTGATGTGTCGAAGAAGAGTTTCATTATCCATTTGCACTTCGACAAATTGATTTATAAATTCTTCAGCGTAAAGTACAGCTCAATATCTCCACTGCCCCACACCTCGTCGCTTACCATTTCGAAAGTATACCTCCAAAATAAATTTATCTTGATCCAGTGTAAATGGCATTTTGCCAAAAAAAAAAAAACACGTTACGCTCTCAATGCGAAATGAAGGCGTAGTCTTGGGAAAGACTATATGTGAAAATTAACAAACAATAATACGGAATGACTAAATAAGCAAAATTCAAACACGAAACGCACGCGTATGTAAAACATATGTCAATATTGGCAGCAAAATTTCATTAGGATTGGATAAAAAATATTGATTTGCGCATAGCGGAAAGTAGTGTAGGATCAGGGCATCATTCTTGATCTCAGTGTACATCTGANGAAGATTATATCAATATTTAATCCACGTTTCGAATGAAGTAGTTAATAAAAACAGAGTACTGTCGTCAGTGCAGTTTGTCTATTTGTGCACTATACACTAATGTCAACCCGGATAGCAAGTGTATGCCCAAAATTGCATTTAAGGTATGAGTCATTCAACTAACCCCGCGCAAAAATAATGTAGTAACTTTTTCAAAACCGTATGTTTCTGTTAACAAATCAACAGGTTTAATTAAAGGTTAGAAGGTTAAACATATATATGTTAATAGTACAATTTATGTCATATCTTAACTATATCAACATCTTCAAATTTATACGAGTACGATGGCAATAATGATGATCTTTTCAACCTACGCTCTACAACAAAAATAAATATTAATTAAAAAATTGGGAACATGTTTCTTTCACATATCTGCATGCTTACATGCTGTGCCAAAGGGAAACTACCATTATTATGCAAGCATCTACCTTCTTTTCATGTTTTCAGAAACTTTATTAATTGGTCATTGTAAATTCTCTATTCATTCTTATGCTTTTCTATTTATCATATTATTGTAAGGGTTCGATAAATTTTATTTTTAGATACCAATAAAAAAAAATCAAGGTGTAAATCGGATATCTAGGCCAACTTCAAAGCCATAATGTGTCATCAAAAATTCCTGCAATACTCTCTTGTTTCTCTTGCGTATGAGCATTGCATTTTATTTTGAAAATTGCCTGCTGTAATTCATCCTCAAATAATGTTCCACAAATCATTAATATAAGTTCTATTCTGTCTGTTATTTATCCTCAAAGGAATATCGGTCTATTTACGTATCCTGACATTACAACCCATTTTCCTATTTTACAGAATGTCAATTGCGTTTCCCGAAACATAGGTTTGGCGGACAAATCCTAATATTTGAGATTTACATACCTGTTAAATTAAACCATGCTTCGTCAGAAAAAAGGTAAGATTTAAAAATCGTCATCCTTAGAATTGCATTAAACCAATGGCAATTTCCATACGTTTTTCGAAATCTAGTGGCAGTAATTGCTGCACGATAGAAATTTTATATGGATGATAATGAATGCTTCTGTTTTACAGTTTTCTTGAGGCTTGGGGGAAATCCATTAAGATAAGGGCCTACAAAAAAATTCCACATTACTTTTATAACGCCATTTAGTATGTGTATTTCCTATACAGTTTGTTGTGCAAGTTGCTGTAATGGCTTTCCAGGCTGTGATCCAAACCCAGCACGTACGTCTTCCACCACATTTTCGGTTAGAACTGATGGCGACCCTGGTGACTTTCCCTTCAAAATAATTCCAGGTTCCTCTGAAGCGATGGACAACCCGATTGATGTTGTCGAAGAGAGTTTCATTATCAGTTTGCACTTTCGGACAAATGATTTATAAATTCTTCAGCACAAAAGTACAGCTGAATATCTCCACTGCCCATCACCTCCCTGCTCACCATTTCGAAAGTATGTCTTCAAAATAGATTTATCTTGGTCTATTGTAAATGGCATTTTGCCAAAAAAAAAAACACGTTACGCTCTCAATGCGAAATGAAGGCGTAGTCTTGAGAAAGACTGTATCTGAAAATTAACAAACAATAATACGGAATGACTAAATAAGCAAAATTCAAACACGAAACACACAGTTATGTAGAACATACATATGTCAATTTTGACAGCAAAATTTGAAGAAACGCTGTATTACTAATGTCATTACAATGATTGGATGAAAATATTGATTTGCTCATCGCGGATAGTAAGTGGTAGGATCAGGACAATCATTCCGATGTCAAGTGTAGTTATCAGCACACAAAATTATAATGTAACATAATATTAACTAGAACAAATATCGGCCACAGTATTTTGCCTGTACTTCTCTTCTGCTTAACAAACCTTAAAAGGTACGGCTTTAGGGGTCTCAAGCTAATGATCGTGAAAAAACTTCTCATTCTTACCATAGCTTGCTTTACATTAAATATAGTCGTTCTGATGCTTAAAAATGAAGTTGAACAATATTTCTTTTGTTTGTAAGTAACACTTCTAATTTGTTTCTTCATTTGAATATGGTTCGTAGCCGATATACACGATTGGAATGCAAACATGTTAAATAGGACGTATAATTATTATTACATTGCGTCTCTATTTAAAGATGTGCACGGGCCAAACAGGTAATGAAAACTCTTTGCTGTTTATTATGATCTTGTGCTCAATTTACGTTTGTGTTTAATAGTTTTGTCTCTTGATTTCGATTTGATTACAATTCGATTCGAATTTGTAAATCGAAATAGGATTATGTAATTTTATTTTTCCCGTGGAATATTTAAAAAGAAAATGGAAAATTAAAACTAAATTTATGTCATCGATACACACATTTTTATATAATATTCATATAGAAAATAGGGCGTAAAAAATATTCTACAAAATTAAAATTAATATTGCTTTAAAGTAAACGGTTTCTTAGGCTTACATTTAACATAAAAATCTTATAAAACATCCGTATTGTTAAATAAGCAATATTACATCACAATACTACTTTGCTTATTTCACAAGGCTGACTGTAGAAATAAATACGTCACTATAGCGCCAATATTTTCAGACAAAAGCTTTCTTCAAATATCGGCTGATGACAACATTATTTTTTTTTTTCTTCTTGGATATTACGATACGAAAGAAAAGAATTATTTTTTGATGTCAGTAACTAACTGGTAACTAAAAGGCAAAGAAATATCATCTAATCTTGAAATATTAATCTATTTTCTTTGTATATAACTTTCCTCGCGTTTCACTTAAAGAATATACTATTGGATAGTAGGGATATCTCGGTTGCAAGGCGTTGATAGGAAATGCGTAGGATTCTCAAATTGATTTCGTTAGCACGAACGTTGCGTTTTGAAAAATCTTTGGAACCGGGTTGACAGCGCGCAAATGACATCCGGATCGTTGGGTAACCATCTGAGTTCGGCCAGGAATTGGAGTCTTTTTTGTCGTAAGCAATCAGCCTGAAAATAAAGTTTAACGTGAAACAATAGATTACACTAAATAGAATACCCTTTTTTTAATATTATGAAAGGAATCGCATCAAATTAAAGTTTTATTTTTACTTTTCTATAACGGCACATTTAACTTACACATTCCTTCGGAAATAATAATATTTTTTTGTCTGGAGCAGTAATTAAACCATCAAAACTCGACTTTTATCGCGTCCCTACGAAAATATGAGTCCCCAAAACGTAAACCTACTGGTAAAATGCCCGAAATAACGCACGCCGCCTCTGCCGAAATAGATTGAATACGTGTTCGCAGGCTCTAACTGTAACAATCTTGCGCCCCGATTAATTTGTTTGTTTCTTCAATTTTACACGCTTCTAGTAGCACTGGTAAGTACTGGTAATATACTTGTAAAGTGGAACAGATGTTATGCTAATATCGAGTGAGTGTTACTCATATTTTAATTTGCTTTAAATACTAGTTGTTAGTTAATTAGCACATGCTAAGTGGTTTACTGCCGTTTTACAATTATTGTTATTCTTTGTAGATAAATATTGTAATTTTAGATGGATAATTTAGGCAAATATCTTTCACGATAATCACGTGATTTTCTCATCTTGAATTTTATTCAATTATTCGTCCACATAAAAAATATATTTCGTTTATACATGATTATCAAAAAATGCTCAAAACCAAACTATTTTTTCACAAGTCGATGGAGTACAGACCAAAGGAATAACTAGTTCTCTGCCAAATTATATTATTTGAAAGACAGCTTTGATCACTATGGATTTAAGCCTTAGGCAATTTATAACTAATTATGTGCTGCGTATAAGTTTTATGGCCTTGAATTAATCAAACAGAAATCAAATCTCATTTCCGTTATTTTTTTTTTTTGGGTCATTTGGAATAATGTGTGGCGTAATGCAATTTTCACCATTTTTATGAAGATGGTGATGAAGGGCGTGATTACAGTATAAAAGACATGTTCATAGGGTGGGAACTTCCAGAAAAATTGGGAGGCAAGAAATATCTAAACATATTTAATTTAGCAAAACCATTAAATTCCCTTTTTGTTTGCTCAATTGACAAAGTGAACATTATTGAGAAATGTTGGACTAGGCTAATAAAATTATCGGTTCTCTAATCTAACTCTCTGATTTTTTTTGCAAGTTATGCCCTGCTCGAAATATTATTATAGCAAACGTTTTTATAATTAAATATACTGTAAGAGTACAGAAATTGTAGTAATGAATGCAGTTCTGTGACTACATTAACAATGTATATTTGGCAAAAAATTCTACACGGCAAACTTTGCCATAAGATATTTATCTATTTACCAGGTAGGATTGTGATCATCAAATCGACGACTTCAAAATCAACACCAATGCGGGAAGGTAAATGGCCACGCAATAACTTTTGTCTGTATTTATTTAACCTTGTGATATTGTTAAAGTGAATGAAATGAAATTCAATGCTAGCAGTTTTTTTTTTTCTTTAAATAATGTCATGCCCAATACTTCCAACATACAAGATTTATCAAAACCTGTTCAATCGAAAGTCGCATTGATGTTAATATATCCTGTATTATATGATATTGCAATAATATTATTATTGCTATTTGCATGCATATAAAGTCAATAATAATAAAAAAATAGGTGTTACATACGTCATTATAAAACTCTAAACAATAGTCAATAAGGATTTTATGCAATAATAAAATAAATGAATTCCTCTTCTTGTAATTTATTTTTTGTTTAACGATACCTCAGTTATATAAACAAATTTTGTGTTTTCAATTACTTTCAATTGATGGATTGTACAGAGTTTAGTTTCGTCACTGTTCAAAATTAGCATATTTTTTGGTTAACCATCAGTCAGACGGTGTTTCCTTGAATAAATCATTACCTCCAGCCATTAAATTTTTCACGAGTTCGGTTGATGATACAAGATGAGTATCATTTGCATAACGACAAACAATTTGATTATGAGACACAATACCCAAAAGATAAATCACTCATTTAATTAACAAAAAAGTAAAGGCCAGAGTGCCACCCTATACATATAAACCAGTGTATACTCTTGCTGGATTTGTCTTTAGTCCTTTTGATTTTTCATTGATTTTTTTGATTGTTATAATGATCCAGTCTTGGTATAAATCACTGTTTGAAACTGCAAATCTGTCTAAGCTATTCAAAGACGTTGAATTATTTTTGTAAACAGCAATTATTTTTCGACATCTCCTGACTAACATTAATTTTCTTATTAATATGATCGTAAAGAAAAAAAAAACAATGACTTTACTTAATAGATGCTATGATGATTATACGCTACGTTGATTTAAACACACTTTGTGTTTGTTCTTTTTCCTGTAGACGTTATTAAAAACAAACCAGCAATTTTCTTACAGTTAATACGAGTTACTTAATCGTAAATTTGAATTGAAAAAAAAATCTATCAGAATAATAGAAATAATATTTCTTTTGTTCTGTCTTATTAAATTTAAAACAATGGATTAAATAGTAAAATGTATTGTATTAATTTAGAATAAAAGCACTATTATTATTATTCTACGATCACTAATTCATGGAAAATGCTTCCCGCATTTTGGATTCCCCAGAATATTATCGATGACATCCATAATAAAAGGTCATTGTTTGATACCACAAGAAATCGTTTACGTCTGTCAGTAATTATTCATTATACAGGGGGTTCCGATGTTAGTATCAGGATCTTCGGAAACCAATCGAGATAGAGTGAAGATTAAAAGCGGGAAGTTTTTTGAGTTAATTTGAACAAGCCTTTTGCTTTTTGGAAAAACAAACAAGCAATGCATGGCTAACTAAATATGTAAAAACTTTTTTGTTATTTTTTTTGAGCTTCATTATTATTATTGAATTTAGAGAAAAGGAGAAAGTTGTAGTAACAATGAAACATTAATCAAAGCTGTAATAATTCGAAAACTAGCAGAGATAACATAGAGTATGCTAATAAAAATTAAAGCACCCGTTAATAGGAATTCAATGACGTAAACATATACAGGGTGTTCTATTTAAAAGAAAGTATACCCGAAAGATTATATTCTTGAAGTTGACTGAGTTTGGCGCTTAATGACGAACACCCACTATATTAACATATTACTATAAACACACTTGTAGGTGTAAGTAGGGCCGTACTAAGATACTTTAAAATTTGATTCGCTTAGTCTAAGTGGTAATTAAATTACAATCGCTTTCCTCAAACAGTGCAATCAACATATTTTTTAGAAAATCAAAGATATCTTGGAAATTAATGAGTTTAGCGCTAACGTATTGCTGTGGTTAGACAACCCATTTTCGCTGAGTGTATTTTAAGTTGCATATTTTCGGTTGTTTTGATTTCTCCGACCAGCTGATTTTCAATTTACCGATAATTTTCACAATTTTATTTTGTTTTGAATAAGTTTAGTTTGAGAGTTTATTGTATGATTTTAATTATGTAGTGTTAAGTTTTTTTTTTTAATTATTCCAGATATTCAAATGTCTATTGTTTGCTTGTGCTAATGTAATGCGTATTCTATTAAATATTGTCGTTGTAATGTTATACGTCTGCGTTGTACGATTTTGAGAGAGGGATTTTTGTAAGAAAAAACAATTGTATAATTTTGTTAAGGACTTCCTTGTTTGACTATTGACGTGAGTAGACGTATTTTTAAATCTTTGTTGCCATTTTGTAATTCATTTTGAATTTGAAAGTTTTTGAAAATTTTTCTCCTGTAATTTATTTAGTCAATCAAGGAATTCTTATTGTAATAATTGTTAATGTATTGACGTGTACACGTAGCAGATATTAGGATCAATTATTATTATTTTTTATTTAGGAAGATTTAGTTGTTTTTTTTTCTCTCGTATTCGCTTTTTGGATATAGTGTACAGAAACCTGTAATTACAGTAATCTGTAACATAGACACCCACACACATGACCACATACACTGACAGATAAGACACTTTTGCTAATTTTGCAAAAAACGATATATTGTAAAATATGTCATATTTTACAGCAATCGCTTCCTAAGTCACATAAAACCACAATATTTATACGAGGGCTATAGAAAAAAGTAAGTACTCCAATTATTATCTGGATAAGTTTGGTAAAAAATTCGAAAATCGTAAAACTGTTTGCCATAAAAGTAATAGAAATATCTTCCAAATGAGCTTCTAAATGAAATTATTTCCTATTTAAAATTTTAAAGATAGCTACGCCCTCTATTTTAGATCAGAAGCCATGTGCGTATCTCTATAGGGAAAAAATCACAAATTATCTCTAATTTCACTTGTTTTTGTTTCATTGCTCTATTCATACATTCAAAAGTTATCAGGGGGGAGGGGGGAACCATTTACGACCTCACTGTATATATATATGTATGCTAACATCGACTGACATTTTAATTTGACATAAAAATATTTTTTGCTATCAAGGTGATTTAGTTTTAAAGAAATATTTTGATCACTTTCAAAAAAGTAGCAACACCAATCTTGACTTTACTACTATACCTAATTCAAATAAACTTTCTTTATGTTTATGAATTTTTTTTTCTTCAAAAGATGCATGCACATTCTTTGCTGAAGAATATTTTTTCTCAGTGCAGAACGCAACATACCTTTGGTGATTAGTAATGGGATTCCAAGAAGTCAGCGATGTCTCCGTCAAAGGGCTGGAAGAACAAATATATCCCTGCGTCTACTGCCAATCCCAAACTTGCGAGGACTTCCTGCCAGCTAATCTGACCGGTAATTCTTCGTTTTCCATCAAAGGTCCTTTGCGTAAATCCGCAGTCGATACAGTATATATCCTAAAAGATTTTTCCCATTATTTACGTTTCGATGGTTGACTTATCATCATCAGGACTAAAACTGAACTGAAGTGCATACGTTCAGTGTGAATAAAGTATTGTGGGAAGATAAAGACTAAAGAACAACAATAAAATTGGATTCATACAATCCGTAAAATGTTAATGCTGAACTAATCTTTTAAAGGTATTTATAGCATAATGGTGCGTCGAATTTTTAACATTTATGGTTGTATATAAAAACCAGTTGAATTAACAGATTTTTTTTCTTAGTGTATTTAAATTATCACCTGTCAGTAGCTAAAGGCTGGTAGTATAGCAAACCAAGATTGGGGGAATGTGCCAATCCCACTATACCATCCATCAAAGTAAATCGTTCATTATCGACTGTATAATCGGAAAAATCCGGGTCGGGAAACATGGTAGGGTGCATCAGTCTCCAGGCTTGATCTTTCTGGCTGTCATAGACGACAAGTCCTGTGAATTTTGTTGTCTTTCACGGATATTTTACGAAGCTTCGTTGGGTTGTTACCTGGAGCTGCTGTGTCCGTCATGTAGGCCACTGCTGAATCGCAGGTTCCTTGAACGCTTTCGTCCAAGATGATGTTAGTCAACAAAGACGCCGGCCTTAACACCTCCCTTGGAAAGATCACCTGTCTTACTATGTTATCTGTAGCTAGGTCGATTATCAGTAACTTTGGGTTACAAACTCTGGTGAAATCGTCCAAAGAGGTCATTATACCAGAATCTAAAACCTATTAACATAATCTTAGATTAGTACGAAGGATGTAGAATATATACAGAGTGTAACAAATAAAAAAGTAAATTTTGCTTGGGTGTTAACTACACGACATATAAAGCACAAACCCACCGAAACCGGATTTCATCATTAAAGAATAAAAAAAAGTAAAATTTAGAGCCAAAAATTCTTTAGTCCGGGCCTGATGCAAGGAAACGTCATGTTAAGCACCCGCTAAACGTGGTATTATATATAAATACATTGCACTCATTTAGTATTATTCTTAATGGTATGCCGTAAGTTTATTTAACGTCATTCTGAATAAATATAAGTAAAATAGCATAAATAATAGCAAAACTGAGGCATTTTAAATTTCTTCTTTTTATAAAATAAACATTCCTTTGTTAAGAGCATTCTACGTAAGTCTACAAAGCATTATTTTTAATATCCTGATAAGACGTTCGAGTTTCACCGGATATGCGACTTAAGTAGTTACAAAAAACGTAAATATTTTTCTTTTGCTTTGTCGAATCGAGAGTTAGTTGTTAATAAACAGTACCACATGACTTTGAGTTATTTCTTTTGGATTTATTTAATCAAATAACGCAAAATGAATTGAATCGAATTACACAGAAATAAATGTAGATACAGAAAATTTGCAAATATGCCTTTTTACTATGATATCGCGCGAAAATGGATCTATACATTCCCGCGCTTTTGCCGATGCATCAAGCTTCGATTTTCTTTATATGAAATCATGATGGTCCTAAAACGAATCGTTTTTTCGAGACGCGAAGAATTTAAATAATATGTTCGAAGTGGCTTGCACTCCAAGCGGCGATCCACACAAAACTAACAGCGGTAATGGCTGAATGATACTGGTATGTGAGGGTATACTAGGGACAGCATTTAGGTTGGGCACAGGTGCGGCTCTAGCCCACGGCATTTATAAAATATTTTTTTTCTCGTTAATGCTTACAGATAGACCCCCTGTGTATTAAGACTTTTTGATTGTATATGATTACAGCTGCTACATATTATTATATTTACCTCTATATCTGATACACCCTGTATTATCAGATTATCGCAATATATCAAATATTATAAATCGTTAGCGTCATGTAGTTAATTAACAACAGTTTACACCAAGTAAAATATCAGTTAAGTTTTAATTTAGATTATGGATATTTTGAAAATAATTTAAAATTTCAGTAGAGAAAACGAATATGTTTTTAAGATAATCATATATTGAGAAAGCTTTTGTATACAAAGGCGAAACATCAAAATACAATTTGTTGGAGTAGTAGAGAGAGTTATCTGGCTGAAATTAAAGCAAATGAGTACTACTGTCACACATGCTGTAAATACCAAAAATTAGCTCAATTGATCGAACATGGAAAAATGCAATATTTTTTTCTCAGGAATTACTTACGCTATTCACGTTCAAAAAAAATTATATAAGTAAACACTGATTATGGCCATTCTATCAAAAAATCAAGAACTAATTCCATTCACTCAGTTCAAAGTTATCAATATTTTCACCTTTTGAGGGGTGGTATTTTTGAGTTTGATTTAAGGTGCCAACAAGCCTTTTTGTTATATTAGACTATATTATATACATTTAGGTTTACTATATTTTTTTTCAGTTTTTTTTTTTGCGTGGTAGAACAAGTAAAAAAAAAAATAAAATCTCTTTGAATGATTTTGGTAGAAGCAATTTGTTATATTGGTTATTTTAGGGTAATAATAATTATTCATTGATTAATTTCAGCATTATTTGTATAAATGTTTCAGCCCTAGTGGTTTTTAAAATCGTGAATTTGAATTTCAAACCGCGTCAGCAGATGGCGCCACCTCCTTAGGGCGTAGATCACGTAAATAATGTAAGTGCTCAGAGAGGGCGCTATTGTTTGTTGCGCTGAAACGCAAAAAGATGTAGATCGCTCCAGAACCAAACGCGCCAAAGATGAACAGGGCTGCAGACCAAGACGGAAGATTTTTTTTCAGCAAAATTTGGAACTTAGAAATAAATTCGTGATAACCTCAGTTAGGCACAGACTTAAAACTAAAATTTAAATTAATTAGATGGTACAATCGCATTTACATTTTGCGTTGCAAGGTGTATTTATTATTTGCTGTTGTAAATACTTAATTTTCCAATGATGATAATATATAACTTATTGTTAGTAATGTTGTTTTGTATTAAAATTATTGGTTGTATGGGTAATCTAATGATGTAATAGATACATATAAAACTAACGAATTGGATATAATAGCTATCGATGTAAATTGAAATATGATGTAGTTTTAGTGTAATGTTTTAAACAAATAAAAATGTATTTTGTTTAAATTTTCGTATTATTGATATGTCACCTTTTACAAAACAAGCAATCGGGTTATAAATAAATATTTCAAGTTAACACAGTACATAAGTAACAAAAACATTTCAGTATACCAACCAAAAGAATATGTTAAATTAACAAAAATTGGCATCATACTCATAAAAAAAAAATTATCAATTAAGTAAATAAATCTGATATTAAAAAAAATCTGCAGCAATGACACAGGTGCCTGTTAATATACAATTTGGATAAAGCATCTTCACAAATTAGATTTGTTATTTTGACAAAACAGAAGCGAATTTTACAACTTTGCCAATTGTTTTTGCCAAACCGATGAAAAAGAAAATGTTAACCTTTAACAAAGTATACACAGGGTGTTTTGAAACATCGTTTAAAGATTTTAAGGGCATGTAGTACGATACAAAATAAGGTTAAAAGTCATAATAAACATATGTTCACAAATCAACCGTTTACGAGATAACAGCGAGTGTTCTAGTAGTACATGGATATAACATATCCCAGTAAACAGGTGCTTATCAGCTATTGTTTTATGACAGTTTAATTTGACGTTTTGTGCAATTTGTAGCAATTATAATGGTTGCGTATTCTAATGCTGAAATGAGCGATATGATGTTCATGTACGGTCGTGTTAATGGAAATTCTTTACAAGCACGTCGCTTCTATGCTGAAACGTTTCCTGATCGCCAACTGCCTTCGCATGTGATGTTTCAGACGGTGTTTCAACGGCTAAGAGAAACTGGTTCGTTTGAGAAGCGATCTTCTGATACTGGACGGCAGAGAATAGAATGTACTCCAAAGATAGGAGAATTTTGAATATTATTGATGAAAATCCCGAAACTAGTGTTAGAAGAATTTCGACTCAAGTGGGTGTAAGCAGCAATCTTGTTTGGAGAACTCTTCATGAGTAACTCCTATACCCCTACCATATCCAACGGGTACAAGCCCTTATTGCTCCGGATTATCAAGCGAGAAGAGCTTTCTGTGAGTGCTTTTTGCGAACAGCTGCTGATCGGTCAGATTTCGCTGATAACATCCTTTTCACTGATGAAGCTGGTTTTACTAAAAATGGAATATTTAATTTCCACAACAATCACGTTTGGTGTGACGAGAATCCTCATGCTACCGTTGAAGCCGGGCACCAGCAACGTTTCTCTCTAAACATCTGGTTAGGCATGATAGGGGAACGTTGTTTAGGACCGATTGTTTTGCCACAACACTTAACAGTCCTGCATACCTCGATTCTTGGAAAATACTTTTACCTGAACTTTGGAAGATTTACCTATAAATCTAAGACTGAATCTCTGGTTTATGCAAGATGGAGCTCCACCGCACTTTACGCGTGCCGTTAGGGAACATCTTAACAATGAATTTCCTGGGAGATGGATAGGGCGAGCAGGCCCCATTGCTTGGCCTCCAATGTCCCCCGATCTAAACCCCTTGGACTTTAGTATCTGGGGTTATTTGAAAAGTTTAGTGTACGCAACACCGGTAAACGATCTTCCAGAGTTGCGCCAACGAATAGAACACTGTTGCAGATAATACGAGAAAAACCCTTGTTTTTTGAAAGAGTGCGCGCTTCCTTCGAAAGCAGATGTAGATCTTGTGTGGAAATGGAAGGACGTCATTTTGAACATCTTCTTTAGTTATAATATATTTTACGTTAAAATGCAATAATATCTTCAATTGCGATAAAATCGCTGTTATCTAGTAAACAGTTAATTTGTGGACATATGTTTATTATGACTTTTAACCTTATTTTCGATCGTACTACATGCCCTTAATATCTTTAAATGATGTTTCAAAACACCACCATAGTTTTTAGGTAACAATTTTGGCTTTAATTTTTTTTTTGTGGAGCTTTCAAAACAACGAGATTTGTTAATTTTGAGCAAATTTTTATTACTACGTATAGTGAATCAATCTTTATACATTGATGTCCGCATAACTAGCAAGCTGTTGGAAGCAATATCTTTCGATAACATGCTGCCATTCGAAGCACGCATCTCATGATCGTTTTAAATTGATTTAATATTTTGTTGCTTTAGCAATTAGGTATGTGATCTTTGTTTGTAGGAAGAACTTTAATTTAAGCTTTTAGTTACCATTGATCCCATTTGAGATCCAGATATTACTTCGTTCTTCAATTATCTAATTACTAGAAAAAATACAAAATTTATCAACAACTAAAAAAACAAATGATTGGGTTTGGCATCTAAAAAGTTAACATACGCTCTGTAATCGGTTTTAGTAGTTGGAGTGCAGAAGATTAATTGGTTTAACTGGCCTAGGTACTGATTTGATAGATAAAGACAATAGTTGTTCCACTACAGCCGTGTTTAGAGTGTTCAGAGTTCAAATCCCCACTCACCCACAATCTATTGCAAGCGTCAATTCTGATCCGATACACCGAAATCAACCCGGAACAATTGTTGTGCCTCCCCGTCCCGGCTCCATGATATGACCAATCTGGGTACGGCTTCAAAGGTGGGCTGGATCCCGGTGCTGTCTTTCTAGGTATGCTGGCCAAAGTCGCCGGTACCCCAATCCTTAACCGTGGCATAGCTAAAAATATCCTATCTTCAGTCACTTCCAAACCGGTGAAGACAGTATTTTCGGGTCTAAATCGGGAATGAGGGATTATTTCTCAATGTTGAGGAAGATAATGTTGATATCTACATATATATATGCGTACCAACCTGAACTGAGTTACGCTGCTCAGATCGGGAAACTCGAAGTCTAACAGAGGCCATTGATTTATTACTTCGATGGCGTGGATTCGTTGAAGTAGACATCCGAGAATGAGTGGTAGTGATGACAGGAACATCTTGTTCCAATCTGGAAAATAAGACGTTGTCATTTTATATTGAGTAGATTTTTATTTTGAAAAATTCTACGTCGAATGATTATAGTGAAAGACATATGGGAAATTTTCTTTTGGGGGATAAGTCCAGCATCTCTAAGAAACTCTGTAATTTATTGTGATACGTGACGTCACCACTAGTTTAGTTGTAAACTTATAAAGTATGTTAAGAATCGACAAAAAGTGAGGTTAGATGACGTACGCTATTTAAAAAAAGTTTGCTCCAAGTTAATGTGGATTTTTTTTAAACATAATTTTCGACAGAAAAATGAGAATCATAGTTTTTCAAATATTTTTTTAAAATAAATTACGTATTCTAATTTTTTCTCCGCCTTTAATTGCTCGAGTGGTGTAAAATCACCGGATTTGTTTGATACTTCAACAATCTTGTCAATTTTTCTGCAGAAGGTACCTACAATCAAGGGACATCTCAACAAAAACGCATCTTTGAGACAAAAATTCGTGATATTCAGTCCATTTATTGACTGCTATTAGCCAATAGCAGTCAATAAATGGACTGAATATCACGAATTTTTGTTCTTTCTTGAGTTTGTTCTAGCCAGAACAAACTCAAGAAAGATGGCGATTGCATATTCAAAATTTGCTAGCTATTAGGTTGACATATTCCTTTATCACTTGTTTGAACGTGCGTTCATACATAGGTTATAAAAACCTTGGAAAACTGTCAAGCACTGTTTTAACAAGAGCCCTTAGTTTCCTATTGCCTAGAACGAACTCTGGCGAAAGCTGACGATTTCGTGATCATTTGTTTCTCATGTGTGTAGTGACAAGCTTATCGCAATATCACAGACAAACCAAGCAATAATAGTAGTCATATTAAAATATACGATAATTAATTTATTTAAATTTCTCGCATTATTGCCTGCTTCGCCATCTATGTAACGGTAGCCAAACTAAAATTATTTGTTTTAATGTAAATTTCTGTAAACCATACGTAAGAATATAAACTAATTATATAAAGAAAAATAGAAACTGTCTTAATGAGTTACACGTTTATAATTTGCCTCTATAATAATTTCCGAGGCAAATGATACCATTTTATTTACATTTATGGCTTTAACTGCTATTATTTTGCCGCGAAGCTTTTTTGACATTTCTTTAATGCCTTCTAAAATTAATAAAATGTTAAAAGTTATCATCCAATGTAGGAATCTGTATAGCCTTACGTGTAGGCAATCATAAATACTCCTGTGCAGTTTGTGTTGTCAAGTCATGGTTATTGTTTTGGCTAACAACCGCTAGGTGGTAGCACAAGCATTTTACAGAAATCTTTGAAACTATTTTTGTGTAGAAAAGAAACTGACACTTCAAATTATTGTAATAGCAAATAACAACAACACGGCTTGGTATTTCGAATTAGAAATTTTCTACTTCGGAAAGATACAAATTCATTTATACTTAATAGATAGTTTAAAAATTATTTCGTGCGTTAAATTGGCTCACGCGATTACTCCAATTGCACGAAAATCAAATTATAAACAAGTTACCATTACATAGGTGTATAAATACATAATAAAAAACAGAAGAATTACAAGAGAAAGTCAACCAATCCATTTAATTAACCTTAAATATGATCATTTATTGGTATATATGTCGGCTTTTACACAATCAATAGTTTTATAAGTGGAATTATCCCGTTTCATATTTCTCTTATGACTTTTGAATGAGAACTAAAATCACAATAATATTTTTCTTCAAGTTTGCATTATGATAGCCTCTGTAATCGTTTTTGTGTTTAGAGTTTGCTGTAACGCATGTGCATAATTTGTTACGTGATTTTATAGCACACGCAGAAAGTTGTTGAACTTGTTATATTTATTAACAATAAAATTCTTTTGACATAGGAGACAAAAACTTTCCACTTTATGATTTAGGCAGAACTGGTTTTGGGGCAATTTGGAATAAAGAACTTGATGCTGTATGCTTGATTAGAAGCTTTAATGAATACAATTTAATCTTTATTTGGCGTGATATTATATAAAAGCTTTGTATAATATGTATATGGTATTACAATTTATTGAAAGACTATTCTTGTATCTTACATTTAAGTGTAGTTGAGTTGCTTAGGTATCAACATATGTAGATACTTTAACATCTAATAAATGACATGTATAAGCACTGCATTGAGAGAAATATCCTTTTTATTTAAAATGAATTTCATTAAACCAAAAGTTTTTGCGTTTTCTATTAAGGCCAACATGAATTTGATGTTTCCTTAAAAAGGAATATAATTTTAAATTCACGCATTTCTTCGGGAAATAATATATTTTTCGTTGAAACAGTTTATTCTTTTAAGAGAAAAAGATATTGATAGTTGATTCAAGTGCTCTTTATTTTCAACTTGAAAACTATGCAGATTGGCAGAATACCGTAAGCATGTTGATTCAAGAGATTTTTCTGTTTCTTATAACATTTATTCATTTTAGACTTAAGCGTAAACACAACAAAATGCCGTGATCATTTTCAATCGAAATGAAAATGAATTATCTCTAAAAACTATGCACTAAGTAGGGATTTGCCGTTAGGATATTGTAAATCCTAGTAGTATTGGGGAGTTGGTCGCAGTGACCATCTCCCTAAACACTCTAGTGTGCTGTTAAAGAAATCGTCCTTTTAATGGCGATGGCACCTATCATATGTTGATCTAGTAAATATACCAGATTAGCATGTTATGAACGTAGTTTCCAGCCTATTTTGTGCGAAATATTATCTGTTACTGGAATGAAATAGGAGATGCGCCATCTATGCGACAATTTCTCTACTACACATAAGTATATCTGCTCATGTGCTGTACTATATAGGGAGAAAACTGCTATACGAAAATAAAATGCGATATTTATTTTTACTTCCATGTAAATATTTAGTTAAATTAATAAATACTGCGCTAATTTGAAATAAATCTACTAACCAAATTATTTGTTTGATTGAATACAGGAATATTTTTAATATTCCTAAATCAAGTAATAATTTAGTAACTTTAGTAACTAAATACATGAAAAATGGTTGAAAACAACAAGATCGTTTTTCCCGTGTATAACAGTTTTAAAACCTTCAAACACTATATACTAGTGTAAAATTCCTTGGTTTATAAGTAAATCAGCATTAACTGAAAATATTCCAATTATCTCTGAAATTTCTTTAACCTCGCGCGCGAAAAATATTCATTTTTGTTCATTATTGTTTGTGTATCTGAGACTTAGGCACGTGGGAACATGAATAAAACTAAAATACTTACGCGTAAAAAAGCACTCAGCTTGAATACAGGTGCTTGCATTTTTCGTTAAATGGCTAAAGTTTTAAATCAATGTATACATGCGTGTCCACGCAAATAAACCAAAACGCCCTGCTTTTTTTATTTAAAATACTATTTATAATTCAATAATACTTAAAAGAAACTAAAATATGTTGTTAAATATGTACATAATAATAACAATATAATATGTAATGCGTATATTGTCTTACTAAACAGAAGTTATAAAGACATTATAAAATATTAATCAAAACTAAGGTGCATTCCATTTAATTAGAGTTACTTTTCGTCAAAAGCATGTAGTACTTAAGAAGAAAATTCCGGAAAAAAACACAATACGCTACTTTCAATTAAAATAAACACTTTTCTGATAAAAAAGTTATTCTTTTCGATGAACATGATAAAAACTAAAAGTTATAAAACTTTTCATTTAATGCAATCTCGTTTCTCAGTGTGCAGTGGGGTATAGATACAGAAAACAAAGAAATTTAAAAAAATGAAAGTTCTATTACAGAATTTGGAATTTATGATCGATATAGTACTATAACTGTATATATATATTAAATAACCAACACTTTGGCTGCAGGCAAGCAATGGATAAAAACAAGGTCACTTTTTTGTTCTTATGGTACACTTTCTTCACTTTTTTTTTATTGCACGTGTGTAGGGCTCCAAATATGAAGTAATTTCGTTTTTTATTCCTGCAGTGAATTAAATCGTTACAAGGTTAATAGAAGCGAATTTTAGTTTCCTTTAAGTATTTTCAACAATTTTTGAATTAGTACCTGTATTATAGTAGTTTGTATGTAACGTATGGTTTGTTTGTCCGAAGCAAACTCTATTTAAGACTTTCTTTAAAAACAGGGACACAATCGATTATCAAATTTAACTTACAAATTATTAAAATAGTGTTTTATTGTCGATGTTAACCTTTTTATTTTTGTTTTGATAATTTTTTTTCCAAAAATTAAACCAAAATGAAACGAAAGAAACACATATTCTTTTGAAAATAATGAAATCAGCAAAAAAAAATACAGTAAAAATAGATATAATATTATACAGGATGGTTTTGAAAAAGGAGAGAAGAAAATTTAACAGGGTGTTACAGCACGATGAACTAAACAAAAAGTATTTCAAAAACTTTTTCGTTACTCTCACCGTTACCAAAAAAAAAAAAAATTCAGACATTTGGCTGTTACAATTCAAATACGTTTATTTCGTTATGAAATGCTAAAAAAAGGGTCACATTAGCACAGGTGCGACTTATTTTCACCAGTTGTTATGAATTCCAAACAGAAATGATGTAATAGGAGCAAGACAACTATATATTATAGATTTAACTTTTTTCTCAGTAACGGTGCGATTTAAAAAAAAAAGGTTTATTAAGACATTTTTGTCCGGTTTGTCATGCCCTAACAGCCTGTCAAATTTTATTCTGTATTTCAAAACCACCCTGTATTATACCAGAAGATAAACCGAGCAAGTATTTTTTAATTATTGTTTAATGTAGCTTTGGTAAGTTCACTCTCAAAAATACAGAAATTTAGAGTGGATTCAAAATTAAAGTTAATACTAGTTAAGTTATTCATATTATTCCATTATTCCATTGCATAATTGCAATGGAATAATATGGATAAGTGTTGCAAATTTTTCCTGATTGTTGCCATTTTCTTCTTTATGATTTACTACTGAAACAAGCAGTTATGATTTACTACTTGAAACTTGGCAAAATTTCGTTTGGTTAACTGAACTAATTCCTTCCAAGATTCATTCCTACCTGCAGAAACATTTATGCTTAAAGCCTTTGTTAAAAACCCAGAAATAAAATTATAAATATAATCTTCACCAATACAGTATGTCTCAGAATTTCTGAAAGGCAATATTTCAAATACTATGCAATCAACTTCTGGTAAACTTAAAACGTCTCCCCAATATAAGAATGTGCAAAAGCTTAAAGCAAATACTGGCAAAACGCTTATAAAAGTTACACAGGAAGTGTTCAAAAGAACCGAAACAAGTGTTTTATTAATATTATTGGTACCACCTCTTGTCTTTAGCAGATACTTCATTTGGCCTTGTCCGCATACTGTCGATATCGATATAGGTTTTTTTTTTATAATAGTTTATTTGAATTTTGTAATGATTATGCCACGTATCTACAATATTGACAATTAATTGCTCTCTATTATTGTTGTGTTCGAATAGACGCATGTTTTAAAACACTCCGTACATATATGTACTCTTGTATACTAATTGGACAAATTTCTTGACCATGTAAACAGCGGCATCTCCACTGTTTCTAAAAATATTTTGACTGATTTTGCTCCGGGACAAGCTGCAGTATCGTGCATAGAGTTGTAAGAGCCTACATTCGGGTCTAGATCGTTTATACAGAGTGATTATCAATATATGCGACAAACTTTAAGAGCTGATTCCTGAGGTTTTTTGATCATAAAGTTCTCTGAGTATAGTCCAAAACGTTTGTTTTTAAATTATTGAATGTTTAATAATAAATTATGCACTCATGACTAACACGATATAATATCACAGTTGGCTTCTTCCACAACTATTGTGTTTGAGAGGAATTGTTTATTTTCATTTCAATATTTGTCAATCGTTGTCAGGTATTCATTCAGTTTATTGCCAGTTCTGTTATCTTAAATGAATTACAAGAATGCTGAGAGTGTAATGATGCGTTCGTTACGGTCTTGCCAATGGGAAATTCGCGTGCTGCTTAGAACTCTTAGAAGAACGATACTCGAACCGTATCATCCGCATCATTCAATTTTCCCGTCTTCACCACGTCTTAGTGAAGCGGGGAAATTTAAAAAAAAACGGACGACTGATAACGTAACACCCATCTACATTGAGAACTTCACAAGTTGGAATGGGTACTGAAATGAATTGAGGAATATCCTACTACAAGCACCAGAAAATTGCGTTTTGCTTTAAACATGTAGCAGCGCGCATTTTGGATAATATTGAAAGATCAACTGTTGTATCCATATTCACATTCAACGGGTGCAAGCACTTTATCCGGCAGATTTTCCGCAAAGAGTGGCTTTTTATCAATGGATGCAACACAAGAATCTGATATTTGCCTCAAAATATTTTTCACCGTCGAGCTACTTTCTCTAGAAACGCGATATTATTTTTCATAATGATCACATATGGGCCGAAGAAAATCCGCACGAACTAGTGAATACCTTCATCAACATCAATTCTCTTCAATGTGTGGGCTGGGACTTGTTGGAGATCACTTTGGATAGTCCACTTTTTTACCGATGCGGTTAAATGGCGAGGTATACCGCAATTTCTTGAAGAAGCTACCCCTCTACTGGAAGAAGTTCCGTTGCATTAAGATTACAAATGTATTTTATGCTTGACATGCTCCAGCGCATTTTAGTTAGTTGCTCGCGAGTTTTGAACAATACGTATCCGGATCGATGGAAGGACGGGGAGGTCCACAACCGCGGCCTCCTCGTTCTCCAGACTTTAAATTCTTGGACTTTTTTCTCTGGGGTCACCTTAAATCATTAGTTATACGACTCTATTGAAAATTCGATGAACTGAGAAATCGTATTATCGCAGCTTTTCAAACAATTCGAAATACCCCTGGTGTTATTTTTAGACGGACTTGCCAGTCATACGACGAGGATTAGAGAAGCTTTACTGCAGTTGGGGCGGTTCATTTTCAACACGGTTAGTATTAAGGTAGTTTTTTTTTTTTCTAATTATTTTTAATTTATAAATAAAACATTAATTATGTTAACTTACTATTAAACATTAATGTACAACTTTAGAACTAAGCGATTATGGACATATGTTCTTATGAACTTTTATGATCGAAATAACCCCAGGAATCAGCGCTTAAAGTTTGTCGCATATATTGTGAATCACCCTGTATATTTTCAAAATATCATCTAATACGCGTTTTGATTAATGTTGATGGTTTATTGTGCCTTCGCAAAAGTGTAGAGGTTTGGAGCCTACTGACGATACTCACAACCAAAGCGTAACTAAGGTAAGTTAGGTAAGATATTTGACACATTCACAATATAAATGGTAAGGACAGTGGATGAATCATCGGGGTGTGAATTACTAAGTCTAACTTCACTTCAAACAACACCCACTGAAGGCGCTGGAAGAGACCTAACACGAACTAAAGACTGATTGAAGCGCTTATATTTATAGCAGTACCATTAGAAAATTTAAAGGGAACAAGGAATAAGAGAATTAAATACAAAAAGCTAATGATATTTGAGATATGGAGATACCGTGCAAACTTTGCAATTTATTCTATTTAAATAGTATAACATTAAATCCACGATATTATACGCATCTGTTGTTATCCTAACCTTTTACACGATAAAAAATAATAAGTATCGATCATAATCATCTATAACTTCTTATTTGTGTATATCTAAAGCCGCCAGGTTTATTTCAATATCCTGCTTAATAGAGTGTGAAATTATATGAAAGACATCTATATAGACGTAAGCACACTTATCCATTATACCACATTAGATTATGATCACCATTAATATTATCTAACAAAAATTAAATAACGCTTAATATAGTAAAAAGAATTGAGTACGAAATCAATATTGAGACAGGATGTTAATAGCATAGGAATGCAGTACTTATTACAACTCCAACGATTGATTGCCTTGATCTTGTATGTCTACGTTAATGCCTTGACAAGTAAATCTATAATATTTTGATTGCTACAATCCGCTTTATAAAGGTACTCGTTGAAAGCATTTAAAAGTAAAAGTTTGTGAACAAATACGTCATAATAATCTCTGCGTGTTGTTTGACCTAATAATTCATGGTGGGGACATCTTGTGAATGGTGAATAATAAAAAAAATCTGTTAGATTTTTTTTATACGTACACCATATATTTACTGTTTCGTATGTATGTATATATAAAACTATAACGCATTCTTGTTTATGCAATTGTAGAACACTGATACGTACGTCTTTCATAACAGGAACGCAAAATCTATGTAAGTATTCAGAAAAATACATTTATAGAGGTAACTCGTTTGTTTAAAGGCGTGGTTAATATACTAAAGAATTTTCTTATTACTCGGTCTGGGCACAATGAACGCTGAAATGTCAGAGGATAAACTGAATAATGCACCGTAATAACGGGCATTTTACTTAAATAACAGGTATGATATGTGTAGGCAGTTCTAGAACCAATTTGTATCTTTATAAGCGGAAGATTAATAATAGTAAACTTATGGAGATTTATTATTTTTATTAAGTATCTGAATTTTGTCGTAATGAGATGTATGTATGTATATCAATGGAAGGGAGATGTTACACTGCGGCCTAAGAGATCTGTTGTGTCCTCTATTCTTGCTGGTTTACAGCTGGCCTTCCAATCTCCGTCGTAATGAGATACAAGGTGCTCAGTAATTTTATTATTTTAATGGAAGCAATAATAACATTGTGACAAATAAAACATAAAAGTGGTACAATCCCAGATAACATGTAAGCGCTTACGACAAGCTTGTCACTTGCTTAACTTTCACTTGTCGAGACAAGCTTAACAGTAAAAAGTTAATGCAACGTTGTGATAATGTTATTATATCATGGTACGGTGACTTCGTGTATTTCCGAAGTGATTCGGCCTCACTCGTTTATCGTTTGAAATTAAAACGAAATATCGTTGTTAATGTACGTTTCCATATTTTTATGACCTAAAAACCAAGGAAAAGAAGAAATTAATACCCAATTCCTATTTTGTTTTGATAGTTGCAAGCTTTTATCAAGGTTTATACAGGTTTTTTCTAAAACTTGGCCCAACATTGTCATTCTAACCTTGCTTTTAGAGACAAGCTTATGAAAACCTTGTCATTCTAACCTTGTCATATGCTTTTACAGGCAAACTTACGAAAACCTTGCCATTTTAACCTTGTCATATGCTTTTACAGACAAGCTTATGAAAACCTTGCCATTCTAACCTTTTCATATGGTTTTACATACAAGCTTATGAAAAACCTTGTCCTGTGTCAACTAGCAACCTTGTCATAACCTTGCAGCAAGCTTACACCCTTGTTCATGACACGCTTACCGACAAGCTTGCTACCCTTGTCGGGACAACCTTAAAAAAAGCTTGTGTAAACCTTAAATTGTTATCTGGAGTAATAATAATATATTTCCTATATAAAAAATTATATTTTTTCAGGTATTGTCAAAAAGGGGGTAAATACACATACATGTATAAAACTAAAGACAAAAAACATAACAATATAAAATATTACATTAGCAACTCACTGTCAGAATAAAAATTAAAGTCACAGATGCGGTGCGTTTAAATATTCGGCTAGATGATAAAAAAAAAAACGTGATTAAGTAAGTATGCTTTCAAAGCACGTTTAAATGGAAGAGAGCTTGTCTATATGTTATCAAAATAATAATTATTACTGTACTAATCTCTTACGTGATAATTAGTGCGACATGAGCAATTAAAATGATTTTTGTACTCCAAAACCGTCACAGATACGAGAAAAATACAAGAGGCGTAATTTTCTTAAAATTAATTTTTACATTATATAGGAGAAAATTTCGTTTATTTAACAGGTCCGTATTGCCGATTTTTGCAAAATTAAGGTACTCTTTACACAGATCTCCGCCAATGAACTAATCAGCAATTAGTAATAGTTTAAGATTGACCCAAAGTAGAGTGCTCTAACCCCTTACTATGTTCAACAAACATCATTATGATGTCGTTTGGTATAATTAATGAAATAAAAAAAATCAACTCCCTGTATTTCCAAAACGAAGGGACATTCTAAAAAAAAATTATACCACATTTTCGTCTTAAAATTTGGTGATTTATTTTGTTAGAGAGGTTAGGAAACAACCTGTATATATATTATAGAAAACGAATTACATCAGAAACGTTATTGTTGTTATTGACTACTTACCACCTACCTCAAACTTATATAATATGTTTTCGTGACTAGATATTTTAAACATTCTAGCGATATCTCAACATTGTATATCACAAAAACCTATTTCCACATATAAAATATGTGCATCGTAACGTATAATCTGCTAAAGTTGTAATTTTATAATGTGCGAATTATTGCAACAATCTCTGCTGAACAGCAACTCTGCCCACAATAATGTCTATAGAGTACCTAGCAGCATACGTAACGTACTTACTACATAAATATATATTATATACTAAACGAAAATTTTGTTTTAGTTGTACAGGGTGATTCAGTAGTCCGATATCGGTTGGATTATTTTTGAAACACATTTTTGTCTACACTAATATTCTTTAATTAGTATAATCGTTCCGCAGCCTACTTTTTATGAATAAATGATATTTGTGGGACAATTTCTAAAAATGTCAAATTATCTCAGAAAGTATAAGTTTTAGATATACCCTACTGCTAACAAAAAAGAAAGATCATAAAAAAGTGCATATGATGAAGTAAAAAAATATAGGGTATTCAGTTTAAAATAACAAAGTAAAAGCCGTTAAAATATCAAACAAATTGATTGCTTCTGGAGACCACCCTGTATAATTTTACTAAATAACATTCAATTCATAAAAAAGATCTAAGCTTTCCTCAGCTACTCAGCAAGTTTTAAAGTTTAATTGTCAATGATAATGCCGGAAAAAAAAATGTTAAATGAACACGTGCATTTTGAAAATTTTATGTAAAAAGTTAAATAACTTGGCAATTGGACATTTGTAGCATTCATCACAACAAATAAACATGCATAAACAAATAAGTATGGTTTAATTTGAAAAAATCAAGTACGGCCCTGGAAAACTGATACATCCGTGAACGTGAAAATGTTTTCAGAACGTGCACTTCTTTCCGTTAGGTATGAAGCCGCATTGAAAAATCTTTTATGAGAGATGTTAAAGTCGATATCGATCAATATCAGACTATTGACTCACCCGATATATAACTTACAATTAGATAAATTCAGTGTGCACGTAGTCGACTTATCAACAAATATATACAGGGTTTATCCGATATAGAGGTAAATATAATAATATGTAGCAGCTGTAATCATATACAATCAAAAAAGTCTTAATGCACAGGGGGTCTATCTGTAAGCATTAACGAGAAAAAAATATTTTATAAATGCCGTGGGCTAGAGCCGCACCTGTGCCCAACCTAAATGCTGTCCCGAGTATACCCCCACATACCAGTATCATTCAGCCATTACCGCTGTTCGTTTTGTGTGGATCGCCGCTTGAAGTGCAAGCCACTTCGAACATTTTATTTAAATTCTTCCCGTCTCGAAAAAACGATCCTTTTCAGGATCATCATGATTTCATATAAAGAAAATCGAAGCTTGATGTATCGGCAAAAGCGCGGGAATGTATAGATTCATTTTCGCGCGACATCATTGTAAAACGGCGTGTTTGCAAATTTTCTGTATCTACATTTATTTCTGTGTAATTCTATTCAATTCATTTTGCGTTATATGATTAAATAAATCCAAAACAAATAACTCAGATTCATGTGGTACCGTTTATTAACAACTAACTCTTGATTCGACAAAGCAAAAGAAAAATATTTACGTTTTTTGTTACTACTGAAGTCGCATATCCGGTGAAACTCGAATGTCTTATCATGATATTAAAAATAATACATTGTAGACTTACGTAGAATGCTCTTAACAAAAAAGGAATGTTTATTTTATAAAAAGAAGAAATTTAAAATGCCTCAGTTTTGCTATTTTTACAAGGGCCTTTATTTATTCAGAATGACGTTAAATGAACTTACGGCATACCATTAAGAATAATACTAAATGAGTGCAATGTATTTATACATAATACCACGTTTAGCGGGTGCTTAACATGACGTTTCCTTGCATCAGGCCCGGACTAAAGAAGTTTTGGCTCTAAATTTTACTTTTTTTTTTTATTCTTTAATGATGAAATCCGGTTTCGGTGGGTTTGTGCTTTATATGTCGTGTAGTTAACACCCAAGCAAAATTTACTTTTTTATTTGATACACCCTGTATATATATATAACGCCTGGTCGTTTGTAAGTGGGTGCGGCTAAGTTAAACTCCTATCGCGCCCATTTAAGTATGGTCGTCCGAAAGATATTTAAAAAAAATGTTTACAAAATAATTAAGGAAATAATAGAGAAATTCTCTCTAGTTACTACGTATCTACTTACATATGTAGTAACTAGAAAGACTTTCTATTATGCATTAATAATTAAAAATTTGTGGAGCGTAGATTCGCATTTAATTTGTTAAAGATGGTACATCAATGAATTTAGAAAAAAAATCTCTATCTAATGTAGCAAAGCAAAAATATATACCGAACAATTTAAAAAAAAAAAAAAATTGTGTGAGAATGTATAATAAATGAAATGCGAGAGAGGAAAGTATGAACATCTCAAAGAAGAAATTTTCGATGTAAACGTATCAAATCTACTATTTCGCATGCCCAAATTCTAAAAATTATTTTTACATTTAACGGTACAAGCAGTCTATTGCACTCATATTTGATTTTCTGCTCGATTGAAGATAAGTATGTAACAAGCAACAAAAATTCCCAGCACTCATAGAAAATAGTGTTCCAATAAATGGAAATCTATAAATCTAGTCTTTTTTCGCTATTTACTTAGGTACCGATGTCCAGCTCGCATGCATTCACTTGGTATGTATGTACCTCTCACAAATCTGTGTATACTGTAAACGTGAAAAATCTACAGCACAATGTATGGGTCCCGTGAAAAGTTATATAATGGCCCTATTTTGTAATTTCGGCATCAAAAAGTTACGCTTCAATTCTCGATGTAATATACCAGTAATGATCGCCTACTAACTATGTAGTTTAGTTTTATAATACATAGTACATATGCACGATATTGTGTAGGTATACATATTCTTACATTCCTATCATACAATACGGTAATTTGCATTTGCATAAAATTACCTTATTGTTTGTTGTTTTAAATTCGTTTAAAGTACTGAACTATACAAAAGAAAGTCGTTTGCATATCCTCGATGAATCAAAAACCACGCATGGATGGGATTTAAATTTGTAAATTTGACATTTTACTTCGACTGGAAATGTGAAAGTCATGCGTTTAGAATTATATAGTATCAAAGCAATTGCATATTTCTTCCTGCAGATATTGGAGATGTCTCACAACGAACTCAGGCGATCGAATATGGACTTATCGAAGCCTTTGATTGCCTGAATCACAGTTTTTTTAATGGAAAAGTTAGAGCGTAGCGATATGGCAAATTGGCTTAGGTCATAAATGTATCAGGACGGATATAATTTGTTAAAATTAAATTAATAACTGGCGATCGAACTGAGGAAGTATCTTTTTCAGCTCTGCCTGTAACCATTGGTGTTCCACAGGGATTCATCTTGGGTCCTGGTTATTTATCTTATATTTATTAAGTAAGTAAATAAGTAAGTTTATTTATCTCCAAAGACCATTACAATGGTATAGAAAAAGCCATGCAAAAGGAAAAAAATAATTGAACAATTGAAAATCTAATTAGAAAAAAACAAGAAAACTACACCCATTGTATTTAGGTACTATAAACTTAATGATATAATTGGCTTTGTAAATTATTCTTTGACTATTTATGCTGACGATAGCAGTGCCATGGTTTTAGACAGGACTATGATTGTGTTCGAGATGATATTCTTACAGTTTTAAGTAAGATGACAGAATGGTTTTTTAGATAATTCACACTTAAATGCAGATAAAACTGGATTTATTATTTTTCGCATGCCATCGTCAAGACTGGATTTGGACTTTGAGGTTAAATCTCTAGTAGTCAGTGACGAAATTTCTTGGTATGACTGCAATGTAGATGAACACTGAGAGATCTATAAAATCGCTCCACTGGCCCAATATTATCAATACCACCATCACTAGTTCCGCAATAGTAATTAGGTACTAGTTAATTAGAATAGGGACCAATGACATGTTAGAAACAATGAGCTAATTAGAGTAGGCAGCCCCATGTAGTACCCTTGAGTGGAGCATGGGGTTTAAGGATGTTTTTTTTTTCTTGTATCGTTTTAATTTGTTAATAAATGGTGGTATGACTGCGGATCAGAGTTTAAGTTGGAAGTCACATCCTGAGTGTTTGATTAAAAAACTGAACGCTACATGTTATATTATTTAGGAATTTAAAGGTTATTGTGAATTAGAAGTAGTGATGCTGTTTTATTACAGTGAAGCCCATTCAAGGATTTTTTTACGTATTGTGTTTTAGAGTCTTTTTTGGCTCAAAAATGTTTTATACGTAATTATGGCGGGAATTAGTAATCGTATATTATGTCGAAAACTATATCGGAACTATTTAGAAATAAGAACAACTATGCACCACGCTAAAACAGATTGAATATCACTAAAATATCATCTTAGCGTATTTTTCTTTAAACGAATCTTTTTATTTTAAGTACTATGACTTGTTTTATTATTTCATAACTTTTAATTGATGTTTGCACCTGAAAATGGCACATAAACCGCAACATGTTGTGTGCGATATCTTAATTGTATTTCATCCTGATTGGAACACGAACTTTAGTAGTATTATTTAAGATTCATATTTAAACTAATCAAATGTTGACGTTTATTATATTTTTTTCCAATACCTATTCGACAGGGCAAAAAAACAAAAGATAGCTACCACAATCGTGTATTGCACATTCTACAAAAGGTATTGTTAGAGTGAATACTAAAACGATGATGAAAAGCCTGAAGAAGGTCGATAGAAGGCCTTTTATGTGAGTATTATTTTAGTTAGGGCAATTATTACAATCGCGGTTGAAACCGTAGCTCAATAATCTTCAGTTTAAACTTCACTTTGGACATAAATCGATGTAAATTAAAAAAAACTCGATCTTGTCATCGTTAATCCTTAAACCGCGATATAATAATGGCCCTTAGCCATAAACAAGGTAATAAATTACTGCAAGCTAAGCTAAACTGATACAAAACATCGTAAAATTAAAAAAAAAATTGAGGAGTGTTTTCGGAAACTTCAGGTCAGATGGCTGTCACAACAAAAAACAAAAAAAATGCAAATCACACCGCATACGCAGAGATTCAAAATGATTGTCAATTCCGCTCCTATAGATAGTAACAGGGTGTAGGTATATGCCGCGTGTTTGTAATGAAGGTTTGAACTAAGTCAGTGTTGGAACATAAGAAAGTAAACGGATCTGTCATAAATAAGGAAAACGTAACCTATATTTGAACTCGCATTATATAAACGACTATGGATTGGTGTTTCTGCTTGTGAAAATGAAATGTAATTAATTTTTCTTTACTAAATTATGATTTTACAATTCAGTACTAACTGGTGTTTAACTAAATTTATTTATTACTTTAAATTATAACATACAATTAGTATAATTATTAAGTGACAAAACTGCATCTCTCAGTTTCTTCTATGGTATGCACGCGGTTTCTATAGATCCTATTTTTTAGATAGCCGACATGAAGTAATCTAATGGGGTTAGATCAGGCGATCTTGGTGCCACCTTTTGTGCTCTAACGAACCTGTCAGCAAAAAACTGTTGAAGATATTGGCAGGTTTGTCGAGCAGTATGTGCTGGAGCATTATCGTGCTGAAAATAACCTGCTTCAAGCTCATTTTCTTGTAACTCTGCAATAAACAATTCCAACATCTGTTGGTAACGTTGGCTGTTACAGTTTCCTCGAAGAAAATTGGCCCTATTAATCGTTGCCTGGACATAGCTAACCAAACTCCAACTTTTACGGGATGCAATTGCGTTTCTCGAAATTCGTGGATTTTTGGCAGACCCAGATACAAGTTTTGTAAATTGATATAGTCTGTTAGATAAAACCAGGCTTCATCCGAGAAAAGTGATTTGTTTAGCAAGTCATCGTCCCTTAAATTGTTATTAAACCAATGACAATATTCCAATCGCCTATCGTGATCTAATGGTAATAATTCCTGTACCGTAGAAACTTATAGGGATGAAAATGTAACTTTCTTTTGACAGCTCATTGCGCTGAAGTTGTATAAGCATAAAATTATAAAATGTAATAAACTATTTCACTTATGTTAATATTGATTTTTTACTGTTTGTTGAGCTAATTACCACAGATAAATTCCCTTATTTTCTTACAGTATTCAGAAATACTATTGTTGGTGATATTAGATGTAAATATAAACGATTTGAAAAAAAAATTATAAGATAAATAATCGAAAAATACTACAACACGCACGCCAATGTCGCTAAATGTCAAGAAAATTCATTTGAAATTTGTATGTAGCTAACTTCGCTCATTAAATTGGTAATAAGTATGATAATTTTTTCCGAAAAACAGTTTTTTTCTTACGACAATCATTTTGAATCACATGGTATACTTTTTTCCTTCTTTTAAACAAATACTTATTTAGCAATTTCGTTATTATTCAGTTAGTCCTTGTAAGGACATTTGCAGTATTCAAATATTATAATTACTGTAGCGCTAACTTCCTTTAAAAAAAACTGCAAGTAATGCAAAACATTGTAACAGGCGTAAATTGGTGCTAGGTAATGATACTTAATTAAAAATTAGTGACAGCTATAATTAAACAAAAGAATATCACAAACAAGGTAGCTCGCATTTGTCATTTAAGAACAATACATCGATTCACTATGGTTAACTTCATTCTTGTCAGATTATATTCATTGTCTATCCTATTTTTCACAATGTTTTGTCACCTATTCATTAAAATCCATCCGTCTATGATTTGCAATAACTACTTACACGATATGTAATGCCTCTCTTTATATAGACTTACACGTGAATATTAGTTAAGCAACGGTAAATTTTAATTCACACATAAATACTCGAGCGGTATCTTATACATAGAATAGATTTTATTATCGTGTGTACATCACTGATATTTTCTCAGGAATCGGATAAAATAGGTGATTCACGCAATACTACTTTAATGCTTTTACTGATTCGTTGTATGTGGGTGAGTGGTTTTTACACGCAAAAAATCGTTTTACACAGATAATATCCTTGATATGTTGTAACACAGAACGATATTAAAACGGTTTAATTGAGGAAAGATTTTTTTATTTGCATCACTATTTGTGCCATGAAAGTGTCTAAGAATCCGCGTTAAAAAATATTCCATGTCTGTTGCATTGGCCAGCATTATTTCTAACAGATTATTGATAAATTGTATCAGGTATATTTTTTTTATATTACATATAGCCCGAGATATATTTACCGCCTTTCATGAAAACCGCTTCCTTGTATCGTTTTAATTAGATGTAAATTTTGTTTCTTCTATTTTTAGAGTATTGCAATTAGTGCGTTTGTGCCAGGATATTTATATAATAATAACTTTCTTTGGAAATCTGTCAAAGGGAAACTGTAAACTGCACTATACAGGCTATTCCACGTAACTGGTTCATTAAAAGTTTATGATGTTCTATTATTTACTTATATTTGAGATTTTGGCACCAGTATCTGTTCGATTGGAACTATAAATGCAAAATACCTTAACCAAAATATCACTTCCGGTTGACCGGAAATGGATGTCAACTTTGTTATTTTAAATAGAATGATATAATTTTTTATTCATTTTTGGATTCTACAAATATAAATACGTCAGTTTTTCTTAACTATTCCTATAGCTACATGTTGCCGTTTTTGAGTTATTTAAGTTTTTCTCTTTTTCTTTAGTCATAATCATTGCATCATTGAGAAATTAATATCTCGGTTAATACTGCAAGTAGAGACTCCAAATTTGCTATATTATGAATGTAGATATAACTCTAAGAAACGGCAAGCACACTTTACATTCTAACATACAGGGTGTTCAAAACTGAGGGACAAAGTGACATATTTTCAAAGGCAGAAAACTCATTTTTTTTAAATAGAACATCCTGTATTTTAATTCGGAATTAGGAAGTAAATATCATCCCCTATCACTGTATATGAGCATTTCCTATACCTATCTTTAATAGATTTTGAGATATGAGCGACTTTTTGTTAAACAGACTAAGTAGCCCTATCTTTAAATGTTTGTAGCTGGCTCTGAAATGGATTCACGTCAAATTCATGTATTATTTTTGAATAACCATACAAGAATGGCTGTTCGAATAGTCATTTCTGTTAATATTGCGTTGTACCAAAGTGTAATTACAATGATATACATAAACACTTTTGGCTAGTCAACGAATTTGACATTAATCCCATTCAGAGCCAGCTACAAACACGCAAACATAGGGCTACTTAGTCTGTTTAACAAAAAGTCGTTCATATCTCAAAATCTATTAAAGATAGGTATAGGGAATGCTGATATAAAGTGATAGGGGATGATATTTACGTCTTAATTCCGAATTAAAATACAGGGTGTTCTATTTAAAAAAAAATGAGTTTTCTGCATTTGAAAATATGGCACTTTGTTCGTCAGTTTTGAACAGCCTGTATGTTAGAATGTAAAGTGTACTTACCGTTTCTTAGAGTAATATCTACATTCATAACATAGCAAATTTGGAATCTCTACTTGCAGTATTAACCGAGATATTAATTTCTCAATGATGCAATGATTATGACTAAAAGAAAGAGAAAAACTTAAATAACTCAAAAACGGCAACATGTAGCTATAGAAATAGCTAATAAAAACTGACGTATTTATAGTTGTAGAATCCAAAAATGAATAAAAAAATTATATCATTCTATTTAAAATAAGAAAGTTGACATCCATTTCCGGTCACCGGAGTGATATTTTGGTTAAGGTATTTTACATTTATAGTTCCAATCGAACAGATACTGGTGCCAAAACCTCAAATATAAGTAAATAATAGAACATCATAAACTTTTAATGAACTAGTTACGTGGAATACCCTGTATTCCTAATAAACCTACAGCTCAGATTGGCTGCGGATTTCTCCTAATAATTTATGAAGTTATTACATTATCTTCTAATAAGATTTTTATTAAAATATCGTTCATAGAAATGTTAAAAAAATAAATAGACCCCAAGACGGATCCTAACGGAACACCATATGCAACATGTTTTACATAAACAAGAAGTATTATTCTAATTAATATTTCTCTAATTTATAACTTTCTATAGGAAAACAACGCAATATCAATTTATGTTATCATAAAATAAAATCTTTATATGTAAAGTAGAAAGGAAAACAATGCATAATAAATTTTAATTTATAGCTCAAAAGAGGATACTACGAATTATAAAGGGAATGTCTTTTTATCAGTCGTGTCGTGGAGTGTTTCGCTCTGAAGGCATATTTACTGTTTATGGACTGTATATATACGTATCGTTAATATTTTTTTTTAACAATAGGGCTTACTTTAATGTTGAAAAGCAGCAATATTATACAACAAGATCCATAGATATAAACTATCCCATTCACAGGCTGTCTGTAACAGAAAACATCCTTTATATATGTGTATAAAATTATTCAACAGTTTACCGAATTATATAAAAACCTTGACATCGATTGATAGTTTTAAGAAACAGTTGAAACAGTTTCTAACAGATTTAGAGCCATATAATATGGAAAATTTTTTTATGAGAGAATCTTAACTTCACAATTCTTTTTTTGTCTTGCTTTTTGACGCTAGTTCATTTTGTGTTATTATGCAGTAATGTATTAGTGACTCATTATGAAATAAAGGCTATTATTATTATTATTATTATTATTATTAATATGCGCGTCAATTCATGCCTTTTAAAAAGATTAATACAGAATTTATTTAAATCGTAAAATAAGAAGAAATAAACAATGTGTTTGTTCAAATATTTAAACAAATGTGGTAATATAGTGTCAAAAAAATTGCAACACTTTGAAGAGGTGAGTCACAAAACTGAAATTTTGGCAATTTAAAGTTGGCAATCGAGTTTCAGCGGATATGCGACTTCAGTAGTTACAAAAAACGTAAATATTTTTCTTTTGCTTTGTTGAATCGAGAGTTAGTTGTTAATAAACGGTATCACATGAATCTGAGTTATTTCTTTTGGATTTATTTAATCATATAACGCAAAATGAATTAAATCGAATTACACAGAAATAAATGTAGATACAGAAAATTTGCAAACACGCCTTTTTACTATGATGTCGCGCGAAAATGAATCTATACATTCCCGCGCTTTTGCCGATGCATCAAGCTTCGATTTTCTTTATATGAAATCATGATGGTCCTGAAAAGGATCGTTTTTTCGAGACGGGAAGAATTTAAATAAAATGTTCGAAGTGGCTTGCACTCCAAGCGGCGATCCACACAAAACTAACAGCGGTAATGGCTGAATGATAGTGGTATGTGGGGGTATACTCGGGACAGCATTTAGTTGGGCACAGGTGCGGCTCTAGCCCACGGTATTTATAAAATATTTTTTTTCTCGTTAATGCTTACAGATAGACCCCTGTGCATTAAGACTTTTTGATTGTATATGATTACAGCTGTTACATATTATTATATTTACCTCTATATCTGATACACCCTGTATAAACCGAAGCGAATGTGACGGCCCGCCCTGTATATCCAATATCACATCCTATATCAATTAAAATTATTCCAAATTTAACATCCAGGTATAAATTATAACTCTAAAATTGTCGTAGAACAGTACTTGATTACAAATGCATACCTCAGCGGAACATATATGTACAGTGTTGATAAAAAGTGTAATGACAGATCCACAATACTTATCCACAATAGCAAAACTTTATTAATGAATTGCTCAAAGTTACTAATAATTTCCCACGACTTAAAACCCTCTCAGGTAATTTTGATTTGGTATCAAATTTTGTATACTGCGTGTTAAGAAAATAACAAATTAACGATATTAGAAACGATGCAATACAAATAATACACTATTTATATTATGTAAATGAAAATACTGCGTTGTATTACAATTTTTAATTATGCAGTTTATATATTTAAAATAAGAAATAAGCTTTTGATTGATGTTGTAATCATTTTTGGCGGGATTATTTGGAATTTAAATAATAAATCACAATCTGAATGTAGAAGCGATTTAGAACATATAACAGCTTTGACTTACAAGCCGATTTTGATTTCCTCCGTTTGACCAGTGGGATAGAAGATATTTAATAATTCCAGGACCGGATTTTCGCCTGTTTTCGTATCCAATATCCAGCAAAGTCCGAACCACAACTGCCTCATTCCGTAGACGCACCGCGTACTTCTTGTGGTATGTGAAGGAGCGTTCACAAAGACGGCCGATATAATGCAGCGTAAACTATACTTTGCTGAAATGTTATTCTGTGTGTATTTACGCGGATTCGGCCCATACTTTCCCTTAGGTGCCCCACCCTACTGTGTCGTATTCGACCTCGAATCTGACCAGCCCCAGAACGTATGCATATGCGACAGTCGGGTCACATTCATTAACATATATTGTAGATATACATGGGACACTATGGCAAGGAATAAAAGGTATACGACCTTAAGACGGTCTCATATCCTTATATCAAGCGCTTTTACGTAATAATGGGTTTCTCGTATTGAGAAATGTCCTGTAGAGTACCGAAGTATCTTGGAAAACCGCAAAATTTATAACATATGAACATCATAATGCTTAATTGAATATTTTAACATCCCAAGAATGACGAAGAAATAATTAAAGCGTCTTTGATTTGATGTCATACACACATTGGGAAAATGCAGACAAAACTCGTTTACTAAATATATGTATGTAATAATCATATACAATGTGTTTACAAATTGGCGGAAGATTCATATGCAGGGTATTCCACGTAAGTGATTCATTAAAAGTTTATGATGTTCTATTATTTATTTATATTTGAGATTTTGGCACCATTATCTGTTCGATTTGAACTATAAATGTGAAATACTTTAACCAAAATATCACTTCCGGTTGACCGGAAATGGACGCCAACTTTGTTATTTTAGATAGAATGATATAAATTTTTGTTAATTTTTGGATTCTACGG
Organism: Protaetia brevitarsis; assembly: GCA_004143645.1. Taxonomy (NCBI): domain Eukaryota; kingdom Metazoa; phylum Arthropoda; class Insecta; order Coleoptera; family Scarabaeidae; genus Protaetia; species Protaetia brevitarsis. The sequence continues at coordinate 3,174,612 of RXPK01000180.1, read as the reverse complement.
CCATAAATACGTCAGTTTTCATTAGCTATTCCTACAGCTACATGTTGCCGTTTTCGAGTTATTTAAGTTTTTCTTTTTTTTTTAGTCATAATCATTGCATCATTGAGAAATTAATATCTCGGTTAGTACTGCAAGTAGAGACTCCAAATTTGCTATGTTATGAATGTAGATATAACTCTAAGAAACAGTACGCACACTTTACATTCTAACATACAAGGTGTGTACAAAACTGAGGAAGAAAGTGACATATTTTCAAATGGAGAAAACTCAATTATTTTAAATAGAACACCCTGTATTTTAATTCGAAATTAGATAGTAAGTAACATTTTTATTAAGATGTTATTGCATTTTAACATAAAATAGATTATAACTAAAGAAGATGTTCAAAATGACGTCCTTCCATTTCGACACAGGATCTACATCTGCTTTCAAAGGAAGCGCGCACTCTTTCAAAAAAACAAGGGTTTTTCTCGTATTATCTGGCAACAGTGTTCTATTCGTTGGCGCAACTCTGGAAGATCGTTTACCGGTGTTGCGTACACTGAACTTTTCAAATAACCCCAGATACTAAAGTCCAACGGGTTTAGATCGGGAGACCTTGAAGGCCAAGCAATGGGACCTGCTCGCCCTATCCATCTCCCAGGAAATTCATTGTTAAGATGTTCCCTAACAGCACGCGTAAAGTGCGGTGGAGCTCCATCTTGCATAAACCAGAGGTTCAGTCTTAGATTTATAGGTAAATCTTCCAAAAGTTCAGGTAAAGTATTTTCCAAGAACTCGAGGTATGCAGGACCAGTTAAGCGTTGTGGCAAAACAATCGGTCCTAACAACCGTTCCCCTATCATGCCTAACCAGATGTTTAGAGAGAAACGTTACTGGTGCCTAGCTTCAACGGTAGCATGAGGATTCTCGTCACACCAAACGTGATTGTTGTGGAAATTAAATATTCCATTTTTAGTAAAATCAGCTACATCACTGAAAAGGATATTATATCTGGCAACTGTTCACAAAAACCAGTCACAGAAAGCCCTTCACGCTTGATAATCCAAAGCAGTAAGGGCTTGTACCCGTTGGATATGGTGGGGGTATAGGAGTTGCTCACGAAGAGTTCTCCAAACAAGATTGCTGCTTACACCCATTTGAGTCGAAATTCTTCCAACACTAGTTTCGGGATTTTCATCAATAATATTCAAAACTCGATATTTTATCTGTGGAGTACATGCTATTCTCTGCCGTCCAGTATCACAAGACCGCTTCTCAAACGAACCAGTTTCTCTTAGTCGTTGAAACACCGTCTGAAACATCACATGCGAAGGCAGTCGGCGATCAGGAAACGTTTCAGCATAGAAGCGACGTGCTTGTAAAGAATTCCCATTAGCACGACCGTAAATGAACACCATATCGCTCATTTCAGCATTAGAATACGCAACCATTGTAATTGCTACAAATTGCACAAAACGTCAAATTAAACTGTCATAAAACAATAGCTGATAAGCACCTGTTTACTGGGATATGTTATATCCATGTACTACTAGGAGCACTCGCTGTTATCTCGTAAACGGTTGATTTGTGAACATATGTTTATTATGACTTTTAACCTTATTTTCGATCGTACTACATGCCCTTAAAATCTTTAAACGATGTTTCAAAACACCCTGTATAATGTAATGATGTATAAAGCTGCTTCTTTAGCTACAACCTGCTTTTGTAAATGTTGTGTGAAGGGAGTTTCGTGCGTTGATTTGGATCACATGCAAATTTTGTATTATAGGGGTATTTAGATCGTCTTGATGACTTTGGGAGGCCAATCGTTTTCTACGTAAAAGATCTTTTTTCAGAGATAAGAGGAAGTGAAATTATAAATTAAAGACTGAATAAACACCAACATTAATAAAAGATGAATAAGTTACTATTTCGAACGACAGAAAAACACACACAACATAAGTTCGAAACAGGTGCTTATGACACAATTAAATTTGAGATTTCAAATTAATTGAGTATTTACAATGCTGTCTTGAATATTGCATTCGCTGCAATATGTATTTTCAATGGAAATCAATTGTTATAGAATCTACAATCGATCAATGAAATTTCAATAGCCCGAATATGTGTGACATTTTTTGCTGGACTGGGCAAATCAGTGTTTCTAGATGAATGCCCAAAAAAATTTTTAGCAGCAAAAAAATCATTTTACTTTTACAATTAAACAAATTATGAAATTAGATAAGCACCTATCTAAAACTATATCGGAACATTCACACATTAATTATATTTAAACTACAGATCAAATTCGAAAGCAGTATATAATAGTAACAGTTGTAATTCTATACATTTAGGAGAGTCAAGACCGAGAAAAAAATGCCACGGTAAAATGATACCTCAAACTCTAAAATTATTCCAATGGCACTTTCAAATATCATACATACATATATGACTTATATCGATTTTTTTTCAGATGTAATTACATCTCTGTATGAATATCTACTCCGCAAATAGAGAAATTTGAAATTAGATATGTATATTTGAATGACGATCTTACAGAAGTGGGATGCTTACATAAAATTACAATCGTATGTGGTAAATAAAATGTATGTGTTAGCTAACTTTTTGGACGATTATAACAGTGATTCGCCTGATGACAATTTTGCGGTGTTTTGTTAGACGTTTCAATGAGGGAATTAAGAAGATATGGTCCAGTTTCTATTTAAATTGTTTTACACGTTCCATTGTTAAATAAATGCGTTCAAATTAGCAGCTTTTTTATACAGGAAAAGACGTATTTGGCCATGGTTATACAGTGCGTAATAAAAGTAATTTAATAATGGTTGTAACATTATGTTAATGCGCATTTTTTCCTAACTCTCCTGAAATAAGGTGAAGAATTGTTGACCGAGTTAAAATTTATAGCGAGATTATTTCAATTCAAAGTTGTTTTCATGATATATAATAGATGTATGTGCACACAGAGATTCAAAATGATTGTCAATTCCGCTCCTATAGATAGTAACAGGGTGTAGGTATATGCCGCGTGTTTGTAATGAAGGTTTGAACTAAGTCAGTGTTGGAACAAAAGAAAGTAAACGGTTCTGTCATAAATAAGGAAAACGTAACCTATATTTGAACTCGCATTATATATAAACGACTATGGATTGGTGTTTCTGCTTGTAAAAATGAAATGTAATTAATTTAACTTTACTAAATGATTTTACAATTCAGTACTAACTGGTGTTTAACTAAATTTATTTATTACTTTAAATTATAACATACAATTAGTATAATTATTAAGTGACAAAACTGCATCTCTCAGTTCTTCTATGGTATGCATGCGGTTTCTATAGATCTTATTTTTTAGATAGCCGAACATGAAGTAATCTAATGGGGTTAGATCAGGCGATCTTGGTGGCCATCTTTGTGCTCTAACGAACCTGTCAGCAAAAAACTGTTGAAGATATTGGCAGGTTTGTCGAGCAGTATGTGCTGGAGCATTATCGTGCTGAAAATAACCTGCTTCAAGCTCATTTTCTTGTAACTCTGCAATAAACAATTCCAACATCTGTTGGTAACGTTGGGCTGTTACAGTTTCCTCGGAGAAAATTGGCCCTATTATTCGTTGCCTGGATAACTAACCAAACTCCAACTTTTACGGGATGCAATTGCATTTCTCGAAATTCGTGTGGATTTTCTGCAGACCAGATACAATAGTTTTGTAAATTGATATAGTCTGTTAGATAAAACCAGGCTTCATCCGAGAAAAATGATTTTTTAGCAAGTCATCGTCCCTTAAATTGTTATTAAACCAATGACAATATTCCAATCGCCTATCGTGATCTAATGGTAATAATTCCTGTACCGTAGAAACTTTATAGGGATGAAAATGTAACTTTCTTTTGACAGCTCGTTTCGCTGAAGTGTATGATAAGCCTATAAAATTATAAAATGCAATAAACTATTTCACTTAATGTTAATATTGATTTTTTACCTGTTTGTTGAGCTAATTACCACAGATAAATTCCCTTATTTTCTTACAGTATTCAGAAATACTATTGTTGGTGATATTAGATGTAAATATAAACGGTTTGAAAAAAAATAGAAGATAAATAATCGAAAGATACTACAACACGCACGCCAATGTCGCTAAATGTCAAGAAAATTCATTTAATGTATGAAATTTGTATGTAGCTAACTTCGCTCATTAAATTGGTAATAAGTATAGATAAATTTTTCCGGAAAACAGTTTTTTTCTTACGACAATCATTTTGAATCACATGGTCTATTGCAAAGGTGATATTACACTGCGACCTAAAAGATCTATTGTGTCCCCTGTTCTTGCTGTTTTACAGCTGGCTTTCCAATCCTATTCCTTTCAGAAATAATTTCCAACAACATGATACGTGTAGCAATGAATAAAAGAACTTTTTGTGACATTCTCATTTTTATTTTTGAATTTAGCGCCTTAAAATGTATGATGTAACTTCAGGTATTCGTTACACCAGCGCCAGGTGAGAATTATGTGAACGAGTAGGTTACGTAGTTTATTAAAGACCGTTATATTCCGTGTTGTATTATGCTTGAGCTGTTATATAGTGTCTGAATTATACTTTTAAATGAAACGATTAAAAAACAATAAAAAAAGTGCTTAAGAGACACTTCAATAACTTCGTTTTAAATTAATTTATTTTTTTTTACAAATTTTAAACTCCGAACCATTATTTAGTTACTTTTATTATTACAGACTAGGACAGGATAATTTATTACCCCTGTATTATTTCGTATTGAATTAAAGAGGTGCATTTTATTGCATTCTAACACGCACTTTACAATACATAATTAATGCACTTATTCCCCATCGTAAATCTATTTCATGCATCTATTCACCATTCACTTTAATTAGTCTACGCTCTATACACAGAGTTAGAATATACACGAACGCATGAATATAATACGCAAGTGTTTCTGATACTTGTTATAATTACACGCATACTCTGGTGTATCTGTGTTATCAAATACTCCATTGTTCTTTTATTATAAGGATTTTTTTCTATTATAGTTAAAAAAAAATCTTGCGTTGTTACCGTTAATTTTCTCATTAGCCGGTTATGTAGTTGCGTGTTTTTTTTGCTGTTGTTGTTGTTGTGTGAAATATAATGTATACTGATTGATGCATAAATATATGTACAGCTCCTCCCAGAAAAAGGTTAACGATTTGCATCACGTTTTTGGTTATATATCTATCTCATTTTTTGCTTCGATAATCTTCGATAATATTCCTAGTGGCGTCGTCTATAAGGGAAGGATGTCTCCCACTATCACGGTAGGGAAATTTAAAGCAAGCATGTGAGTCAGACGGCCACCGAAGATCGGCTAATGAAAGTACCCACTTGGCAAAATAACATGACTATAACGTCGTCTAAATGTTATCTTGTAACGCGAAATGTTACAAAATAGTATATTAAAAGACAAGTTTCATTTTGACGTTTCAAAGTACGAATTCAGAGTTTAAGAAACGAGTGGCGTAGCCACGAGTTTCTTAACTGAATGAGTGCTTTAATGTCAAATGAAACGTGTCTTTTATGCTATTTTTTGCAATTAGTTTTAAAATTTCTCTTTTTGTAAAAGCAAAATGAGAAAAATTTGATAATCTAGGGAAATTTTGTGGCGGTTGTCACCAGTTGTCACCTTGGTTTGGCACAAGATTTAAATTGACAAGTTAATTTAAAATTGACACATTTTTGAAATTTGTTATATATTATATTAATAAAGTAACTATATTATAATATTTAATTAGAGTTCTACAACTTTTTCATGCACTCCGCCTGAAATACGGCAAATTGCTGAAAAAACCATTAATAATTTACTTCCGGAGAAATCGTACACTATGTATCAAAAGCGATACAAAAATTTTGAAAAATGGTGCAAAGTAAAGGAAATTCTTCATATTTCTGAGAACGTCTTACTACTAAATTTTAGAAGAAGAAGATATTCATAGATTTTTGAAACAAGCCGATGATAAAATATACTTAGCTATAAAGGTTAGTGTTGATTTTATTTCGTTACTTTTTGTAATTCTTTATATTCTAGGTTATTTTGATAATAGGAATAATGGAGCCTGTAGGCGAGAAGAATTAATTAATATATGTGTGGAAGATCTTCAATACAATTCCGATTCCATTATAGTCAACATACCTAAAACAAAAAACAATGTACCCAGAATGTGTGCAGTAACTGATGTAAACTGCATCAACTTATAAAAAAATAATAATCTGCGGCCTAAAACAGTTACTCACAAACGTTTTTTTCTAACTTATCGTCATGGCTGCTTAATTAATAGCCCTATCGGATTAACACCATGGAAATGTTCCTAAACAAATTGCCAGTTTCTTCATTTACCAGATCCTCATCTTATACAGGACATTGTTTTAGAAGATCCAGTGCGACACATATAGCAAATACTGGAGGTGATATTTTAACTATAAACGATTAGGTGGCTGGAAAAGCACGGCTGTTGCTGAAGGTTACGTTGCCTCTTCTTGAAAAATAAAATTGATGTTGGAAATATGTTTGCACAGGAAAATAATGTGAATCTACCTGGAACTTCTGGGAATGGTTCACAGTTTGGTACTCCAACAGAAGCAATATCACTATCGCAGAGAACGGATATTTTCAACAGAATGTTTCTATTGCACACGGTATCACTATCACTTCGAAAGATAATTCAAACGTTAATATAAATGTTTATAATAGTTGTACTATTTCAAAGATTAATTAAAAATATCAAATCTTACAATGAATTTTAATATAATAACCTCAAACTTGCTTACAAAATGTCATATTGACATCTCCATTTCTGTTGCAATGTGACCAAATTAAAATAAATCTGCTTAAATGTTCCATTTCTATTACGCAACTAGTGCTGTAATAGACCCTATTACGGCACTAGTGGAATAAATGGTATGGTTACGGCACTAATTGCAAAAACATATACAATGTACCACATGCAGTAACATTTCTACGACTGTTTAATGTCCGCCTAAGCGATGTTACGAAACAATATTTCCCAGTAATGTTAATACGAGGTCTTCGAGTAACATTACTTTAACATGACGATTAATGTTGAAGTATAGCTCTTCCGTAACATTTCTCATATGTTAAAGAGAAATATTGATACAGTGGGGCAATTAAATGTTTCTATAAATATATCTACGCTAATGTTTCTATTAGGATCTTTTATTTACTCCAAAAGTTCTTGCTGTATTATACAAGAAACATGATGTTGAGGTTTATCTACAGATTATATTAATTAATATAAAACGGAATCTCAATCAGTCTTATTGAAATTCAATGTTAATATTATAATTTCATGTTACCCTCGATAGATCGGGTCCCTCTGTTTATACGAATTTATCTTCACTTACTAAAATTACAATATTGACATTAAATATTAAAGATGGTCCTATCCACGCCCTGTCAAGTCACGATTACCGTATATTGTGAAAGAGGGGGTTCACAGGTTCACGCCAACTCGTGTATCCGCGGTACGAAAAAACTTGTGATGGCAAGCGATACTAACTTTTACAAGTGCGCAGTGCGCAACCACAACCCCACTAATATGATTATTATAGACTACAAAAAATGTTAAAAAATTTCATCACCATTATTTACTTTATAGAGAAAATTTGCTCCATTAGTTTTGTGTTTTCAAAATTCTAAATTTGCAGAAACATATATACGTACCTATCTTACACTTTATAAAATGTAAATTTTGTAAATATTGCAATGTTACAATTAAATACTACCTCAACATTTCCGACAACAAAGTCTTTGTTTTTGCAACATTGTTTTAAAATATTTTTTCCTGATTACATTGAAATGTTACTGTAATGGCCTGCAATATTTCTATCATTATTTAATGTTGCTGCAAAATTTCAGTAACATATTTTTGTTTAACATCGCTGTCTAGTAAATAATGTAACATTACTGGGATATCTGCAACATTACTTGCCAAGTGGGTATTTTCCTATATTTTCCATCAGGAAACAATTCTTACCCATACTTTGATGAACGGAAATTTTGTAGTGAACTAAGGGCAATCTATGAAAGGGAAGATTTTGTATCAATCTCGGGTTTGCTTTTACTTTATGACATAATTTCTTCAGTGAAACTTTAAAACCTTTAAAAATTGCCAGCTAGTTTTTACACCGATTACTCTGATAATTGTCTTGTCTTACAGAAAGTCGTTTTTGAAACACCAATTTTCTTATAAATTAACAATTTAAATAGCTCCTTACAATTCCTCATAGAATTTATATCTATTTGCTTGTTATTTTTCTTATATTTTACCACAATTTAATCAAGATAATGGATCATTACTAAAAATCAACAGTGACCAATCACTCCTTTAATGTTATCAACAATTTTATTTTCTCTAATACAACATATACAAAAGACCGATCGTCTACAATCACACAATACACCACCTCTTTCAATCTTCGTAGTCGCAAGTCTTCACCAGAGGATGAACCATTACGGAGGCGCCCAAACAGCCCACAGTGTTGGTGATGTAATCGTGGAAATTGCTTTCGATCACCCACATGAGTCTTCTGTATCCCGGCACGACTTGAGTCGCTAAACGGCATTCATTGCCCTTTTGCACCAAGAGGAAGTCCTCCTTCTTGAAGCAGTTTCCGTGTTCCAGATGTATATATCAGATTCCCCTTTGTACCTGAAGAAGATGGCTGCGCCGTTATCCGTGCCCAAAAATACGATTTTGCTGCAATCTGGTTTGATACCGCTCTCGACTATAGCACCGGCAGCTTGTCCATTCTGAAGGTAGACTACTTGGACGCTGTAGACCTTATCGGAGGATAGATAGGTGAAGTATAGCACGTTTCCACAGCACTTCCTCACTAGGGCAATGTATAAGACATCGTTGCATCCGCAGAAGCAACACGCCCTAGGTAGGACTACTCTATAGCCGGTATTCTGCATGATGTTGTAGACTATGATGGCTCCTGAGCCAGCATCGCTGATATAAGCGAACGCATTGCCATCGGCGGTGTAGTCGATGACTAAATATTGAAGACGCGATTCTGGCGTGATGTAATTGCTCAAATTAATCATCTTAACAACTTGCCCCGTCTTCAAATCGATTCCAACTATTTGGGATCGCATCTCTTCACTGGTTGTTCTAAAGTATTAACAATACCGACATCCAACACCCATAAAATATTCATCTGATCGATGAAGATATCCACAGCAGATTGTAACGCTTGGCAGTTGCCTTCCTCTTGCATGGACCAGCACGGATATGGTGTCAATGTGGCAACGCAGTCGCTACATCTCAAACTGAATTTAGCCAAAGTGAATGGTACACCTTTCCTGTATCTGGGTAAGGCTACGTAAGCCTCATCCTTGTAGATTTGCATTCTGGTCGCGATGACATTCTTGCTGATGTATCTTCCTGAAGACAAGTAGATATTCTTGGTGCTGTCGCACGGAAACTCGCAATTAGCGCCGTTGATCTTGAAGCTCAAATCGCTAATTAGACTCCGGATGTCGCCACATTGTCCCAGGGCACTCCCAACGAACAGGGCCGTTGCTAGGATAGCGAGTCTAAGGACCATCTTCTAGAGTGTGTGGAGGAAATGCTGCGTCAGAAAAGTCAAATTTATTTTCGGGGAAAAAGTTGCTGCAAAACGATGTACTAACCTTAACTGTCTCCTCAAGAATGATTGTTGGTGAGGCGTGGAAATCACTTAAATATGTAGAGGTGTTGATGTTTTGATAAGGGCGATGCGTGACAAATGAGACTAAGTCGTTTGTAAATACGACCTTGAGATTTTGCCGAAGCTAAGTTCAACGACTCTTTTAAAGAATTGAAAATCCGATGAATTTCAGGATTGCGAGAAAAAGATAAAAAAAAAAACAGGGTTTTTGGTGGAAATTCGAAAAGATTAACAATAATAATACAACTTCATTTAAGCTATTACACTCTAAATGAATTCGTACGAATTATCCTGTTCATTGACATCGTACTATCAGTGTTACGTTATGCGTTTTGTTTTTTTTGATTCGCTGCAATATCGTAAACAAAGAACAAACGTGTTTCCAAACAAACTTGAGCGAATTCCAAATCACGTCTGACCTTTACCTCAAACCAAACACCCTTGTATATATATAAAGAAGTGCTTTTTAGTTTGGTAATTATCAAAAAATCGTCGGTGATACAGGAAGGTGAGTTTTTAGGTTATTTTTTTCCCAATTCCGCCATCTTGATTTACTTCCTCTTACCTTGGTAAAATATTTTTTCTCCACCATTTTTGCTTTCATCTCAATTTTATTGAAATGAAAGCAAAAATTTAATTGTTAAATTATGTTTCTATAAGTTTGAAGATTTCTTCACTAAGATTTAATAATAATTTATTTATTTCCTTTCTATTTTGACATATTTCATACATTTTGTTTAATGAAATGAATAAAGATAAATAAAGTTGTATATTTTTTCACTTTACTACTTTAATCTTATAGTAATTCTTGCCTCTTTGCATTACAGACTTGCAGAAAATGCTAGCATTAATAAAATAGACAAATAAGTATTTTTGCTAAATTTTGCCAAATTTATACATATATTTTCAGTAAAATCTGGTAGATATTTGTCCAGATAGTGCGCCAATATCCAAACTGCCTTGCCACATACCTCAACTTATGTAAAAATTTAAATGTTGCTTCCACAAATATTGTTGAATTGTGCCTATATTAGCCGAATGCCTTAAAGGCTATCGACTAGTGCGAGGGTCGCGGGTTCAATTCTGACTTTGGTCAACTACGGTAACCGGTTTTTTTCCGAAGCTGTTACGATAATTAGAAGCAACTAATTGCTCAGACATTATCTACCCCGGAAAGCATATCATGATAAGTTTCTTATAGCCCTTAAAAAAAAATTAAAACCTTAAAATATCCCGGATGCTCTAGAAAGAATAGTGACCCGAAATCATGACAATTGTAGGGTATTTAATAAGATTTTCCAATTTGAATCCCTATGGCATCTTTTCTATGTTCCATCTTGAATCCTCATTTTACGATTTTCAATTCCTATCTTTCCTGTTTTTTTCCCTTGCCCCCACATTCGAATTCACGATTAATCCATTCTTTTCCAACAGGACTCTAAACCATGCTACCAAAAGCTATCATCGTCTTAGTTTTTGGTGTACTAGCCACATGCCATCACGCCTGTGACAAGGATCTGATACTCAGACCTTGCGAATGGACTGGTGGTCCTTTCGACTTCAGCTGTGGCGCGACCAAAGACGTTTACGTCAAATCCGGAAAGTACATCAGCAAGAACGTGATAGCCACTCGTTTCCAGATCTACAAAGATGAGGCGATCGTAGCTCTGCCCAGATACAGGAAGGGCTGCCCGGCCACCTTGGCCAGACTCCCGTTGAAGCAATTGGGTTGCGAATCCGTTTTACTGCCCTTCCCATGCTGGAGTAACCAAGACGAAATGAACGTAGATGGTCTGGTGTCCATCGTAGATATCTTCATCGATTGCCAAGACATTCTGTGGGTGCTAGATTCTGGTGTCACTGATACCCTCGAGGAATCCCCGTTGAGATATAGCAAACCCAAAGTCGTAGCTTACTCCCTGAAGAATGGAAAGCAATTGAAGACGTTAGACCTCTCTGGTTTGGTCGTACAAGCATCACGTCTTCAATATATAGTGGTGGAATACTCCCAAGACGGCAAACCTTACGTGTATATCAGTGATGCGGCCACGAGATCAATTCTGGTCTTCGATATCGTCGCTAACAAAGGTTACAGAGTCGTCCTGCCCAAAGCTGTGATCGCTGGTTCTTGCAGACGTGACGTCCTGTACATAGCCCTGATTCAAAACCTTGCGGCGATAATTACCTGATCTTCACTTACCTGTCGTCACCATGTCTATTCAGCATTCGCACTGATTATCTTCGTAGCGGTTCAGCAGCGGGACGTATCGTCGATTTGGGTGGTAAACCACAGAAGATGGTTATCTTAGGTACGGATTTGGGTTCGGCCATCTTCTTCCGGTACGAAGGCCTTCCAGAAGTCTACAGATGGGACAGCAATACTCCGTTCGCACCTGAGAATTTCGTCGTGGTCCATAGATCTCCCAATTGTCTGTTGGCGACGTGCGTAGCTGCTGATTTGAAACGTCAAAGATTGAGGGTGTTGGAAAGTAACTTCCCTGACTACATCCAAAATACGGTGGGTTGTGGAGCTTTGCAGATGATCGAAGTGATCGAAGGAACACTATAAATCTGAGATGAGCGATTTTATGATTTTGTTTTGTAATTATTATTATATGTAATAAAGAAATTCCATACCAAAATTATAGATCTTTTCATAATAATTGGGAAGTGGTTATTTTATTTCGAAAAAAAAAAAAAATGTTAAAGAAAAATTGCATTTAAGATTAACTAGTACTATTGAAGAAGTCTTGACTCAAAATTAAAGAGACTAATATTAAAATACAATGATTCTATCTCTTTTTATCTCAAACTTGACTTGAAGACATGTCATTAATGTCAGGTATTTATTTAAACAAGAGGTAGAAAGAATAAATAATCTCCCTTATGCTGTATCATACGTTATAAATAACATAAAACGTTAAAAATAACATAAACGTATAACATGCAGGCGTCATCATAATGGTTGCAATGAATTTCCGTATGTTGTATCACTATATGTTAAAATTAATACGTTATTAGAGGAAAAAAGTATAGAGATGGGAAACGTCTAACAACGGGGACAGCTTTTTGCGTGATTTTGTCAATTAGAAAGAATAATTGCGACGCAAGCGTAGCAGTTAGTGTGGTAGTAGTGTTGTGTCGTTGACAATGACATTTTGAAGAAACTATTTATACAAATTCACTTGAGAAGCGAACATAAAGATTAAAATACTAAAAGAAGAATGAAATTCCACTTTATTACTTATAAATATTGATTATTTCACGTCAAAAATATCCAAACGAGCGCCATCTACAGAGTCAAATTTCAGTTACGCAAGGAATAAGTAAAATATAAAAATGTCAAAACTAAAGAAACCCGAAATATTTGTTGTAATGAAACGCTGTCAAGGATATTATTAATAAATTAATGTACAAGAGAAGGTTCTAACTCCTGCCAATTCAGTATGATAAATTAACGTTATTTTTAACGCGAACAATCACATAGAATGTGTGTGTTAGGTTATGTTGAATGTATGGCCGGTGCTGTGAAGTAAAACCCGGTTAAAATTAACAAGTGAAGTGTTTTTCTTTATTATCATCTTCCGAGGCAACACAAAGAGAGCCAGAGTTCGAAACGAGGTAGTAGGAACTAAGAACAGATTTAAAATCGATCCAAAGCAGTACAGAGAAACAACTAACGTGATTTGGACACTTAATTCGACTAGAGAAGCAGAGGCAAACATAGCCACAGAAGGAGATCATGTTAAAGTTAGAGTGGAACAATGTGATGGGTTAATGTTTGGAGGAGAGAGAGGCTTGGATTGGAACAGCAGAAAAGTACTACCAAGGAACAGGAAACATTGAGCAAATTTATATATCAGTGAAAGTATTAAACACCTTACATCTTGGAATACATACAAGGCTATCATATACGTCACCTCCCTTTTAAATGCCAGTATCCTTACATAGTCAAAATTAAATAATAAAAAACTCTGTGTGTTTTTTTTTTGTGTTTATTAAAAACAAGTTTGTAGAATAATATAATATATATATATATATTTATGACAGATGTTGCGAATACTTTTACGTGAAGTTCCGTATCTATGTTTAATAATGATTTCTTCTTGAATTTTTTGTAATTTAACTTGCAAGTGCCTTATATTTACTAGTCCATTATTTACTTCCGGAATAATTCGGCTTTCAACAGATTGTTCTACCGCCACCTAAAAAATTTGTCCCACACACTCTGGTAACCACTGTGTGCGTAAAAATAGTTAAATCCCTTGAAAATATAGCATTTCAATGTTTGAACAGATATTCTACTTTTAAGTGCTATTTAGTGTTTGTCTTTATTGCTGTATGAATGGTTCTATTTGTTATGTGAGCACCGTATTTTAGCAGTCTACCTATAAATAATTTTATGAAATGTCAAGAAGTAGTTCAAATGATTTTGCAAGTCAGGTCCAGGTCTATTTCGATTATAGAATTATTCCTACGAAAACACAAATAATCTTTTTATTGCAATGTACCTTTTTGATTGCCTATTTTACAGTTAGTGTTATCATTAACAGTTAAAAGTTGCTCTAATAAACCAACGGGCAACAAATTCTTAAAATCATTACTAATTTTCAAAAATCAACTCGTTTCTATTGACAATTCACAGTAAACTTTAACCTCACTTTTGTTCATAACGTGGCTGTTATTCGCAAGGGATCGCATGGCGTTATTTCATTACACATAACGTACTGTAAATAACATGCATGTTATTGTAAAGCGGGAAAAGGCGCTTCCCTTCTTCGTATAAAATAAACACTGAAAAATTCGTTAGCAACTTCTTTACTAATACTTTACAAATCTATCTCTCCATTCAATCCCATTCTAACCGTCAACGCATTCAACTAACTAGGTGTTTTTGTAAATATAAATCGCGATTGTGATTATGATTCTACGATTAATCGTTACGTCACAGCAATTAATCCACGATTTGTAATCGTTTTCCAACGCACTGATTTGTTTACACGATTTATTTACTTCTATACATAATGGTCGAAAGCATGGGATTCATTTTTGTGGTATAAATTGTTTTTTACGGATTCGTCAGATCATGAAATAACAAATTATCTGCGTAAAGCAAAAAAGAAACCAAAAAATTCAAATCATAATAAATACTGTTAATTGTCAGCCATATTGCTGTTTGAAATGTAAACAGATCACTAGTAATCGCCCCATAGGTACGATTATTGCGATTTATAATCGCTCGAATTGCGATTTGATTTTTCAAACGTGATTATTTTTAAACGCGATTTAGATTCACACTTTTCCAACGATGTGATTTATAATCGCACACATAATCACAATCGCGATTTATATTTACAAAAACACCTATTGTCTTCTTCCTCTCTGTTACCAACTTAACCTATTATATTTAAAATAAACATAGTATACAAAATATCCCTAACATTATTTTATAACGTATACACTTATCCGATACAGCATACCACTTCTGACAGAAATGACGTAAATATTTATTGATAACGTACATGTTATTAATAACGTAAATGATACAGCATAAGGGAGAATATCAATAAATATTATTGGAGAAAAGCCAAAATGTTAACGAACATTTCAAGTAAAAAATGAGGTCATTTTTGTAAGCAATATTTGTGCTAAGAAAAATGCTGGTTATTGCAGAAATAAACATTTCGAAACAGGCTTGTGTTTACTTTTAGACCAAAACAGTGCGTACTTTTAAAATGATACCCGTAACATAATCGTAAATAAGTTGTTAAATAGAATTAATTTTATGCATGATATACACAGAGATTCAAAATGATTGTCAATTCCGCTCCTATAGATAGTAAAAGGGTGTAGGTATATGCCGCGTGTTTGTAATGAAGGTTTGAACTAAGTCAGTGTTGGAACATAAGAAAGTAAACGGATCTGTCATAATTAAGGAAAACGTAACCTATATTTGAACTCGCATTATATAAACGACTATGAATTGGTGTTTCTGCTTGTAAAAATGAAATGTAATTAATTTAACTTTACTAAATTATGATTTTACAATTCAGTACTAACTGGTGTTTAACTAAATTTATTTATTGCTTTAAATTATAACATACAATTAGTATAATAATTAAGTGACAAAACTGCATCTCTCAGTTTTTCTATGGTATGCATGCGGTTTCTATAGATCCTATTTTTTAGATAGCCGAACATTAAGTAATCTAATGGGGTTAGATCAGGCAATCTTGGTGGCCATCTTTGTGCTCTAACGAACCTGTCAGCAAAAAAACTGTTGAAGATATTGGCAGGTTTGTCGAGCAGTACGTGCTGGAGCATTATCGTGCTGAAAATAACCTGCTTCAAGCTCATTTTCTTGTAACTCTACAATAAACAATTCCAATATCTGTCGGTAACGTTGGGCTGTTACAGTTTCCTCGAAGAAAATTGGCCCTATTATTCGTTGCCTGGACATAGCTAACCAAACTCCAACTTTTACGGGATTCAATTGCGTTTCTCGAAATTCGTGTGGATTTTCTGCAGACCAGATACAATAGTTTTGTAAATTGATATAGTCTGTTAGGTAAAACCAGGCTTCATCCGAGAAAAATGATTTGTTTAGCAAGTCATCGTCCCTTAAATTGTTATTAAACCAATGACAATATTCCAATCGCCTATCGTGATCTAATGGTAATAATTGCTGTACCATAGAAACTTTATAGGGATGCAAATGTAACTTTCTTTTGACAGCTCATTTGTGCTGAAGTGTATATGATAAGCCTATAAAATTATAAAATGTAATAAACTATTTCACTTAATGTTAATATTGATTTTTTTACCTGTTTGTTGAGCTATTACACAGATAAATTCCCTTATTTTCTTTCAGTATTCAGAAATACTATTGTTGGTGATATTAGATGTAAATATAAACGGTTTGAAAAAAAATTATAAGATAAATAATCGAAAGATACTACAACACGCACGCCAATGTCGCTAAATGTCAAGAAAATTCATTTAATGTATGAAATTTGTATGTAGCTAACTTCGCTCATTAAATTGGTAATAAGTATAGATAAATTTTTCCGGAAAACAGTTTTTTTTTTCTTACGACAATCATTTTGAATCACATAGTATTTTATTATTAAATTATTTTTTTTTTATTTATTTTTCATTTAAAATTTGATGAATATTCATATACTTAGAATTTTCTAATTATATAAAAGTATGTGCATTTTTAACGAAATTAAACCGTATTAAACATGAGGAGAGAACAGAAATGATTTATTTTGCAACTAACACTTAATTATACTTCTTTATACATATGTACCTCAAACTCGGCCAATTATTCCCTGGACAAGCGTAAATCGATCCCATTAACCATTACAACACAAGCCAGAGCTGACGTGCGCGCATTCCAACTTGGCGAGGTTGAATGAAAGAAATGTTCGTCAAAACAAAAATAGAATCGGTTCTCATTATTATTTCGTTATTCGCGTCTTCACCCCAACCGATTTTCTGTTGGGATTTGAGTGTTCTAAAAGTACCATCGACATATTACGCGTCGAGTGTGGCCGTCTACAAAAACCGGGCTTTTCTAGCCTTACCAGGAGTTCCTGTTTCAATAACATCGTCGATCCAACATTAGTGGAGGTGCCGTGGTGGAATCGAAGTAAAAGGAGTGGATTTAGAAAGAGGACCTACCCACATTACAAAGAACAGCGATGGGGCGCTTGCAAAGACCATCAAGATGTCATCTCGTTGGACGTCGAACAGGACAGAGGAAAATTGTGGGTGTTAGATCGTGGTAGCGCCAAATGCCCGGCCAAGATAGTGATCTATAATCTCTATTACAACACCATAGGACAGAGCAGTAAACTGAGCAGCGTTTCCGGGTATAAATTGAGCAGTTTGGTCGTGGATCCGTTGAGAGATGAATTCGGAACTAGAGCTTACATCGGCGGAAACGAAAATGAGATTCTGGTGTACTTTTCGAGGAGTTTGAACTCGTGGAAGGTGACCTTGATAAGTGGATCGGATGTGGATGTTGTAATCCGTACGAATTTCTTAGCTATTGCTGCAACCGACTCGATACTTTATATGACGGGAAATGGTGACTTTAATTTACACAGTTTGAACCTGACGAGTTTAAGGCCGACAGAAGAGGATGTGAATTTACTTTTGAAGGTAAATATTAATGATGGTTTGTTACGAAGCAAAGTGCTATTTTGTATAGCAGCTAACAACCGTTAACAGTTTCAATATCAAAAGAAGCTGCTACTTTTTGCAGCAGTTTCCTGATATAGTAGACAAGTGCGAATGTTGTGAAACATACCATGTGATTCAAAATGATTGTCGTAAGAAAAAAACTGTTTTCCGGAAAAAAATATCTATACTTATTACCAATTTAATAAGCGAAGTTAGCTACATACAAATTTCATACATTAAATGAATTTTCTTGACATTTAGCGACATTGGCGTGCGAGTTGTAGTATCTTTCGATTATTTATCTTATAATTTTTTTCAAAACGTTTATATTTACATCTAATATCACCAACAATAGTATTTCTGAATACTGTAAGAAAATAAGGGAATTTATCTGTGGTAATAGCTCAACAAACAAGTAAAAAATCAATATTAACATTAAGTGAAATAGTTTATTACATTTTATAATTTTAAAGGGCTTATCATACACTTCAGCGCAATGAGCTGTCAAAAGAGAGGGCTGTTACATTTTCACTCCTATAAAGTTTCTACGGCACAGGAATTATTACCATTCGATCACGATAGGCGATTGAAATATTGTCATTGGTTTAATAACAATTTAAGGGACGATGACGCTAAACAAATCATTTTTCTCGGATGAAGCCTGGTTTCATCTAACAATGCATACAATTATCGCATCTGGTTTGCATAAAATCCATACAAATTTTGAGAAACTCAATTGCATCCCGTAAAAGTTGGAGTTTGGTTAGCTATGTCTAGGCAACGAATAATAGGGCAAATTTTCTTCGAGGAAACTGTAACAGCCCAACGTTACCAACAGATGTTGAAATTGTTTATTGTAGAGTTACAAGAAAATGAGCTTGAAGCAGGTTATTTTCAGCACGATAATGCTCCAGCACATACTGCTCGACAAACCTGCCAATATCTTCAACAGTTTTTTGCTGACAGGTTCGTTAGAGCACAAAGATGGCAACCAAGATCGCCTGATCTAACCCCATTAGATTACTTCATGTTCGGCTATCTAAAAAATAGGATCTATAGAAACCGCATGCATAACGTAGAAGAACTGAGAGATGCAGTTTTGTCACTTAATAATTATACTAATTGTATGTTATAATTTAAAGTAATAAATAAATTTAGTTAAACACCAGTTAGTACTGAATTGTAAAATCATAATTTAGTAAAGTTAAATTAATTACATTTCATTTTTACAAGCAGAAACACCAATCCATAGTCGTTTATATAATGCGAGTTCAAATATAGATTACGTTTTCCTTATGTATGACAGATCCGTTTACTTTCTTATGTTCCAACACTGACTTAGTTCAAACCTTCATTACAAACACGCGGCATATACCTACACCCTGTTACTATCTATAGGAGCGGAATCGACAATCATTTTGAATCTCTGTGTACATATACATGCAACTATAGCAGTAAAGCAGTGTGTAAAATGTAGTGATGTATAAAACTACTTCTTTACGTTAGGAGTTACAACCTGCTTCTGTAAATGTTTGTAAATATGTTGTGTAAAGGGAGAATCTTGCGTCGGTTTGGATCGGAGTCAAATTTTATCGTATGGAGGTATTTAGATCTTCATGATGACTTTGGGAGATGCGTGCCGCAGAAGGGATTCATTTTTTGTTTCAATGATTATATTAATTATTTTTTTACAACACCGGTGAGTAATGGAGGTAATAATAATTTAAATGAAGAAATCGATTTTTAATTTTTTGATAATTTATTAATTTGTTGCATTTTGTAGTTGTAACTTCAGTGCTTATGTAATAAAAAAAAAAAACATTATTTTCATGTGATTATTAAATTGAAGAATTTAGTAAGTTTTCGTCAAATAGATTTGGATAGCTTCTCCTATTATTAAAATCACATTGATATTATTATAATAATTGACACTAAACTATTGCAATATATGTTGGTTGGATTCTATTCTAATAGTAAACTTTGGTGGTAACTTGCAACTGAAAAACTAACAATAATTTGTGGATAGTGTTGTTATTTATATAAATTTGGGTGGTGATAATAATACAAGGAATAAAGATAAATACATAAAGGCGATATTTATTTGATATTATAAATTCAGGAAACATTTTATTGTAAGAAACAGTTCATGTTTATTTTGTGGAACTATCTATGTATCATAGATGTTTTTTAAAAAAATGCTTTTTTGTAAAAAATGAAAAAATGAACTAGCAAACATAATAAAGAAGGTATTTCGAAAAATATTTATATTTTAGTGGTGTGTTAAATAAATGACAAACGTACGCGGTAAAAATAAAGCTTCTAGAAATAACGAATATACGAACATTACATTCGCTTAAGTAAATAAGAGAATAAATAACAAACAGAATTCTCTAATAACTACATAGAAATATTGTTTTTGTCAAGCCTAGGTGGAGACTAAAACTAAAACTATTGAAACGTTTACAAGCAATTTTTAAAGTGCTATTTTAACCTCATTGTCTCGGTAAACGACAGCCTACCAACCCAAGAATTTTTATTCTATAATTTAAAACAAACTGACCAAGAAGTAGGATTTCCTATGCTAAAGAGAACAAAACCTTCCTGTAATGACCACAAAAAACGGACG
This sequence comes from Protaetia brevitarsis, assembly GCA_004143645.1. Classification (NCBI taxonomy): domain Eukaryota; kingdom Metazoa; phylum Arthropoda; class Insecta; order Coleoptera; family Scarabaeidae; genus Protaetia; species Protaetia brevitarsis. The sequence goes on along the minus strand of RXPK01000180.1, from coordinate 3,154,074 downwards.
AAAATAATTTGAGACGTAGAAGAGTTAATTTAAATTCTTATAAAATAAAACGTGTTCATACAAAATAATTCATTAATTAACAGAGAAAGTTATTTTCTTTGTTTTTAGAAATGTACTCATTAATTATTTATTATTATTACGATTTATAGTAATTGCACTTTTATTTCTCTTTTTTTAAATTAAATTAAATATAAAAAAAAGTGTTTTACAGCCATTAGAGTGTTACTCAAGGACACTTTCTGTTGCTGGGTGACTCCAACATTAGGGGGTGTTATTGGACATTGAAATCCACCCCAAATTTCGTTTATCCAAAGTAACTTTTAAACGATGAGAGCTCGAAGAAATGATTCAATAGAGGACTTGCAGCGTTTAGCTAGCCCTTTCGGTTGATATAACTATTTATATACAGGGTGTAAAATAAGCACGGAACGACATATGTTGTGCTTACTTGATGGAATTTCAGAAATCGGTTATAATCACTCTATTTGGCATCGGATACTGTATACAGGGTGTATCAAATAAAAAAGTAAATTTTGCTTGGGTGTTAACTACTCGACATATAAAGCACAAACCCACCGAAACCGGATTTCATCATTAAAGAATAAAAAAAAGTAAAATTTAGAGCCAAAAATTCTTTAGTCCGGGCCTAATGCAAGGAAACGTCATATTACGCACCCGTTAAACGTGGTATTATGTATAAATACATCGCACTCATTTAGTATTATTCTTAATGGTATGCCGTAAGTTCATTTAACGTCATTCTGAATAAATAAAAGCCCTTGTAAACATGACAAAACTGAGGCATTTTAAATTTCTTCTTTTTATAAAATAAACATTCCTTATTTGTTAAGCGCATTCTACGTAAGTCTACAAAGTATTATTTTTAACATCCTGATAAGACGTTCGAGTTTTACCGGATATGCGACTTCAATAGTTACAAAAAACGTAAATATTTTTCTTTTGCTTTGTCGAATCGAGAATTAGTTGTTAATAAACGGTACCACATGAATCTGAGTTATTTCTTTTGGATTTATTTAATCAAATAACGCAAAATGAATTGAATCGAATTACACAGAAATAAATGTAGATACAGAAAATTTGCAAACACGCCTTTTTACTATGATGTCGCGCGAAAATGAATCTATACAGTCCCGCGCTTTTGCCGATGCATCAAGCTTCGATTTTCTTTATATGAAATCATGATGGTCCTGAAAAGGATCATTTTTTTCGAGACAGGAAGAATTTAAATGAAATGTTCGGAGTGGCTTGCACTCCAAGCGGCAATCCACACAAAACTAACAGCGGTAATGGCTGAATGATAGTGGTATGTGGGGTATACTCGGACAGCATTTAGGTTGGGCACAGGTGCGGCTCTAGCCACCGGCATTTATAAAATATTTTTTTCTCGTTAATGCTTACAGATAGACCTCCTGTGCATTAAGACTTTTTGATTGTATATGATTACAGCTGCTACATATTATTATATTTACCTCTATATCTGATACACCCTGTATAGACCTGATTTTATACAGGGTGTTATAGACCTGATTTAAATAATTATACAGAGTGTTAACAAATTTATGAATTCTTTCATATTTCTTTATTCTAATGAGATTCTGTATATATTGCTACCCGTCCTTGTTTTGACATATGCTGATGAAATACTTTCGAATGAGATGTTTTTTTTTTTCTTTAACCCACATTTAAAACCAGGACAGCTCATTTGAAGTCGATGCCACCACAATCGGGGAAAAACTGGGCCCATCAACTGGTTTGGCTTCGGATTCTTTCGGCGGATTATATTATTACTTAACTAGGGACTATGCCATAGTCAGATGGAATACCAGGTAAGTATTTCCGCAATTTCCAGAAGAATCTGAAGTAGTAAACAAGCTCTCCGCAATCTCTTATAGCATGCCATTGACGGCTGAATACCACGACGTGATCATCCAATCTTATCAGATGTTCCCGTACGTGTCTCAAATTTTCTACGGCCCTAAGAGCACTATTTGGGCGTTGGTCAATCCGGGGAAGTCGGAATTCTGTCATCGTGACGATAAGAACTCGCAGAATAACTCGGTGAACGATTTACCGCGTTTGGAAACGAGAATTGTAAAAATCGGACAGATATTTTGACAAATACCAAGAAATAGAACAAGATGATTATTTATTGTAACCATTTAATAAAAATATGCGAAAAATAATTTGTTTTTTTCGAAACGATTCACAACTCCGTCCTTAGCTCCTTCCTTCTGCCGTTACGATCGAAACTCTTCAACTCCTCGCTGCTGTGTTTCGCTATAAATCTTATCAAGTCCCAAAAGTTCGTCCCGCCGAAATGCAAGATCGGTTTGTGCTTCCTATTCTTCCGCAAGTAGTATATCGTCGGATAGGCAACCGGCTTCACTAATTTCGGTAAATCGTTGAGGACGCCATTGATTTGGCATAGGAAAACATCCTCCTGCTTCAATACTTCACCAACTTCTTCACGGTGGCCTCCATCATTTGACAAACGCCACAATCGGGGTCGTAAATGTATAGGAAGGTATCTCTATCACCACCCAAAGCGACTTCCTCGAAATTCCTAGCGACAGCTTCGAAAAACGATCCATCATTCTTCATAGGAGTCATCCCAGATCTGATATAGGGTGTTAGAGTTTTATCCAAGAATCCCATTAGGAATATTCTCAAAGATTCTGGATTATATTCACGATCCATGACGTATTTCCTTTCATCAGCGCCTAAAGCCGTCACTATAGGCTTGTGGCGACCTTCAGTTACATTGGGAATCCCCATATTCTCCAATAAGCCCGTCCAATCACTCTTAATACTCATCGCAAAGTTCGTAAGTCCTCTAAATTCGTCGCCACCCCCACAAAGACTTTCCTAACCCGTTTAGACTCTTCATAATCATCCTTAAAGTTGAAATCGTAGAAAACAGTGACAAGAGGCGAATGGAATTCGTCTCTGTTCTCTGGTCTTTTAAATCCGACCAATCCGTGAAAATTCTTCAGCAAGAAGTGTTTGATTTTATCTAAATCCGGTTCTGAATTATAGATGGAATAATCCTCTTCGAATTCGTTCCTCATATAATCCGGTTTATACACCACGATACCTTTACTGATCTTGTGATAGTTCATTATTTCCTTACTGGAAGTCCAAGCGTAATCGAATCGTTGATACATCAAATTCGTTACGTTCATATAAGCCCTCATCAATTCCGATGTGGTATCGAAAAACATACCGATCACAGCGTAATTAGTCGAGGCTAAGTAATTCACAAAGTCCCTCTTCGTAAAAATCCTTTCCACGTCTGGTTTGACCATTTTGGCCGCGAACATAGCGATATTCTCTCGTTTCCTGATCTTAAAATCGTCAGAATAGCGCCCGAATTTATAAAATTTGACCGCGGGAATGTTAGTGACATCGTAGCATAAGCTGCGACTTTCCTCCTCTGCGCAATTAACTTTCGCGAACAAAATTGGAGGTTGGTTCCTTACAGCTGTACTCCTGCATACTCGAAATCCGTCAAGAAGGTCTCACAGGGTCCACAATCCGTGGTATAGTACGTTACCAGCACGAAATCGTTCCTGAATAGAGTTATATTAAAATTATCCTCATTTAGTTCGGCCAGATGAAAGGATTTGCTTTGTTTCTTTGCGAAGATAAACGCAAAAGTTACTACAGAAGTAATTAATAGCTTTTGGGAAAGTGGTAAATTTATTTTCACCATTCTGTTCGATAATTTAAAGGTGAATTGTCAATAGCTTCTGTTATTCTCAACAATAGATGGTGCTGTTCGGGCGAAATAAATAGCATTTAAACTGAAATTAAATAAGCTTGCTTAATCCATTAATTCTAAACCTATGATCCTCAGGTTGATGCATTTGCACAGATTTTAATCTTAAATTTACTTGTATAATTTTTAAATAATACATTAAGATACAAAGAACAACGGGACATCTATTATAAGCTAGTGTAGATACAGAGATTAACCTACCTAAACAGGTTTGTATCTTAACTAATTTTGTTTTTGTAGGTTATTTGCAACAAATTGTATTTTATGTGTAGGACTTATATAAACAAACAAACATCACCTAAATACGGCCTGTAGTAACTACAATTTAAATTTATATTATATTTATTTTATTACAAATATTATATGCATAAAAGAGAAATTTAAAATCCCTAGATTTTAGCGCCCTCTAATAATGAATTTCTAGAATTTTTGATGTGCTCGATAATGTTGTAATCTTTATGGATTAATAATTATATTATATATTCTTTATACAAATAACGAATAATTTAAAAATAATATATTCATAAAAAGAATACAAAAGATATTAAAATAAGAAATTGAATTTTAAAACAATGTTATCTTGCGCTTCTAATGACAAAAATTATAAACTGCAAAATTGATAGTATGGTCGATAATGTAGTAATCTATATGAACGTTAACTAAAGCGGGAGATTTAATTATTGATCACTACAATAATCCAAATTTTAAATAATTTCGTGATATATAAAGTTAAATAAAGATAATTTAAAACCATTAGGAAATTGTGTTAATATCAATCTACAAGAAAAATAGGTTTTTATCTAATTTTGATAAGACGACTTGACCGCAAACAGCAAACGTAAACAAAATACGAAGAACCAACACGAACTGAAATCCCATAATTATAATTACTAGTTGTCTATTAAATATATCAAACAATCGACGTGTACTTTGGTCGTTTACAATCAAAATGTCTTCTGTAGACAATAAATATCCAGCAGAACATCCCAGGAATCTTATACCAGAGCTATGTAAACAATTCTACACTTTAGGATGGGTTACAGGCACGGGTAATTCTTATAAAAAAAAAACCTTGTTTTAGCACCTGTATCACCTTGTTATTTGTTGTAGGCGGTGGAATAAGCATCAAGCATGAAAACAAAATCTACATCGCACCTTCTGGTGTACAGAAGGAGAGAATACAACCAGATGATTTATTCGTTCAAGATATCAATGGCACAGATCTAGAGTTACCTCCACCAGCCAAAAAACTAAAGAAGAGCCAATGCACCCCTCTTTTTATGTGCGCTTACACTGCAAGAAATGCAGGTGCCGTAATACATTCGCACTCTAAAGCTGCTGTCATGGCCACTTTGTTGTATCCAGGTAAGGAATTTACCTGCACTCACTTGGAGATGATCAAGGGTATAAAAGATCAGAAACTCGGGCGGAACATTTGTTACAATGAAAAGCTGGTGGTGCCAATAATTGAAAATACGCCATTCGAAGAAGATCTGAGGGATAGGATGGCCGAAGTTATCGCTGAATATCCTAGCACGTGTGCCGTATTGGTCCGCAGACATGGTGTAAGTTCTTTTGTTTTATCTGATATTAATAAAATTCAAAATTCGCACGGATTTTCGTAAAGAAATAACTTCATGTTGGTATTGACCAGCTGTGTGCATGGTTGTCAAATTTATATGAAATTGTGGAGGTTATGTCAAACGATTTCTTAAAATTGGCAATGTAGTCTCCATTTTTAAAGTAATTAATTTAACCAAGGGTTGTAGTGTTTAGTGCTGTGTTCATCAATTAGTCAGTCGTAAAATACAATTACTGGATCCATTAATTAGAATACACAAAGCAAAGAACATACGAATATTGTTTTTAAAATATCTTATGTGTGTAAATCACTAAATTGTGGTGACATTTTTTAGGTATACGTTTGGGGAGATACATGGCAACAGGCTAAAACTATGTCAGAATGCTACGATTATTTATTTGACGTTGCTGTCCAAATGAAATTGCACGGACTCGATCCTAATTCTACACCTGAAGAATATGAATTAAAATATCAGGCCAAGTCTCAAACAAATGGAAAATAATTTTATGAAAGAAAATATTTTCATGTATATTAAAATTAAATAAACGTTTATACTTGATTTATTTTTAATTTTAAATTTTTTTCTAATTTTCCAGTAATAACAATTATCTGTAGAATTCATAAAACAGTCCCAAGAAAATCTCTAACGTGAAATAAATTTAATAAAAATATTTTATGTATATAAAATATGAGTATTTCTAAAACATAAATATTCATTTAAATTTAAAATTCCCGCTATTTCTTGTTTATTTTAGTCTCCTATAGCAACCAAAAATGGTTGACGTTGATTGGTGCAAAGCAGTTTGCGCGCCAAACGTGGTGGAGGTTAAGCGATCAACAATTTTCGTGGTGTATGCAGTTACATATTTCAGCGCCTCTCGTATTCATTCCAACAACTAGAATTAGTCAGAACTTATAATAACCGATATTTTTTTATATTATTATGATTAAAAGGCTGAAACTTAGTAAATAAATAATATTTTAGGCACGTAAAAAAGATTAGTAAAAGTGAAAATAATTCATTTTTAGGAAAATAAAATCTTCACACTTGATATACTTATATGTATTTTTCTAAATTACTAACAAAAACATTTTAATATGTAAAATGTGTATCAAAATGTAAAAAGAATCTTAAATATTAAAATCGAAATCATTTATAACATAAAAACTACTTACTTATAACATTAATAACTCGTTGAGATAACTTAACGGTATGAACACTAGATGGCATAAAAGCACTTTTGCGCGGGAATTTGAGCTTTTCCTGCTCTGGCGCCATTTGTAATGTCACCTGATTGTTGTTTAGGTTGTTGTAACTCATGTAACTTTTAATGTAAATATATGTTTTAATTTATATTTAAATGTCGGCGTTTTTAACGTGATTCTACTTAAACGTTCAGCAATTCTTAGAATAAGTTTAATTGAACTGACAACCGACGATTATTTGTACGAACGGCCTCAAAAGTGTTATTCAACATTACGAAATGGATTTATTGCATGAATTTAACGATTGTGTATTGCTGGTCGCTTCGAGCAAAATCACCGAAAGACGGAGAAACTTAGATCTGCTATGTAATTTCCTAGATAATAAGAAACTGTTGGACGAATTAAACCAGGAGGATAACCTAAATAGATGGTACGATGTGATGGAAGCTGTACACACTTACATGATAAAAGTACTATCATTACAAAGTAAAATATACGTATCAGGCCTAAATGTTTGTGTTTTGTGATCGTAGGAAGCGGAAAAAATGAATGACGATGAGAGAAAAAAGAATAGAACTACGGGCAAGCCTAGGTCTGATGTGTTATTGTTAGTGGTGGATCGTGCTCGGACGGGTTGTGGTACATATTACAATACTGATGTGAGTAAATGAATGTATGTGGATGATTTCTTGTGTTTTAGGAATGAAATTTGACGTGCAGTGTTTACTTAAATTAGCGATGGAAGGTTTTGATTCGTTTGTATTAAAAAAATATTACCTTAAATCATATGTGATGCTTCTGAATATTATCTTAGACGATCCTCTGTATTGTTCGAAAAATTACTTTGCCGCAGTGGACAGGTAAGACTTTTATACCCTTTGATGGTTGGTTAAGATTGAAAGAACTATATATATATAATAAATTAAAAATAGCTAAAATAAAACCATTGCATAAGGGAGGGGTCTATTTCGGCGGCTGAGAATTATAGGCATTGTTAAGCATGTTCTGAAAAATAATTGAAAAATTAGTAGCAAAACGATTATTACAATTTCTAGAAAAAATTTTGAATAACAATCAGTACGGTTTTCGAAAAAGGTCGTAACACTATTTCTGCAATTAACAAGTTTTTGAATATGCTATATGATAACATTGATCATGGTAATGCGTGTGTTGGAATATTTTTAGATTTGAGTAAGGCTTTTGTTCTTGTGAATCATGAAATTTTGTTAGAAAAGATGTATAATTATGGTATAGAGGGATAGCCTGGAATTGGTTTAAAGACTACTTGAATGAAAGATTACATTACGTGGAGGTAGATGGAGCACACTCACATTGTTTATGTACTAAAAAAGGTGTACCCCAAGGTAGTGTTCTAGGACCTCTCCTGTACCTTTTGTATGTAAATGATTTAGTAAGACCAGATACCATTTTGTTTGCCGATGATACGTCAGTTCTTGTTTGTACAGAAAATGTTAAAAATTTGGGCTCTGCAGCTAGTGATATTGTAACGAGTCTATCTACGTATTTTAAAAATAATGATCTACATTTAAATTTAACAAAAACTTGTATGCGTAGAATTTAAACCTACAAAAAGGGATAGAATTGCTTCTCATTTAGTAAAAATAGATAAAACTAGCATTGCTCAGGTTGAGAATACAAAATTTTTAGGATTAATAATTGACAGCAATCTAAACTTTAATGAACACATAAATTTATTATGTAAAAATTGGCTCCAATCTGTTTGTATTAAGTAGGTTGAGGGTGTAGTAGATGCCTCTATATTAAAAATGTACTATTTTCTCATTTTCATGCAATAATTTCATATGCAATAACTGCATGGGGACCAGTAGTAATTCTATAAGGGTTTTTCGCTTACAGAAAAAGAGCAATTCGTATGATGAAAGGTGTTACTCCTAGAACTAGTTGCAGAGACATTTTTATAGAAATGGGTATAATGACTGTACCATGTATAGTTATTTGGAATTTACTGGTTTATGCAAAACAGAATGTAAAAAATTGGAACAGACTTGATACACAGTTTTATGAAACACGCAATGCGCATATATTTCAAATTCCAAAATACCGTTTTAAGTTTAGTGAAAAATGCCCAAAGTATCTAACAATAAAAGCATATAACAAATTACCAATTACATATAAAACACTTAAATTCATTACATTTAAAGAGCAAACAAAACGTATGTTGAATCGGAAGTGCTACTACTCACTAGATGAATATTTTAACGACAAAGATATTTAGTGGGCTTATATTCATTTGTGACGAGTATTTTAATACAATTTTTTTTTTTTATGTGATGTACTGTCCCATTTACATTTTTTTACATTTTTACATTGTTTATTTTAATCTATTAATATATTATATATAATTGAAATATTTATATTTAAGATATAAGTTTATACATGTATTATGAATGACATGTCGATACAATGTAATTGGTCATGCATAAACTATTATTATTATTATAAAAGGAGAAAAAAGTTCACTATCTTGGATGTGAATTGAAGGGGAAAACTTACATATTTTGTCTGAAAAATTTATTATTTTAATTTAATTTCAATATATCTGGTTTCTCGGTATTTTTTGTATATTTTCGGAACCATTATATTCATATTCATTTTATTTATCCAGAAGACATAAATTTTTATGTGTGGACAATGTCAAATATATAACTTAAAACAACATAATAGGACAATACAGACAAACATCATAAAGACATAGAGTATAAAAAATGTACATACAAATTGCAAAAATAACTAATATAAATGACATGTGAAAAAAGCAGTTAAGCAAGTTAAATATATTAATAATAATAATAATAACAATAATAAAATAATAACAGTAATAATAATATTGATAATAATAATAATTAATTTATTCATTATTAGGACGAACTGCCCAATTGGCATCAACATTGTCAAAGATAAATGCAGCAAAAATAGTGCACAGCTAAAAATATAAACGAGACATTATAACACATTAAAAACAAAATTGTATAAAATGTATAAACATAAGTAATAATTTGTTAATTTATATTAGGTAACTATATTTACATTTTATACGTCATAAAAAATTAAACGCCTTGTAAAACAAGACATGTCACAAAGAAGAACACATAATTAAAACTACAAAACACAAATTACACCCCACCAGCTCCCGACGTATACAGGGCGCGATCAACCAGATAGTTCTCATTTTGTTTAACTCATTAAAGTGTTATAAGTACGTATTTCTCAGGAAGTCCGTAAAAATTTTTAACCAACATAATTTGGTGAGTTACGCACAATGTCACATCTCCCATGAGGTATAAAGAACTTATTTTCTTGTCTGGTTGCAATACCGTGAACTTTTTGATTAACTTAAAACGATGTTTATGGTGAATATATATACCGACAACTGATAGACAAAAAGACCAGCCAGAGTCAATACACGAAATCGCCTAAAAATTCGACAATGACTAAATACAGATACACCCGCAATAACCTTAATGATTCTTTTCTGAGCAATAAAAACTCGATTCGCCCAGTGGACAACCCACAAACATATTCCATAGGCTAATCTAGAGCCAACTAAGCATGATAAATTGAAATTAACTGGTTTGTACACATTACACGTTTTAAATTTCTAAATATATAACAAATTGAATGTAATTTAGATACCAAAGCACTACAATGGCATTTCCAATTTAAATGTTTATTCTATATTCAAACCAAAAATTGAGAATTGTCAACATTACTTAATAGTTGAGGACTAACAGTCACTTCCATACTAGAACAAACCTTCTGCCTATTATGAATCGAACATCTGGGCTTTATCTGTATTCAAATGCAAAATTAGTATTACACCAGTCACTCATCGAATTCAGTGTTGATTGACACCTTAATTTTAAATCATACTCATTTTTATCAGATATAAGAAATGTGTTATCATCTGCATACGAGACTAGAAAGCATCAGATATATTAGTGCTTAATCGTTAAATAAAGTAAAAATAGCACAGGACCTAATACAGAACTTGCGGACATCTAAGGTGATTTCCTACAGTCCGTTCTACATTGCGTATATATCCGTTTTCTTTATACGTTATGCTTACATACTGACGTCTATTACTTAAGAAAGAATTCACCCAGTCATATGCTACTCCACGGACACCAGATGAATATAATTTAGATAAAAGTCTATTATGATCTACGCAGTCAAACGCCTTACTAAGGTCGCAAAAAACACCCACAGGGCACTCACCTTCATTAATAAAAGAAATCAACCTGGTATAAAGCATTCGGGGAAAGCAGGTAAAAAATATTTGTTTATCGTCTTTTCTTTTTTTTTTAGAACTGCTACAAATTTTAAAAAACCTAGATTTCCACGACGACGTCAAAGTTTTAACTTGTTTGAAATTATTGTACAAATGGGCGCCGTTACACAATCTACCTTTGTGTGATTTACGTAACGAGTTTGATTTTGTCAATCGGCTTTGTCAGAATTTAAACCATTCTCTGTCGAAAAAGCACAACATTGAAATTTTAGAACTGCTTACGGATTTCTGCCGAAAGGTGCGCATTGAATCTCTCGTTTTTGACGAAACACCTTTTATGCAAATAATTAATTTTTTCAGCATAGCAGCGATTGCTGTTTTGCCTGTTGTAAACTCGGCGAGGGGATTTTCATCAATCTACGCAGTATTTATCAACCTACCATAACGGATGACGCTATAAAAGTATTTCATTTATCGATTTTTTGAACTCTTAATCGCAATTTTGATTCGTAGGAGCTTCTATTCGACTTTTTCTTATTACAAACTAAATTACATCACCCGAAAGGTGTCCTGGCGAACGATAGGATGTCCTACGCCCTCTCCTGGCCCGAATGGAAGAAACAATTATCGAATATGTATTTCGTAATCAATTCCGAGATGAAATACCAGTTGAGGTGCAGTGGAAAGTTATCGTTTCTAAATAGCGATGTAAAGAATGCCGGTAAAATGCAAAAAGTCTTCGTTTCGTTATGTGTAGCAGTGTTTCGACAGGTGCAAATTTGATATTTCGATGATTCGGATCGATATTTTATCCTTTCGTGTTTGCAGGTTTTTAATTTAGACTTTATGAATGTCACACAGGCAAGATTTAGCGATGATTCACTTGGAGAACCGTTTTCGAAAAGGCAGAGAGTGGATATTTCCTTTAAAGAAGTCTTGCAAGTGATAAAGGAGACTCAATCGTGGCAATGGTAAAGTAATGCTTTCATTTTTTCCTTTTCATTTTGTAGTAACTAATGCGTAATTAGGCTGTGTCAGATTAATAAGAATATAGGTTAGTATAGTATAATTTTGAACCATTTTTGAATATCTAGTGATTCCATCTTTTTATAAATTAACTTATTCTGAAGCACTTTTTTTTTGGTATAGAGGATGATCATTCATAAAGGCGAAACTTCGTGACGAAGCAAGGAATTTATAATGTTTTCGGGGTTTAAATAATTACCACGATATATTTAATAAAAAAAAGTATATATTTCGACACTTAAAATAATTGAACACTAATAAAAATACTAATAATAATTAATAAACAATTAAACACTACTTAAAAACGCCTATTAAACTCATTCACTTAATTACTAATATTTATTTTTGCAGTTTATATTCACTGATATCATTTAAACTGCTCTGATTTATTTCCATGACTCGCTTCGCTCGCTCAACTTTTCACTATGCACTCTCCGATATAGACTGACTGTTCCCTATTCACGTGTGTACTTTTATACTCTAGAAGAAAACTGCATGTTTCCTGAAAGTTCCAGTCATTCACGCTGGAAATTGCGATTGCTAATTGACGCACGGTACACCAGTGCCCTCTGTGAGCCATGTCGTGACCTAGGGGTGGCGCCATCTCTTGGTACAGCGGGAAACTCTAAATTTCAAATTAAACTAGGCGCGCTATAATAATGACAATAATAGTTTATTTATCCAACAGATTACTGATTACAGGATAAATCTTATATTAATATATTTCTGCTACGATAGTTTCGTTATATTTTGTAATAACTTTTTCAAGCAGTTAGTGTTTAAAATATGTAATTGTAAAAGTTTAGCTCCTTAACTTATAATGTGTAACGTTTTTTTTGCGTTCCATTTGGAAGAGTGTTAAGATAAATACGTTATACTTTTTTTAAAATTTAGTTAATTAAAAATAATACAAACAAAAATAAAACAAACTAACAATTAAACAAAAATATTTAAAACAAACAAATGTATATTTGCTTGTTTTAAATATTGTTTTATTTTTAATTAACTATTGTTTTTACTGAATTTACCCGAAAAAAAACCCAAAAGAATAATAATACAAGAAACTACAGACAAATATTGAGAGGTCAATTTAAAGATAAATCAACGATACAAACTTAACAATCATTTTAAGTAACATTAAAAGTAATTAACATTTTTCTAACAATAATTTATTTAATGCAATTAAAGTAATATTGAAAAGAATATATGTTCTTGCAGAATAAGTATAAATATAGCATATTACGACCATTTGATTTGGGAACATAAAAATTTAGTACTAACTGGATAAAAATATGGACTATAAATTCCAATTCATTTAAATACAAAAATAATTTGGGATGTGATTTTTCGATTGTAAAGAGATATATAACCCAATTCTTTTAAAAGCTCATCATAACTGTAATTATGCGAGAGAAATAATGAATGTTTAGGATAGTATAAAATTTTAAACATCTTCTGCATTCCTTCTAGTACGTCTATGTAATTATAAGTATTCTGGATTCTATACAATTCAGCAGTATTCTAATTCTGGACATTATAAGTTTTAGTTTAGCAGTTTGCTATTTTTGCTTATATTACCCAATGTTTTAAAGGAATAATTACAAACACATTTCTGACACATGTTGGTTAAACGTCAGTTTAGAGTCAAACAGAACGTCCTTAAATAGTTGTCCTTTAAGTCCTTTAAATAATGTTCAATATTTACTTCGTTTAAATTGCTGCTAAGTTTCCTGCAGACTATGGCAATCAGTTAAAGGATCGTTCTTCTGGGCCATTTTTGAATTATCTGCATACATAAGGCAGCTAGAATAATTTAAGCTCCTGGTAAAATCATCAACAAAAACAAGGAATAACAATGGCCCCAAAACAGATGCTTGGAGAACTCCAGATGTGAACTTATATGAGAATGAGATTTGTAACTAAATTATTCAATATAATTATTCCGATCATATAAATAGGATTGGAACGAAACAATAATATCGAATGATGTCATTACTTTACATTCATTTATATTTAATGATATGCAGTTACGCTCACTCCAACAAAAATGGCAGCTAAATTTTCCTGCAGACTATGGCTATCAGTTTAAGAATTGATCTCCTGAACAGTTTTTGAACCATCTGCATATACATAAGACAATTAGAATAATTTACACCCCTGCTAAGATCATTTACAAAAATTAGCAATAACAATGGCCCCAAAACAGATCCTTGAGGAACTCCAGATGTGGACTTATATGAATGATATTTGAAACTAAGGTATTTAATATAATTGTTCCGATCATACAAATAGGATTGGAACAAAACAATAATACCGAATGTCATTACTTTACATTTATTTATATTTAATGATATGCACTTATGCTCACTCCAACAACAAATGGCTGCTAAGTTTGCCTGCAGATTTTGGCAATCAGTTAAAGAATTGATTTTCTGAATAATTTTTGTATTATCTGCATACATAAGACAATTAGAATAATTTACATCCCTCTGAAATATCATCAGCAAAAACAAGGAATAACAATGGCCCCAAAACAGATCCTTGGGGAACTCCATATGTGGACTTGTATGAATGAGATTTATAACTAAGTTATTATTTAAATTTAAATTAGAACACATAAGTTATCGTATTCGAAGGTTATTTTTCGTAACTGCCTTTTTACTGTAACTAGTGAGTTGTTAATAAAAATATAAGTTGATATTTTATTTGGTATGATTTAAGGTTAGATTTTTTTTAGCAGATATTTCTGCTTTCCTTTCCTTCCTTCTTTTATCCTTTTTTTTTTTGGTTGTCTGATTCCGACCATAAATAAGTAGAGACCTGTATTATCTCTGTTTCAAAACTCTGGTATATTATGAATTAAGTATAAAGATTGCATACCATGTGATTCAAAATGATTGTCGTAAGAAAAAAACTGTTTTCCGTAAAAAAATTTTTATTTTTATACTTTATTACATTTAATGAGCGAAGTTAGCTACATATAAATTTTCATACATTAAATGAATTTTTCTTGACATTTAGCGACATTGGCGTGCGTGTTTGTAGTATCTTTCGATTATTTATCTTATAATTTTTTTCAAATCGTTTTATATTTACATCTAATATCACCAACAATAGTATTTCTGAATACTGTAAGAAAATAAGGGAATTTATCTGTGGTAATTAGCTCAATAAACAGGTAAAAAATCAATATTAACATTAAGTGAAATAGTTTATTACATTTTATAAATTTATAAGCTTATCATACACTTCAGCGCAATGAGCTGTCAAAAGAAAGTTACTATTTTCATCCCTATAAAGTTTCTGTCGGGTTACAGGGAATTATTACCATTAGATCACGATAGGCGATTGGAATATTGTCATTGGTTTAATAACATTTAAGGGACGATGACTTGCTAAACAAATTCATTTTTCTCGGATGAAGCCTGGTTTTTATCTAACAGGTATAATCAATTCACAAAACATCGTATCTGGTCTGCAGAAAATCCACACGAATTTCGAGAAACGCAATTGCATCCCGTAAAGTTGGAGTTTGGTTAGCTATGTCCAGGCGGACACGAATAATAGGGCCATTTTCTTCGAGGAAACTGTAACAGCCCAACGTTTACAACAGATGTTGGAGTTGTTTATTTGCAGGGTTACAAGAAATGAGCTTGAAGCAGGTTATTTTCAGCACGATAATGCCCAGACATACTGCTCGACAAACCTGCCCATATCTTCAACAGTTTTTTGCTGATAGGTTCGTTAGAGCACACAGATGGCCACCAAGATCGCCTGATCTAACTCCATTAGATTTACTTCATGTTGGGCTATTTAAAAAATAGGATCTATAGAAACCGCATGCATACCAATAGAAGAACTGAAAGATGCAGTTTTGTCACTTAATAATTATACTAATTGTATGTTATAATTTAAAGTAATAAATAAATTTAGTTAAACACCAGTTAGTACTGAATTGTAAAATCATAATTTAGTAAAGTTAAATTAATTATATTTCATTTTTACAAGCAGAAACACCAATCCATAGTTCGTTTATATAATGCGAGTTCAAATATAGGTTACGTTTTCCTTATTTATGACAGATCGTTTACTTTTTTTATGTTCCAACACTGACTTAGTTCAAAACCTTCATTACAAACACGCGGCATAATACCTACACCTGTTACTATTATAGGAGCGGAATTGACATCATTTTTGAATCTTTGTGTATATGTAAAATTCTTGTTCCGGAAATGATATTTATTGCAGGATTTACATCGTTACTGAATATCTGAGAGAATATCCTCACGAATCGCACGATACCCACCATTTATTCCAAATTATAGCAAATATACTGCAGGAGAATCAAGATTCCAACATCGTAAAACACTGCTATAGGTGCTTGGACGTTCTACTCGATTTCGAAGGAATTTTCGACGATGTGGACGGTGTCAATCGGTTACGATGACCTACGGGAAAATTTTAAATTTTGACTTTCGAATTTGGGGCATTGCAAAGTAATTCCATTTCAGTTGTATCGGTTTGAATCACAATATGGCGGAAACGCATAAACTGCTCCAGAGGATCTTATCGAAGAATAAAGTGAAAGACGTTGAAAAGATTCACGAGACCTTTCTTCCGGAGCAGTTTTGTAACCTTCGATACCGTCTGGAAGCTTAAAACGGCAACTACACGGTTTATACCTGAAATCGATAATAATAATTCTTACCGGAAGAGTATCATAAAGTGGATTTTAAACACTGACGATGAGAGGCACAAGTTACCGAAAGCTTACACTGATATCGATACGGCAGAGATATTAATTAAACTGTGTTTGAAGCACTGGCCCAGGGATTCCGAAGAGTCAGTAATCGATATCGTTCAATTCGAGAACTTCGAAGATGTGTACGAGTTCAACGCTTTTAAGAAATTATCATTTGAAGAGGTGAACGATAGCAAAAATCATTCCGAAAAGATCCCCCTGACCGAGAGACACAACATATACTGACGAACGCATCGGAGAGCTATCGCAGAGAATACCTTTACTAAACACAATATCGCTCCGAACACAAGAGATATTTGTCGACAGCTGTGCTTATACAATAATCTTTTAACGTATCAGTCGGATAGATATTAATTATAATAGAATTCGATGGAATCACGATTAAGATGAAGTACGAGGAATTACTCACAATATTTACAGCGGTGATGTTTAATTCTGCAGATATGCATACCAGCGAAGCTGTAAAAAGATCTATCGAATTATATTCGGACTTCAATTATTTGTTATCGAGAAATTTCAGCGAATCTGCTTCGATGAGGTGCCGTAACAATATTCCTAATAATTTGAATAATACGTCTTTTTAATATAATTAGGGATAAATTAAAATCTTTTACTATGTATCTTAAACTGTATCATCCACAGCTGGAAAGGTGTCTGACATTTAATAATACGTTTGTGTCAAATTTAAGGGTTATTACTAATCTTTATTTTTCTTAATGTGTTAGAAAGAAATGTGAATACGTCAGTATTTCTGGTTGTTTCAGATTTTCGTGCATAAGACATCGTTTCTAGTTTCTGGGATACAGCTGAATGTTTGTATGATCACTTTTTATTAAAAGTTTTAATTTGCAGACAAGTCAAACGCTTTAGATGACTTAAAAATCTTATGCACAAATATTCTAAGTAATTTTTGCTTCTATCCTAACTGTAAGGGCCTAAATGACGTCCAAGAAAAGGTTTTAATAACTTTAACAGAAAGAATATANATTGCTGTATTTAATTATATATTAACTAAAGAAATTACCTATCAATGGATAAACGTCGTATTCTCCATATTTTACAACACTAAGCTGATTAATTAAGTCTGGCTTCTCAGAAAAAATATGCATTTGTCCTGGATTAGAAAGCTTCATGTAACAGCAATGCCTACCGATATACTGGGAACATTTTTTGATTGGGCTTTTCAGTAATTTCCAGGGAAAGAGTAAACAGGTTAATATTGAAAGACATAAGTAGTGAATAGTTTATAAGGCGATGCCTACAAATATAGACATGTAAATATACAAACAGAAAGTTTTCATTAGAGATTACTACAAATGTACTGGTCAACAGAATTTATTCCAGCAAACGAAGGTAGCAAGTCGAAGTTATTTCCATATTGATATAATTATTAATTGACAACTTATGAAGTTATATGGCTTTGGTCACTCCATTTTGTCAAGCTTTTCTGCCATTTCACACGTGCTTCTATTTATGTTTATGTGTACTCTGAACCAACCCAACTTTTGAAATTATAACTTCATGTGTAAAATAACACATGCTTGACTGGAGTTCAATAATTAATAGAATCTGAACTGTGTCTATCAATTTCCAAACACTTCAGTTGTGGTGACACTAATTCAAAAGTATTTAAAAAATATTTATACTAATAATTAAACCATAAAGGAAAGTGTTATTATTTCATTTTGCAATATTTCTGCTTAGTCTGCTTAATTATGTTCACATCTTTTAAAGTGCGCAAATATAGAGTGGAAATTGTTAACTGATCTGTTGCTGGGAAAACCCTCACAAACATCACATTGTAAACATTTAAACATTCCATATAATATCCAACACAATGTTACTCGCACGAATTTGCGAAAAAACTATAAATTGTAATTATCTCAATACTCACCTGCATATTCCATTGCATTGAGGAAATTATTGCCAACGATTTTAACCAATGCAGGTATGATCCAATTCCTCTGGTTCCATCATCAAGCATCACCAATGATTGTGAAGTGATTGCTATCGAGGTGTACCTTGCTTCATACACTTTAACTAAAACAAAAATAAATGTTGATCTCCTCGGTAACTTTTACATGTAAACATTAAGTGCACTCATACTTTAAGAACACCCTCTTTCTAGTAATAGGTGGGTGTTATTATCCATAGTTGTAAGTATTGATGACATTTAAGTGTACAATAGGATTATAATTAATACTTATGAATGATCACTTAAAAACTGAGCACAAAAAACGTAACGTAATAGAAATGTCATACTGAAAAAAAATAATAATAAAATGGTGGCTATACACCGTACACGTAACAAGAATCCACAAATAAGAGACGAAGAGAACAAACGAATTTAAAAATAAAAATGGGTGTGAACATCAAGCGACATAACATAAGTGCCTAAACGTGGTATCTTTATTTTATATCGTGAATCGAATAAACTCATACAATCCAAGTGCTGCTATAAACACTGCACCGTTACACCGCCTAAATTTCTTGAATAAATGCAGACGATCTACACGATTCACTGCCTGCTCAATACGAATTTAATTATGAACGGGATAGCCACGCTCATTTACTATCGATTCGAAAAAACGGAACGGAGGCGGGGAGGCCAACGTCTCTACTATGATTCTTTCTGATACTGGTGACCGGGGCTTGCAACAATTTATGTCAAAGTAAAATTTGTGACGTCATCAAAGTTGCCATTTATATGGCGAGTTTGAAGTGAGTTTGAACCACTGTGACACCAAAAATTTAAGTACTTTGATCGTGTCATACAGGCTCTCAAATCTTGTTCATAGCTATTTTAAAAATTGCGAGAATCAATCAGGTAACAACAAAAATATTATTTCATTTTAAATATACTTATTCGTACTGGTTAATTGTAGTTTGAAAGACTAAAATAACGCAACAATAGATAAATTTATGTATTTACATTCTTAGGTTACCACACTAAATGAACTAAAAAACAATTCTCTAAAACCGACCGAATTATTTATTAACAACAGTTTACGTTGAGTACCACAATTAATTGGTGTGATAGATTGATACGGTACGGATTTAATATATAAAAGTTGGGCATAAGGGTATTTATATGAAAAAGCAGTGCTCCAGGCAATATTAAAATAGTAATTTGAGGTTAGGTGCAATTGGCTTATTAATCAAAAGTTTCTAATTAACAATTTACCCGCGTCAGGATTTCATATTGTACAGCAAAGATTTAAAAGGGTATTAATATTAATACTACAAATTATGATGAATATGTAAGGATAAGGGTACGTACAGTAAACTGTGAGGAGATTAATTATTATCCAGGCAGAGCCATCCAAGGTAGCTCAAACAGCTAGATACGTAGCTTGTTATATCATGAAGGCGCAGCTATCTGTTCGTAGTTGATTGTGGCCGTGCGATATTCAATAATTGAGCAAAGCTGAATGAAAATAAAGGATTATTAGCTTTAAATTACAATACTAAACATAAGTAGACTTCATTTACCTAACAGACGAGGTAAACGTCATTAACTTGCAAATTCGCCGCCATGCAATACCATATTATAAACATAACCAACTAACCTATAACTATTCATGTTCAACTTTAAAGATACTATGTTGTGCCTACTGCTTTTTAAATTGCATGCTTGTCACATCTTCCCAATATATTCCACCAATTAGTTATAGCTGTCAACTGTCAAAAGGATTATATTCCGCATTTGCAGTAAAGTGTGGGAATTTGCGTTTATACTTGGTATATATTTAATTAAAAATAAGTAGTTATTACAACTAAACCATATCGAAACCATTGTGTAAACAATCGAAGGAGTTAATAGCTTCGTTAATCGTGTATTTCGACGCAGAACCCGAGAACAACGGGCCATTACTCCCGTTAACTTTTGTGCGAGAAGTATATATATACATATATTTTTAATGTCATATTCTTTACAGTAAATTCGTTTTTAGAGAGTAACGAGTGTTCTAAAATTCATGTTGCAAACAAAGCAAAAATTTCAAACATGAGTAAACAAGGAATACATCCACTGACCCAAAACGAAAATGCATACAAAATAAATGTTGTAAAAAATTGATTATTCTACTCATTGTCAATGTGGTATTGCAAACACAATTTATGACATGTACGAAAACAGGAGTATATACAAATATTGTTTACAGAAGTGGTTCTTTCACATACATTTTTCAGACTAACATAACACATTAAACATTTTGAACAGTGCTCTTAAAGAAAGAGACATTTCTATGGTTGAAACACATTGTTGTGGTAGATATTATTTGTCCTCAAAGAAAAGGGAGTTTGTTATGAAACGATGGATGAAATATGGCAGATCGGAGGATACATACAATTGAATAAAGTGGATTGAATTAAACTAGTCTGAAAATTTGACGTACTTGGTGTACAACATATTGGAAACGAAATTCAGAAGTAGTAAATCAGAGAGACTGGTTTGGATAGAGAAGAAACTTGCCATACTAATCGTTACTGGTGAATACTTAAGCGATAATGGTCCCGATTAAATTTATTGTACTCACTTGTCCTCTTTGTGTATTTTTTTCCACTGCTATTCATGATCAACATACCATTTAAATCCCTGATTTCAAAAAGAATCATCAATAATATTAACGGTAAATGTTATTTTAAGAGTTTGTTTATTCCCCTGTCAGAAGTATTTGACAGTTAATAACCTACGTTTGTTTACATTTTGACGAACAGAAAATTTTCAAAACACGGTCGGTCACGTCATACGCAAACTGGACTCACGTAGTACCTCGTCTGTTATAATAAATGAACTATAAGCAAACTGTATAATAGTTAATGTAGTGTTTTTTTTTGCATTTGAATGTTTACTATTTATTCATTTTCGCAGCTGTCATTAAACTTACAACTTTGAGTAATTACTTATCTATATTTTTCATTTTAACTTGTATATTTTTAGTGCTCCTGCAGATGTTCAAATTAAAACGAAATATCGAGGTATTTATTTAATTTTATTTTGACAGACCGAATACCCGTATAATTCTCTGAGTGTTTTTATATATATAATTGAACTCCTGAGAGATGCTGCATTTAAATTTCCCGCCACTATTTTTAGTGAATTCAAAACGTAAAAGCATAAAATAATTATTAATTAGCTTTGTTTGTTTGTTGTGCTTTGTAGCAGTATCTACTGCACGCCATCAGAGGTAATTGAGAGCGTCTCAGAGTTGGATTTAAAGATGATACAAAACAAACGCGCCTCGATCCAATAAACCTAATTTTATTATTTACTATTGTTAGATTGTCACAGCTATTATAATAGGAAAAAGTAAAAAGTAAATTTTTCAAATTAATGAACTTAGACTGCAATAAAAATGCATCATGAAGTAGTACTTATGTTCCTACCAAGTGAAGTTTTTTAAAATATAATGATCGTTCTTTACATCAATCACATTGGTATCATTATATTATCCATATCGTGCATATTTGATGCAGGTAAAATCGGATTACATTTACAAACGACAGTTTACATCAACGGTGTTAGCCGCGATTAGTTATGTTGCACAAATTGCTCGTAATGCTGCGGGACGTCGGATCGCGAGCAGAAAAGGAACCTCTTTGTGATCTGGATGTGCTTGCTCTAAACAAACAAACACGCACAAATCATGCTCTAAAATATAAACAAACGCGTAAAATTCCTTGGATCTGCTTAGATCAGGCAAACAAACAAACCTAATGTACTACAAAATCGTAGGTAATTTTTTGTTTCAACGTTGAAGTTACTAAGAATAATTGCGGGTAATTTAAATTTAGCTGTGCGGATCCCATTTCACCTGCTTGTTGTAATTGATACGGTGTTTTCAAAAATTGCAGCAATTAAAATATTAAGGACTAGAGTGTATAACAAAATGGAAGTAACAAAAGTAAGAGAAAACATTTTTTTTCGTATGAGCGAAAGCAGAATATTTTAATCAAATATTTATGGCAATTACGGTGGTGTAGAAATGATTATGTTTAAAAAACGTTTCTTAGAATGTTTACAGTTACGTTTCTGGCATGTATTCAAACGCAACGTTTCTTTTGAGACGCTTCTGAGGGCGGACATATCGCATGTTCTGTACGGTTAACAAAAACGTTTCAAAGTAATAATTGTTTCAGCTCTGGAAACGTGTCTGTTACCGAATTTTGTTTAGTGGGATGTGTCATAAATATTATAGCCAACTGGCTTCGGCAAACCAATTTGTTTACAAATTTATCGACAAAAATGTTTACTGGGAAAAATATGATATGAATAAATCGAAATATGGACAAAATAAGATAAAGCTCATTGTAAAATGTTGGTAACATTTGGCATTACCAAGGAATTCCGGTAAAGTATTCAATTGGCAACGTTGTAAAAACAATGATATGGTAGCGGTTAACAACGCAGAGATGGAATACAAAATATAACCTTTTAACAACAGAACAACTAGCTCTAATAATCTGTATAATTAATCTTCTTGATGTAGCGTGTTTGGGTGTGTTTACTTATTGTTATACTTTGTTTCAAAAACAGAGAGACGAATTTATGAACACACCATTTCACAGTTAATTTTGATTGGTTGAAATTACACAGCACCTATCGTATGTTCGTATTGTATGTTGTACGTAATTCTGACAAATATTTTGATATTTGTTCGTAACCGTTCGCTGTATTGTTGTGTTTATCATTTTTTTTTCAGGGATAATTAGAGCTTGCAACTGGTAAAACCCTTAAAATTTGAGTGAGTTACCAGAGGAGATAGGCAACTCCATGTATATACCTATTAATAGTTTTTGCTAAAAATACCAAGGGACGTTTATAGATGGCGTGCGCCAAAGAAATATTAAAATGTACTTCTATTTGAATTTTTATTACAATTGACAATATATAAAGATGTACCATGTGATTCAAAATGATTGTCGTAAGAAAAAAACTGTTTTCCGGAAAAAAATTATCTATACTTATTACCAATTTAATGAGCGAAATTTCATACATTAAATGAATTTTCTTGACATTTAGCGACATTGGCGTGCGTGTTGTAGTATCTTTCGATTATTTATCTTATAATTTTTTTCAAACGTTTATAATTTACATCTAATATCACCAACAATAAGTATTTCTGAATACTGGAAGAAATAGGGAATTTATCTGTGGTAATAGCTCAACAAACAGGTAAAAAATCATATTAACATAAGTGAACTAGTTTATTACATTTTATAATTTTATAGGCTTATCATACACTTCAGCGCAATCAACAATCAAATCAAAAGAAAGTTACATTTTCATCCCTATAAAGTTTCTACAGTATAGAAATTATTACCATTAGATCACGATAGGCGATTGGAATATTGACATTGGTTTAATAACAATTTAAGGGACGATGACTTGCTAAACAAATCATTTTTCTCGGATGAAGCCTGGTTTTATCTAACAGACTATATCAATTTACAAAACTATTGTATCTGGTCTGCAGAAAATCCACACGAATTTCGAGAAACGCAATTGCATCCCGTAAAAGTTGGAGTATGGTTACTATGTCCAGGACAACGAATAATAGGGCCAATTTTCTTCGAGGAAACTGTAACAGTCCAACGTTAACACAAATGTTGGAGATTGTTTATTGCAGAGTTACAAGAAAATGAGCTTGAAGCAGGTTATTGTCAGCACGATAATGCTCCAGCACATACTGCTCGACAAACCTGCCAATATCTTCAACAGTTTTTTGCTGACAGGTTCGTTAGAGCATAAAGATGGCCACCAAGATCGCCTGATCTAACCCCATTAGATTACTTCATGTTCGGCTATCTAAAAAAATAGGATCTATAGAAACCGCATGCATACCATAGAAGAACTGAGAGATGCAGTTTTGTCACTTAATAAATTATACTATTCTATTGTTATAATTTAAAGTAATAAATAAATTTAGTTAAACACCAGTTAGTACTGAATTGTAAATCATAATTTAGTAAAGTTAAATTAATTACATTTATTTTTACAAGCAGAAACACCAATCCATAGTCGTTTATATAATGCGGGTTCAAATATAGGTTACGTTTTCCTTATTTATGACAGATCCGTTTACTTTCTTATGTTCCAACACTGACTTAGACCTTCATTTCAAACACGCGGCATATACTTACACCGTTACTATCTATAGGAGCGGAATTGACAATCATTTTGAATCTCTGTGTAGTTATCTCTGGAGTTACCTAATTTCCGGATTGGATTTTCCGCGATTTTTTCCCTTTTAATTCTTAACCTTGTTTCGATAGCTTCTGCGCCGACTTAGGGAATAGGAAGAAATAATAAAAACACCGGTTTTTTTTTTAATTTTTTTCAAATAATATACGAGTATAATATAGTGTAATGAATAATTTACAATAAATAATAATATTGTCACCTTATATTTTGGCATCACACTGTCCGCAGGGGGTGATGTATCATATATACTTATCCTGTCTTTATCGTTATCTATTACATAATTTTTCGTTTATTATTACAAAAAATTTGCACTAAAAAGTCTCTCTTATCACAAATATTGGCAACACTGGAAATTATCATATCATATACATGAATAATACAATACAAAACGCGACTCTATCAACACTTTCTACATCTCCATCCGTTTTTTTTTTATTAATATAATACTGGAACAGCCACCATCATGTTGTTTTTGTGTGTGTTTATTTTTATTTATTTATGTCGAATTAATATTTGATTAAAACTCCCCTTTTTCCTTTTATTTTGATATAGGTAATATCTTTTTTTTTATTATTTAACACTGAGCATATTTGAATACTATTAATTCTCGTTTACAAAAATATTTTAATTATTATTTTTTTTTTAGTTAATTTTCAAAACAATCTGATATATAAATTGTGTCCCCCGTGTAGAGTAGTTTTAATTTTAAAGTGGGTATAATAACTCCACTATTTTTTTTTTAAAAATAGAATTACGCAATTACAGTAGTAGAAGCGAATTACTTTTACCGCTTCTGTTTTCTCGTGAATAATTGCACTATTTCGTCTTCAACGTTGGCTACCTGTTATCTTCGACCACCACTTGTTTAAATAGCTGCATTCCCGTGGACATCTGCGATTTCATCTCGTGATTGCCGAGGGCTGCCGTACCGTCTTTCGCTATGAACAACTGCAGGCCAGAATCTAAAAAGTACAGAGAGAAATTGCCGGTAAAATAATGCCGAAGAAAATCGTTAATTCTTACGGCCTATTTGCACCGGTTATACTTAACCTCACTTTTGGTTTCAAATGACAAGTATTGCGGCAAGTGAAAGAAGACTTTTATTTGTTGTATTACGGTGTTTTATTTATTGTTGTCCGGGAGAATATTTATTATTTGTACACATTTGAAACAAATGCACGTAATATCTTAATAAAATAACATCAAAGTTTGAAAGATGATGATAATTGGACGAGTTAAAATACATATTTTTTGTGGATACGCCGCAGATAAGTAAATGAAAGGGCAGAATATTTTCAGTTTACGTTATTGAGGGGCACTTAAATTTTTTCCGGCGCGATTTAGGCGTAACCAAATGTACAACATTATTCTATAAAGTTCATGTACTATTAACAGACCGAGGATACATCATTATTGCAAATTTCGAGCCATGCAATACCAGATTATTAAAATAACACTAACATATAACTTATTCATGTTTATTAAAGATACTATGTTGGTGCCTACTGCTTTTTAAATTGCATGTTTGCCATATCTTCCCAATGTATTCCACCAATTTAGTTATAGCTGTCAACTGTCAAAGGGTTATATTCTGCATTTGCAGTAAAGTGTGGAAATTGCGTTTATACTTGGTATATATTTATTTAAAATAAGTAGTTATTACAACTAAACCATACGGAAACCATTGTGTAAACAATCGAAGAAGTTAATAGTTTCGTTAATCGTGTATTTCGACGCAGAACGCGAGAACAACAGGCCATTACTCCCGTTAACTTTCGTGCGAGAGTTTGTATAAAATCCATATATTTTATTGTCATATTTCTTTACAGTATTTCGTTTTTGGGGTAACGAGTGCTTAAACATTCGTGTTGGCAAACATATGCAAAATTTAATCCACACGTATACAAGGAATTACATCCACCTAATCACAAACGAAAAATGCATACGAAATAAATGTTGTAAAAATTGATTATTCTACTCATTGTCAATGTGCTATTGGAAACACAATTTATGACATGTACGAAACAGTGAGCATATGCAAATATTTTTTACAGAACTGGCTCTTTCGCATACATTTTTCAGACTGACATAACACATTAAACATCTTGAAGAGTGCTCTTAAAGAAAAAGACATTTCTATGGTTGAAACACATTGTTGTGGTAGATATTATTGGTTCTCAAGAAAAGGAAGTTTGTTACGAAACGATGGATGAAATATGGCAGATCGGAGGATGCATATAATTGTATAAAACGGATTGAATTAAATTAGTCTGGAAATTTGACGTACTTGGTGTACAAAATATTGAAAACGAAATGCAGAAGTAGTAAATCAGAGTGATTGGTTTGGATAGAGAAGAAACTTGCTAATACTAATCGTTACTGTGAATACTTTAAGCAATAATGGTCCCGATTAAATTTATTGTACTCACTTGTGCTTTTTTGTTATTTTTTCCACTGCTATCATGATTAACATACTTTAAATCCTGATTTTCAAAAAAGACAACACTAATATTAACGGTAAATTTATTTTTAAAAGTTGTTTATTCACCTGTCAAAAAGTTTTGACAGTTAAATAACCTAATTTACGTTTGTACGAACAGAAAATTGCAACCACCGTGGGCGTCAAGCAAACTGACTCACGCAGACCTCGTCTGTTATAGTAATGAACTATACTAACCTGATTGAAGCTGAAATGGAATATCCTGATGTGTGAGAAGGATTGAAAATAATTTAAGTTTACCATTAACCTACGACGAATACCATCCTATGACGCGAATGCCCATTTGTTATGTTTTATCTAATAAACAAAATTTTCAGCATTATCTGTTGCTTTTATGAATACTGTAATTCCTGTGGCTGACCTGACAACAATAATGAAAACTCGAAAAACTCGTATCAAGAATAAAAGTCACATTCTCCTTCTTCTGGTTTTCTGTCAAAACTGCAAGTACAAGTCATTTCACACTGTCTGACACTGTTGCCATCCGTTTTTAATACTAGCTGAGCTTTATTCCTAGTTTCGACAGTACAGAACATATTACTTAAGCTGAGCCTCTACTTAACTAAGTTTGTTATTAGGGAAAACTGGTGCAAATAACTGTAAATGTAGATTTACTTTCGGCAGAATCATCTGCTTGTTCTAGATCCGTATTCTTCAATATCTCCGCTATGAGGTGATCGGGATTGACTCGAGTTTTCTACCTGCCGTAGTCGGACAATTCGGTTCTTGCATTGGCCTTCTTCCTTCGTCCAGGGCGCTTTGCCATTAATGAACCTTTCCGTAATACTAGGCTGCCAGAGCTTGGATTTCTGTAAATGGGAAATGGAAATAGTGACGATATTTGAGAAATTCTACATGGTTTAAAACCATCAATGTTTGTCAATCCTATAAAAATACGAAATTTGCATAACAATAAAGTGCCTAATTATTTTTTCTTTTTTTCAAATAGTTAAACAAATTCCTTATACAGGGTGTAGCAATTAGTAATAGGCAAATCATTCGAAGTATTTAGTTGATGAATGGTCATTCAAACTATATTTTAATGATCATTTGAATGCTAAAGTTATTTTTCGAAACGGTATAAAAACTGTCTATATCTTTTTAGCAGACTTCAATTATATGTTTGTGTATCGTTCGTAACATGCACCCTATTTTTATACTATTGTTCGATTTAAAAACATAATACAGTAACAAAGCAAGTGTAGCCATTAATTGATCATTGTGTTTTTAATAATTTATCAGTTTCATTGCAATTTTGAAATGGGAATAGCATGGTTTACGATTAAAAGCATAAAAGGATAACACTATTCAAGTATGGAAATGAGTATTTAAATGCAAAAATATATATATTATTGTGTTTTTCTAATGTAAATTTGGCTGGCTAATGTTTTAAAAAAAAAAATAAATAAAACTTTATAATTAAATCTGCTTTTTCTTTACAAATACCTATTTTTATACGTTTAATGATATTGAAAAATACAATCCCACTTCGGTGTATAGCTGTGAACTTACGAATATACATGATATATCTAGACTTCACCACTGTAGATCATGCACACTAGTAATCTACCAATGACTTCTATCAGTTGTGGGTACGTTGCCAGGGTGGCTGTACGTTTTGGGTCTCCTAAATTACTAACTTGTATATTACTAGTCTTTTACTTTGTTAAATATCGAAATTGATACTGAAATGTTCCTTCTAAACCCCTCACCACAAACTGCACTAACTGACGTACGTTTCGATAGCAAGCTATCATCATCAGCCGAACACACTGAACTAAAACTCCTAAAACTATTTTTTTTTATAATTTAAAAAAGGCATGGTACAATAATCACGTCATGCACTGCCGTCATGCTTACTAGTCACTAATTCCTAACCCTCTAATCTATTATTAATAAACTGTAAAGACAAGAATTAATGCTTAAATCTGAATTATTAAAATATGTTTGTTTTTATATATTTATACCTCATAACAATTTAATGCAATAGTTGTTTCTGTTTTAACACTAACTTATATGTCAACTTTATGGTTTTCTTCAGCATATGTAGGGCTACACTAAATTTGCAAACTTCTAAATTTATGAGCCAAATGCCCTTGTAACGCGTTTTAATTGATCTTTTAGTTTGCCAAATATACATATCACAATCTTTACAAGATTTTTATAATACGTGTTTTCAAATTATCTACTTGATCTAGGTCACCTAAAATATTTTAAGATATTCTTTGAAGTAGTAACTAGTCAAGATGAATTTAGAGAAAATTTTTGTTGACTTCGTGTAACTTGATAAGAGGTAATTTAATATATTCTTTTCGTCTTGTACTAATTCTAAAGTCTCTGCTATTTTTATTTTTATTTGTTTTAGTTTTTAATGGTGTCATATTACAACGTCTTCTGAGAACCCATTAAATCACGATTTTAATATTTTATTTGATTCTTTATTATATTCGTTCGTAGATAGAGGGAAATAAGTAAGCGATTACCAAAAGTTAATAGCGTAGTTGTTTTTCATGAATGTTTGAATCTGAATAAATCTGTTATTAGATGGCTTTCTATATTTATCTTTTCTAATTTATTTTATTTCTTATTACTAACATTATCTAGAAACAATCCATTGTGTTCCTCTCATGGGTAACTAATGAAGGAAATTTTGAATTTACTGTTCAAGAAAATCTCTAATTGGTGCACTACTAGATCAAAACACAAAAAATGTCATCGACGTTATCAACCAACCCGTTAAAATATGGCAAAGTATCTGAAGATCGGTTTCAAATTTCCACATAAAGAAGTTAGAATAGGAGATTAAACTGTTACCCATTGCTGTCCTTCAGTTTGTTGGTAAAAAGATAACG
>RXPK01000180.1:2296043-2510789 GCA_004143645.1 Protaetia brevitarsis | reverse complement strand
TGGTTACGGTAACCAATTTAGATGAATGTGACGCATTTGGTGCCTGTAACTTATTTAGAATCCAATGCACTTGACGTGGCCTTTTTTGACAGTTGTCATGTAGCAGTTTTGATGTATTTTTGAACATTGTTTGGATTTCGCTCGTAGAACTTTAAAAAATGCCTCTTTTTTACGAAGAAGAGTACGCGCATGATTTTTGTATGGTTATTGTGGAAGGAAAGCTTCAGGAGGTCTGCAGAGAATACGCAGAAGCTACCGAACGAAGATATCTTTCGGACACCATACCTGGACTGTTTCATTCGCTCGGCAACCAGGCTCTTCCGAAAGCTATGAGCGAGAGCCTGCGCGAGAACACACTGAGCTGGTTCTTCATGAAGTTTTCTGAGAATGCGGAGACAGCATAAAAGAATGTTGCACACAGGCACAAAAGAGCGTGATTCACAGGACTTTACGTGAAAATGGTCTACATCTTACCAGTACAACAGTAAAATCTCTTACTGCAGACTATGCGAAACGGGAGAATTTGCTCGTGGACCTAGAGACCAGGCTCTCCTTCCAATTCTTTCTCGCTGAGGAGTCTACTTCACTCGTGATGGGATTAATAATCACATAACGAGCACTCTGGAGCGACCGAAATCCCATCGTTGTCAGAAAGTAGATTTCAGCACGATTTTCGGTTAATGCTGGGAAGAATTCATGCTCGGGGCCGAAATCTTTGGTGAACATGACTAGCATATTAGGAGATTCCTAGAAGAAGAGCTTCCATTCATCTTGAAGATATCCCCTTGAACGTCCGTAATAGGTTGGTTTGTCCATGACGGGTGTCCGGCACCTATGGAGGGTGGTAATGACTTTTTGAACACTCGTTTCCAAACGCTGGTAGGTGGAATGAAGCTGTCGCATGGCTCCGCGTCGCGGACTAACCCTCTCGACTTTTCTCTGGGGCAATATTAAGCCATCGTTATGGACAAAGAAGCGGGTACGAAAGACGAACTGATAGGTAAATCATCGAGCATTTCGGAAGTTCGTGAAAACATGGAAATGTACTGATAGGAGGACTGAGTCAAAGAGAGAGTTGTGTTTGGCAGTCCAAGGTGCAATTTGAGCAGCTTTAAATGTTTACGACATTATATGTTTATTAAATCATTAAAACTTAACATTTCTGCTAAAATTTAATTAATCGTTCCTTAGCAACCATTTCATGCCGAAATTCGAGCCAAATCGTCAAATTAGTTAACGTAACCAATGACTTTCAGCGCTTTTGACACCACATATCTCGAAACGGTTGAGAATTGGACTAGTAACTGAGTGATTTTGCTAATTTTGATACAAGGAATAAACCTATGAAGTTATGTAACTCAACGGGGAGACACCCTGTATAATAAGTCCTTTAAACATAATGTTGTATTTTAGGTATTTTATTTAAGTTTTTCTGTTTCTGATAATATTACGTTTTTTGAATTAATATGGTACCTATATGTATAATTTAATATGTCACTTTTTTTGATTTGTTAATTACTTGACATATTTCAACCCACTTATGTTTGTTGTTTGTGGCTGTTTGAAAGAAAATTATCTATCTATTAGATAATAACAATCATACTATTTTAATTATATGACCAAAATAACTGTATTGCCAAGCATACAGTTAAGGATTGTACAGTTTCTTAGTTACGCATGTATGTGGTATGCTTCTGGACATAATTCGTTATTTCTGATATTCTGAGAAGATTCCTTTGATTACTCATTTATATAAATCATCTTTATTCTCTACAGGTATAAAAATATATATTACCCTTAAACATTAAACTGCAAAAATTCTAAATCCGGAAACGGTGCACTATTTAAAGTAGGTATTGTACTTAAACAAAGCAGTAATAGGGCTATCTCTATATGTCACATTCATGAACTTAATCCTTGTATCTTTTTCTGTGAGACAAGCGGAAACTGCTTCTTTTTTCAATTGTCTTCATTGTCTTTACTCGTATGACACATCAATGACGTTGGTTAAAAGCATGAACCTTCGAAAAGGCACGTAGACGTTTGGTTGTATACAAGATGATGGCTTCAAATGATGTATTATTTCTCGTGCTGCGTAAAATTGTAATTTAGTACAATGCCAGTTGACATAGCTAATACCCTAAACATTATACTTGTGACAGAATACAAACACAGTTACATTAAATGTTGCAAAAAATATGTTACAAAACTGTATATCAACTATATAAAATGTTATTCATTCTTTAATACTGTTTTCTTAAAAAAAAAGTAAAAAATTGTGTACTCATTTATATCCTGGGTCCTTTAAAAATCCCATAGAGTTTTGTTTTGCCAAAGATGTACAAAATTTTATACTTTATTTTAAGAAAATAGTATCAAAGAATGTTACAAACAAACATTTTATATAGTTAATATAAAGTTTTGTAACATTTTTTTTTGCAACATTTAATGTAACTGTGTTTGTATTCTGTTACAAGTAACATGTTCAGTACATTAGCTACTGACATTGCACTAAACTAAAAATTTATGTAGCACGAGAAATAATACATCATTTGGCACAATCGTCTTGTATATATACCAAACATCTACGTGCCTTTTCGAAGGTTCATGTTTTAATAAATCTTGATATTGGTTAGATTATCTAGGCATTTGTACGAAATTAATTATTTAACATATTGTCCTACTTGAAGTATGCGCTGAAGCACTTGATAGTACACGTGCCAAAAAGTCACACAGTGTCAACCGTAAATCTACATATATTGCATGTTAAATATTCAGTTCTTCGTCATGTGCGCCAAATTTGTTCGTAGTATGTGCACCTTTCTGAGGATATAGTTGTAGAAGGATGAATTTCTATTATATTTCTATTATATTTTTATTTTATTAAAATTATTTTTATTAAAAAATATATAAAATGCGAACGAATTAATTCAGAGAATACATCTGGTAATATTTTATTCTTTGATGCATATCAATATACAGGTTTAGTTATTTTAAACGTATATTATTATTTTTTAATTATTATTACTATTTATATTATTTCTTTGAA
The DNA here is from genome assembly GCA_004143645.1 of Protaetia brevitarsis. Lineage (NCBI taxonomy): Eukaryota > Metazoa > Arthropoda > Insecta > Coleoptera > Scarabaeidae > Protaetia > Protaetia brevitarsis. The sequence goes on along the minus strand of RXPK01000180.1, from coordinate 2,507,740 downwards.
TTTGTTATACATCATCGTTTTCAATATGAAGGTGCCCTTTTTGAGAAATAAAACTAACAAGTAATTATTTAAAAAATTGAGGGCATAGGGTACCCCGTCCACCATTATTAGATTTTTGCGAAAATAGGTTACGTCAACTTTGGGGGCATGTAATCTGCTGCAAATTATGTTAAAGAAGTTTTTTAATATCTGTTATAATTTCGGAGATATTCCAAAAAAAAAATTAAAAATCGCGGAAACTTTGGAAGGAGCTGTGCCCCTAAATCGGGCGTTTCCGCAGAAATAAAAATTGCATTGTGCTTCTATCATGGTACTCTTTCAGTCTGTAAAATTTCATGGAAATCGGAATTTGACATCTGCCGGTGTTCCCTTGTTAGAATCCCGTGCTTAGTACCTAGGATGGTTTATAATTATTTAGCTTTTAATAAATAAAGTATGAGACGTAGATATTACAACCATTTCGGGTTGTACAAAGTTTTATAATAACAGGATTGATCTTGGTAATTTCCGTCAAAGGGCTAAATGTAAAAATATTTTCAAAATCTGTGCAAAAATTATATTTGTGTCATTCTCTTTACCTGCAGCATCGCTAGTTGTTTTATTCCCTTGATGTATATTTTATAAATTGAAATTATACCACACAAGTTATATTCCTCTGAAACGATGCATATAACACAGATTAGAAATTTCTTCCACTTACATGCAACCACATACCTACCAACCGTCTCATAGAACACGGATCCTATTATCTCGTTGACAGCATTAGAACGAGGCCTAAAAATTGTGCAAAGCATCGTCTCGGCAATTCCCCAATATACGCACGCTAAGAGACGAAACTTTCGCTATTTTATACGGTACCATCGCGGATGATGACAATACGCCGCAGTGAAAGCAAGGTTCATTAACAGCGTCTCCGTTTTCTTTCCGCAAATATGCCCCAATGGCACTGTGCATATTGAGTCGTTTAGAAATTGCGAACTGACGCGTGAAAACCGAGAATGGGGGAGCACATCAGGGGTTTTTATTTCGGTTACCGCTTGCCACCACAGCTGTGCGGTTCGTTATCGGGTGACAAGTGATAGGGACAAAGATGTCGAACGGAAGAGGTAACATTTATGGAAAACGATGTTAATTTATGGGAGGTTTACTATGAATAATTGTCCAATTTTCTATATTGATGTTGCTAATTGATAGATAAGTCTGTGTCATTTCTCTATAAAAAGGTGGATAACAAAAATACATGACAAACTCAATGCCACAAATAGTCTAATTTTGCGAAATCTCTGATTAAGTTATAAATTAAACAGTTGATTTGTTGGAAATATTGGCTCAATGAAAACAACTAATTACATGTAGCAAGACGTTTCGGCAATTTATTTGTCTTTTTCAATTGCTTAATATTGTTCCATGATTCTAATTACCAAAGTACATTTTTTTATTATGTATAAAATTTATAATAATAACGGCATTATTATTTCGTTAATGATTAGGACATTAAAATTAAGTAGGTAGTACCTAAAATACATTACGATTTAAAAAGGTTAATACAAAATTAATTGGCGAGTGCAATCCTGCCCCACACTGTAAAAAAAATTACAGTAATTTTGCCATGGTAAATCAGGTATATTACATGTAATAACGTTGTGAATTTACCACAATAAGTCATGTAAATTTTTATCCTAGAAAAAACATGTAATTTTTCTAGGATATTTAACATGGAAAAAGAAATTTCGGTAAATTTGAAAAAGCTATATTTCATGTAAGTTTAAGATGTAACAAAAATTCAAAAGGACAATACAGGAAAAAAACATGTACAATTTTGTATTTACTCTCAAAATTTACTTAAAAGTTTAAAATTGACATTTTTTTGGGGTATTTAGTGCACTTTAAAAGTAATTTTACTAGTGAACTATTAATTTTGCTGTAAAAATATGAGGATCTTGTATATTTATTTGTTTTTACTTGAATTTTCGGGTAAAACTATAGATATCATGGAAAATACGAAATTCATACGCCGCAATGTGATTGGTTATTGGATTATTTATCTGTGCGCCTAAGTAATTCTATTCGTTTGTCGAACTTATTATTGGCTCAATAATATCATGTATGTCACAAACAATCGTAGGTTTCGCGTACGCGTGTTCATTCTTGATCCCTGGTTAAGCGATTCAGTATGACCTATTAAGTGCTATAAAAGAATTAGATAAGTTGCTTGCTCTCTTTATAAAAATACATATGAAAAATTACTTCAGTGTTCGGTAAATATAGAGGTCATATAAATATTACATACGAATTTTACAGTACAATCTTTGAAAAACATATCAGCATGTAAAATTTAGTAGATGGTAGAAATTTTACCTTATGAAGCAAATTTACCTGTAAAATTGTAGGCAACTTTGTTATCAACGATTTTACATGTAATTTTACTGCAACTTTTTTTACAGTGCATACGAAAGATCATTCATTTTCTTCTTGTTACAGTTCTTCTAATTCTTTCCTTGCTCGATTTCTTTTACGACTTTTTTTTTAAATTTTATCACCCTTTCTTTCAGTCTCTCTGACTCTTTTTTTATCCAGTATCATTAGGGTTCGTACACAATAGGCTCTCGGTTATATTCCTAATTTTTGTAGAACCCCTCAGCGTAGATAATATTCACTATCATCATTGTAAAGACCAATACATTATCAAAGTTTTCAGTTGCTCAAAATTATTTTTTGATTTTCATATTTCGTTGTTTACAGTTTCGTTCACATTTTGGGGTTTTCCATGGAGGCATTTCCTTAGCAAGTCCGTGTTGACTAAGTCTTGAAGAATAGGTTTTATGAAATTCATCAGAGACAGGTAAAAGAAAGTGTTCATCGTGTTTATATTCTATTCCCCTCAGATTTTCGCCTCCGCTCGTGCAGTTTGATAGTAGATTAACCCTTATGTAGGCTGACTGACCTACCTTGTCAAGGGGGATGCTGCTGATATTGTCATATACGTAAGAGACAAATTTGAGAATACCCTTTGCGACATAGTTCAAAGAGGGCTTACTTTTACTAGAAGAAGGTGTCAATCGATGGTACTCGATGTTAACCTCACTAGGACTACCTTAGTAGCATCCACTAGAAAAAAGAAATCCAATCTCAAAACCATAAAAATGAATGAACAAGACAGATTGGAGAACGGAGTTAAATAATCAAACTTCTCTGGAACAGCCTCGAACTTGAAGTAACCAACAAGGCCAAAAAAGCCCTGATGGTGTGCAGAAACTTTTCAGAAAAGAATTGAGGATGCAACTTCAAAATACTACTTTGGACGTATGCAGCGATACTGAGATCGATTATTACTTACGCATCACTAGCTTGGAGCAAAAGAACTATTCTGGCTATCGCGAGAATTAACCTCTATAGAGTGCAAAGATGAGCATACGTATGCATAATTGGGGCTTTGAGAACTTGCCCAACAGCAGTTATCGAGGAAGTACTTGATCTTAACCTTGTCCACATAGCAGTAGAGGACGCGACAAAAAGAACCACACTCAGAATAATCAAGGATGCAATGATTACACGTAGGGCTCAATCTCCTGACGGTAATCAAACTTGGGACCTACAATGATATTCTAAAAAAAATCAACTTGTAAAAGAATTTACCACAAAGCTTAGAAACAATAGCGAGTGAGATCAAAACATCATCTTGAAATTAAATAAAAATGCCATGAAATGGTGCGTGGATGGTTCCAAAACGACAGAGGGAACTGGAATAGAAATATATGCGCCTAGACCCAAGTAATTCGAAAACTCAAAGGAGGAAAAAACTCAAGTATCTTCCAGGTAAAAATATACGCTATTGTGCGCCCAGTTCAATATTGACAGGAATTACCATTATGTCTGACAGACAAACAGCCATTACGACGCTGAGCTCATAAAAAAACAGCTCCAAGATGGTCTGGGACTGTCTAGGAAAATTAATCAAACTAGCAAAAGGAATAAAGTAACCCTCCTGTGGGTTCCAGGTAAAATACTATTGGGAGAATCTCCAGTAAATCCAGTAACTCTTTTGGGAACCTATAATTAAAATGTTTACAGAATGTTTCAACTTGAGACAGAAATATTCACATATCAACAGGTATACTTCCAGGCCACTGTAAATTGAATAGACATCTACGTATGCTTGAATTAGCAAAAGAATCTGAATGTACATTTTGTGGGGAACGAGATGAAACACCCAACATCCATCTCCTGTCAAATTGAAAAGCGTTGCACTTGGGAGAATATGAAATCAAAGCAGAAAATTTACATCACCTGAGATCTTCTCATATTCTACACTTTCTAAGAGCAATGCCATTTGAAGGCCAGCTATAAGACAGCCAGAATATGGGACACAATATATCTTTTAGGTTGCAGTGTAATATCACCCTCCATACCTACATACATACATACATTAGGTGCCAGGGTGCGTCCAGATTGAATGTAACAAAATGGCTGGTAATTATTTATGCTATTAGTTTGGCGCTTTACTCAATAATTGCCACAGATATTTGTCATGCAGCTACATTTTAAAATAAATAATAAAAGAAGGGAAAAACTTCTAAATATATTTAAGAATAGGTACATGTTTCGGCGTACAAATGCCATCTTCAGGTCTTTCTTTTATTATTTATTAATACGACATTCATGGATTTCGACATACAATACATTTTAAAAGATTTTAATAGAAATTGTTAAAACATAATTCATTTTATTTTTTCTTTCTCATATCTCTAGAGCCATCAAATGACTTGCATTGAAATTGCGAATTTCCTTCAACCAATCAAATTACGTCTGACTGATCTGTTTTCATACGTACTTAATTATTAACCAGCACAAACAAGAAAACATGTATTTTAATAGCGTGACCTTATTTTCCTATGCTATTTGTTTCCGTTGCATTTCGTACAAAATGAATTTTATAAGTTCACTTATACTGATAGTGATTAGAAAAGAAAGAAATCGATTATAGAATATTTGTTTTCGTAATTGGGTGAAGTCCATAAACCCCGAATCTTGTATATATGAATGCTTATTTCTTAATTTAGTGTCGACAGAATGTGCCCTGCAGTAATTTGACATTTAACTCTTTTAAAGTAGTATCTTTTCGTTGCCTAAAGGTCAATAGTTGACTATCTCCTTGTACGGCATCCTTGCACTATAAATATAAAAGCTTTTACCGATTATTATTTAATTCAATGGGTTTAAATGGTCAAGCGGCTACGTTATGGACAACAGGTCACCTTCAATGAAAATACGTTCTTAAAGGTTGTGGTAGGCGGATTTTTATATTTATACCTACTATATTTATTTATAAAACCAAAAACTTCCTATATGTATCTTATATTCCGACTGTGATAGAGCAAATTTAAATCTAAAATTGATATTTTTTTGTTTCTTCGAATGTAAAAATGGTTTATTTTTTTTCAATAAATTCTCAAAAACAAAAAAAAATAGGACTATTTTGTCCTTTAATATATCATCACTCCTGCATCCATTTTTTATGAAATTACTGGTTTAAATTAACCAAACTGTATACAAATTTACATAATCTTAAAAAATATCAGCTGTTATTTACGATATGCAAAATGAAGTGATAAAAATAATAAATGACTACTGCTTCAAAGACTTTCCGAAATTATTCTGCAACATATAAAAGTGATGCCCATATACCTATGTTTACGTAATTTATTACAGAAACATGTTTAATATTCCTAATCGACATTTCTTAATTAATTCTGAATGTCCCCATTGGCAGTAAAATGTCTTCCTGTTTACACAATTCCTATAAACCAAAAAAGAAATAAAAATATTACATATGCTGTCCTATGCTCACGTTTTAGTATTTTCGTATTTTTTTTTAAACTCTTTCAAGGAGCGTGTTTTGAATACATAATATGCAGTTAAACTGTTTGTAATGCGAACATATAAGTAACATTAATTATCTTTTTTAACCGAACAAAAGAACTGTCAATTTAACCACATTGTATATATATTATTACATTTTAATATTACAAACAATGGTATAGTGCGTGCAAAATATTGCGAAGTACATACTTACACACAAATCATAGGAATGTATGACCTACATTAATTATGTAATACTCCTAGCTATAATTCTATCAAAACATAAACACCAACAAATTAGGACAGGTTTAAATTGTATGCCTATTTATCAAACTTCAAATATAGAATGTATATTTTTTTTCACGACCAGTAGTGAATATAATAATTCCGATATCATTTTTAATAAAAGAATGTAAAAATTCTCACTCTTAAGTTAGTTCTTTTCTAAAGTACTTGCTTTTCATTTTATAAACAAGGTACAGAATAAAAATATATTCCGTAATCGAACTAAATGGCAAATAGTCCAGGAATTTTAGCACCAAAAACGGGTTCGCTCCGCAAAAAATCCTGATAATTGATTTTTCGATTGGATTATGTCAGAGGGTGTCCCCTAAGGATAAAACCAAGTTTGTGTCGTCCGAAACCGGGAGCGTTAGCCGCCATCTTGAAAAATGCCTTTTTGCAAATATCTCGGAAACAGTGAGTTTTACGTTAAAAATTGGGAAAACCTTTTTTGTAGAAGATAAAATTTCCCATCTTTTTTATACAAAACTTTTTCCTCTATTGTTAATATTTGTCGAGATATAGTCGATTAAAAAAACAAATTTTTGTTTTTGGAAAATATCTCGATAATTTTTGGAAATACGGAAAAAAATGTAATGATGAAAGTTGTAGAGCACAACATTATCTACAATTTTTGTATAAAACTTTTTTTTGTTAAATCGATAGTTGCGGGTTCCAGCGCAATAAAAGTTGCCGTCAGGTAAAGAAAAACAGCGATTATTGGTAATACGTTACTCTAGCATGCCAAAAAAAAGTGTAATCGAAGAATTTTATAATGATACGCTAACAATAATATTTATCATGCATAGGAGAATATGGGCGATAGTAGGAAAGTTTGCGCAATAAAAACATTTTGACGATTGTTTGAAAAAGACATGAAAATGTATCATTTCTTCATATTCATTATCATTTACGCGATTTACAAATTAGAATCGCATCGTCATCATAATAATAAAACAATTGTTCTTGTCAAATTTTAAATGTCGAGATAGATTTAAAACATTTTTATTTAGACATTTAGAAATGAAATACCTATTTCAAGTGTATCATGTTTTTGGACTGTGGAAATTAATTGAATTGATTCAAAAATCGAATAGTTTGTAAGCAACCAGGTAAAATAGGAAATAAGAATTCTAATGGTGATTATTTTATATTATGGTTATAATACGGCATATCTTAAGGAGACTCTCATTCACACACATTTTAGATCGTTGCTAAAGAGATGAATAAATTGTAAGTATTTCATTAAACCACATACTCCTTTTATATCAATAATTATGAGGGTGAAGCCCATAGCGGACTTTAAGAGATTTTTAGACTTTTTCTAGTATTTTCAACTTCTTTCTCCAAATCAACATGCCTTTTGAAATAATCACTCAACAAATAACCTACTTTTTACTTAATTTACTTAAAAGATTACTTACTGCTGATGACTAGCACATCACAAGCAATGTGTAGTGGTTTGTCAAAAGACTTGGACTGTATTAATTACAGGCTCTTCACAAATCGGATCTACTTACTGTTGGTATGATGTTTGTGGGAATCATAGATGATTGATTTAAATCACACCTATAAGACAGGAAGCTATTCGTTTTTTGTACCCTATTAAGACTATGAAATTGTAAATATTGCCATTCCGCAAAACTCGGTACTGAGTCCTGCTTTTTTTTTGTTCTGTCGCAAAATAAAGATTATTAATAAATTTTGAATATTGCAACTACAAAATTAATTTAATGTAACAACAATTGTATATTTTTATTTGTGCCAAAATACTCCTCATGTAAATCTTCTTCAAATTTCTTCAATTTACAAAAAAAAAAAATGAATTCTTTATCTAATATTCCATATGAAACATTAATGACATGGAATATTATAAAGAATTCAATTATTTTTTGTAAATTTTATTTTAATTTCTAAGTGTCCATTTTAAATTAAAACAAATGAAGAAAGTAGCAAATGTTAAACAAAAAAATGTGAAATCAAAACGGTTACATTCCCTTAAACTTCCTAGAAATTTTAAAAAGTTCCCCAACATTTGGACGCACAGTAGAGCCAAATATATTTTTAGGTTGTACAGTACCGATTTTTCTGCGAATAGAAACAAACTTATGGAAGCTTTAGAGAAAATGAGAATCAAACATAAATTAAGGAGATTAATACAAATGACAATGTCAAATACAAGAGTAAATATAAAGACGCAGAAGGGACAGACAGAAGATTTTAAAATAAATAAAGGGGTAAGACAAGGAGGTTCGTTATGGACAACATTATTTAACTTAACATCGGAATATGTATTAAGAAAAATAGATAAAGTTACCATAAGAACAAAGGGAGCACAAATAATAGCGTATGCAGATGATATCGTAATAATTGTATCAAAAAATCGACAGTTGACCAAAAAATACTGGATGAAATGGTGAAAGAAGGGAACAAAATGGGACTGAAGCTAAACCAAGAGAAAACAAAATTAATGAGACTAGACACGAAACGATAAAGTAAAAATAATTCAGCTAAAATAGGAAACTACACATTTGAAAAGGTGAACAGATTTAAGTATTTAGGAGTGACAATAACAAATGACGGGAGCAGGCACGCAGAAATAAAACAAAGAATAACCAATATGAACAAGGCCTATCAAGCAAATAGAAAACTCTTAAAAAGTAAAATATTGGGAAAGAAAACAAAAATGAGAATTTATAAGACTATAATACAACCTATAGTAGTATACGCTGCAGAGATAATAACGATGACCAAGAAACAAGAAGAGGAGCTTAGGATACAAGAAAGAAAAGTACTAAGAACAATATTAGGCCCAATAAAAATGGACAACGGGGAATATAGAAGAAGAACCAGTTATGAATTAACAAAGGAGTTAATGGAAGGTGACGTGGTTAAAAAAATTAAGAGGCAGAGAATAAAATGGTTGAGACACGTGTGGAGGGCCGGGAATGGATACGTAATCCGCAGTATCTTGGAATGGCAACCGGGAGGAAGAAGAGGAAGAGGCAGGCGTAGATCTACATGGCTACAAGAAGTTAAAGAAGACCTTAACAAAGCCGGTATTCTTCGATGGCAGGAGAGGACGACACAGGGCAGGAACAGGTGGAGGGATGTATGTGAGAGGATATAGGAGAGGATAGGGGTTGATCTACCCGTATTTTAAAGATCTAGAAAGCTCTAGGAGCGGCGATACTCCGTTGGGGTGCTTAGCTATTATACATAGTACCGATTTTTATTAAATGTTCGTCCAAAATATTTTTTCAAAAATTAAAAATAGAGCTGTAATTAAAGATCTAGTCTTCACTAAGACGCTATGAATCCGCTACCAATAAAAATAATTTTCCATATTGCTTAATTCAGTTGCATGGGCACATTTTTTTTGTTTTTTAAAGTGTTATTAGCGTTATCGTGATGCTTTTTTAATATCAAACCAGCTAATCACTTCTTCTATATTGTTCTTAATATACATACTGCTGTGGATTGGCACCCCGTGGTTTATAAACTGTATGCTGTTATTTTAGAAATCTGTTTTTGTCAATGTTTCGAGCAAATTCTCTGTGAAGTTAATGTTTTGTTTTTAAGTAAGATTTTGCTGATTGATTTGATTCGTTTGTTTAATTTGTTAATTTAAATGTTCTGTTATTTAATTTATTTTCACCTTTTTAAATTGATAGTGTTTACTCATGTTAGCTCTTGTCCTTCTTAAATGTAGTTGTCTTTGATCTTTGCATTTTATGCGCTGCATTGCCACGCATCTATTTTTTATATGTATGCGATGTTTGGGCCTCTGACAGGTGAGTTACTTGATTTGATTCTGAGAAGTAAGTTCTTGTATTTTTATTTTCATTGCTGCCATTTTGGTATCTCAATTTTAATTTAAAATTTGATTCGTTTATTTTGATTTTATTTCATCGATCAGGCAACTCAACTTTTTAATAATTGATATTATATAATTGTGCACATATTAGATATAAGATCCGTTATTATAATTTGATCTAGAAGATAATTATTATTATTAATTTTTTTTAGTTTAAAGAGTTTAAATTTTTCCGTTTCTTAGTTTTCAAATTATTTTTTTTTAGTTAATCACATCGGTTTAGGTGATAAGAAGCTTTGTGCTTGTGATTAAATTTCAATATAATTATACTTGTTTTATCCACGTTTAACTTAATTTTAGTGTGTTGTAATTTTGAGACCACGAGGGTTTTTTTTTTTGTTTTGTAAAAAGGTTTTTCTTCTAGAACAAATCTGTCTTTTGTTTGTTGAGGGACTTGCATTGTCCTTTTTAATTGTAGATTCATGCAGGTTTTGTTTTCGACCAAGACCTTTTGTCTATGGTTTTATTTTCCCTGCGTAATTGTTATACAAATGTTTTTTTTTTATAATAATAAAAGTTAATGATTGTTAACGTCATTCAAAGTTTCTATTCTTTTATTTTTGATTCAACCTTTTCAATTTTAATAATTAAAGATAGTCAATTTACTTACGCCCACATTTTACTTTTCAAGATTAGTTTAATTGCGAAAGTAACCCTGAAAGTAGATATTCTTTTGCGCCTTTTATTTTTATCCGCTGAGCTAGTAAGTAGTAGGGCTATGGGGCTTCTATATCACTTTCAAGGTCGTTCGTCCACCAGGTCCCCTCCAACTGCACATCCGCGACTTCCAACCCGCGAATTATTTTAATTCGCGGACTCCAGACCGCTTTCACCTCTGGATCCCATTTTAATTCGCGAGCTTTAATTTAATTTACACTTTTTGATTGTAATAAAGCTTCACCTGCGACGATGATGTCCAATACATGTGGAGAGCTTTTCTTTGAGGGGCGAGGGGTATCATAATATGTAACCCGCGAATTATTTTTAATTCGCGATAAAGCTTCACCTACGGTGATGACGCCCACTGTAGTCGTATACATGTGGAGAGCTTTTCTTTGGAGGCGAGGGGTATCACGATATGTAACCCGCGAATTATTTTAATTCGCGATAAAGCTTCACCTACGATGATGACGTCCACTGTAACGGTAGATGTGGAGAGCTTTTCTTTGAGAGGTGAGGGGATATCACAATATGCAACCCGCGAATTATTTTAAGGCCATGGTCGCGACCGCGAACCATTTTGATTCGCTGTTTAATTCGCGGACTCCAGACCGCTTTCACATCTACATCCTAATTTAATTCGCAGTTTTTGATTGCAATAAACCTGTGATATACATGTGGAGAGCTTTGACTTAGGGGGTAAGGGGTATCACGATCTCTGGTGCGCGAATTATTTTTATTCACAGTTTAATTAGCGGTTTTGATCGCAATAAAGCTTCACCCACGGTGCTGACGTTCACTACATGTGGAGAGCTTTTATTTGGGAGGTGAAGGGGGATATCACGATTTCTAATCCGCGAATTATTTTAATTCACGATTGAATTCTGACGGAGTTCGTTTAACTTTCACCTTATTTCGAAGTGAATTCTGTCCGCAATTACTTTTTGTCTTTTTCTTTCAAAGAATTTTAGGAATTCTAATTGATTCTAATACAACGACTTTCTCATCGTGAATATGTGGAGTACGCATTCTTTCAAAAATTTACAGCAGAAATTTTGCATAAAGATACCGTTGTTGTACTAAACACGGTATATGACCTCGCATTGTCTAAATATTTTTAATTCATGAAACAGGTACTGTGACGTTATTGTTATTCTTTAGCTTCCATTCTGTATTAATTAACAACTCAACACATATGTGTACCTACCTGTGACGTAGTTTTTTCACATTTTTCGAAGTAAATTTCTTTCAAAAAATGTTAAAAATTTTCCCTCATTAAGAAACTGCGCGATTTCTAATCCGCGAATTATTTTAAAGCACGATTGAATTCTAATGTTATTCGTTTAACTTTCACCTTCTTTCGATGTGAATTCTGCCCACAATTACTTTTGTCTTTTTCTTTCAAAGAATTTTAGGAATTCTAATTGATTCTAATACAATGACTTTCTCATCATGACCATGTGGAGTACACATTCTTTCAAAAACTTTAGTTTAATGATTCTGACTAATTATAGGTGCTTTCTTTTGGCTGCATAACCTGTAATTCTTGGAATTAAATAACGGAATATAAAACGTACTTCGTCTTCAGTTATGCCCTCATTCTCTACTTATTGAGAGAGTATACTGCAGTGTAGTAGTACATCTGTGAGTTATCTTTTTTGTGAATGTGTGACTGTTTTTCTCATTACTCAAGAATGGCGTGTGAGTTAGCAACAAAGATGGTAGCAACCATGGGACGTGTTAAAAGCACCGTTCGAAGAGGTGATGATGTAACTTCGTTCATCAACAGTTGTTCGAAAAGCATTCGAACCTTAAATTAGCACTAAAAAGACTGATAGTATTGGGAAAAAGTAAGTATACAATTTTATTACTTGTTATACAATTTACTCTTATTTCGTTATTATATAGGCAAATTTAACTTCTGCTATCGGGAAACTGATGGGTACCGTACTTACTCAAAACATTGATGGTACAAGGAGGCGGAAAGGTGAAAAAAAGTGACCGTATTCGATGGCATGATGTAAAGTCTGCATTCCAAAATCGTATCCGAACGGGCTGCATTACTAATTTACGTCATATCGATCCAATAACGTTTTTAGACGATTCAAAAGGAATGTTCGTGAGACGTATTAAGAATGAGCTCAAGAAAGAGCCGTTTTTAAAAGTTAATACGACATTTAGCGGGAAATTTAAACTCGGGACGTGGAAGAATTTAAATATTTTAACACGAAAAATGAAATTATTAATGCAGACACCGATTTGGATACGTGGTATGTTGAATACATCGAAAACGTAATTTTACGTGATCTCGAAGAATTTCAAGTAAGTTACACACACAATATATAATAGTAGTAGTAAATGCTAAGTAAAATCTCTTTATCTTAGGAAAGGGATAGCGGGTGGACGTTGTTAGCAGTAGTGGATCTGGCGGTGAATATTAATAAATATACACCACAACGAGTCGGGTCCTATTTACCTTTACCACCAGCAATTCAACGTAAGAAAGCCTGCGTTAACGTCAGGAATATGTATGACGATGCATGTTTTGCATGGGCCATTGTGTCAGCTCTATCCCACCAAACCAATGTCGATCGAACCAGCAGCTACCCTACTACATGGAAGTGTTGAATCTTGAAGGTATCAGCTTCCCCATCCAACGCTCTGACATTAAGAAATTCGAAGCTGAACAACATAAGTATTAATGTGTATGTGCTAGATAAGAAATTGATGTTCACCGAACCGCCTTACCAAAAATGTCGTTGAGAGGCATGTGAATCTGCTTTAGTACAAGACCCAACGACCACACTAAGTGCCACTACGTGTGGATAAAAAATTTAGCAGATTGGTGACAAAACAGTTAAGCATGCATAAAAGTAAGAAGTTTTTCTGTGATCGGTGTTACACTATTTTTATTCTGAAAATAAACTGAAAAACATGGTATAGAGTGCTGTAAAGTGAATGACTATAAAGTTTCATTTCCGGATGAAAAAGTTATTAAATTCAAAAACTTTAAAAACAAATTGACGGCCCTTTCGCAATATACGCGGACTTTGAGTGTCTACTGTGTCCAATAACGACCACAGACGTACTCACAAACATGTGCCATATAGTACGGGTTATTATTTTAGGTGTTCTTATGACAATGAACTTTCTTATTATCGTAGTTTTAGAGACGTTAATTGTGTGCAGTGGTTTGTGCAAGAATACAGCAACTCGCGGAAGACGTTGAAACTGTACATTGGTGCGCTGTTCCTATGGACAAATTAAGTGATGAACAATATCCCTGTATTATAGAGCTACAAAGTGTCATATCTGTGATCGTCCTCTCGACAAGATAGAGTGCGCGATCACTGCCATTTAACGGGAAGTTTCGTGGACCGGCACACGCCCAGTGTAATTTAGAGTTCCAAATAACGAAAAACATTCCCATTATTTTTCATAATCTCTCCGGCTATGACGGGCATTTGTTAGTGGAGGAATTGGCGAGAACAGGTAATCTGCAAGTACTTCCCAACAACACTGAGCAATATATTTCTATGACGTATTCTTTCGAAAATAGCGAGGTAAATTTAAATTCATAGACTCTTTTGATTCATGGCTTCCTCGTTGGATAAATTAGCGTCTTATTTGGAGGAATATCCTATACTAGAGAGCCAATTAATAGAGACGTTAATTTATTGAAACGAAAGGCGTTGTTCCATATTGTTATGTAAGTTGTTGGGAAAAATTGCAAGATACCCATCTACCACCGATTGAGCTTTTTATAGCGATCTAACAAATACTTCTATTACCGAAAGGGATTATATGCACGCGCAAAGGGTGTTGCAAGAATTCCAGTGCCTGAATTTAGGGAATATTCCGACTGTATCTGAAAACTGACGTTCTATTGCTAGCTGATGTTTTCGAAATTTTAGAAAAAATTGCATGCATAATTACGGGTTTGGACGCCGCACATTATTATACGGCCCCGGATTAGCATGGGACGTTATGTTGAAGACAACAGGTGTGGAAATTGATCACTTCAGGATGTAGACTGTTGTTGTTTATTGAAAAGGCATACGAGCGGCATGACACAATGTTCAGCTAGGTATGGCTAAAGCCAATAATCAATACATGTCTGACCATGATCCGACAGCTCAGAATATATTTTTAATGTATTATGACTTAATGCAATGTATTCCTGGCAATGTCACAATACCTCCGTACGGAGGATTGAAATGGGTTGATGATTGTGAAAACGTCAATTTTAATATACCTGACGATACACAAATCGGATACATCCTGGAAGTGGATTTGGAATACCCGAAAATATCCATGACCGTCAGAGCGACTTGCCTATGGCTCCTGAGAAAGGAAACCTCTGGGCAATAGGCAGGAAAAGATGTTAGCGACGTTGCGAAAGAAAGAAAACTATGTTCTTCATTATCGCAACCTGAAGCAATATCTATCTGAGGGCATTGTCTTATCAAAAATTCATAGAGTCTTGAAGTTTAACCATCAAATTGGTTAAATTCATACATCGAATTAAATACAATTCTGAGACAAAACGCTAAAAACGATGTTTGAAAAAGATTTATTTAAATTGATGAATAATGCAGTTTTTGGAAAGACAATGGAGAATGTGCGGTTGCGACGTGATATAAAAGTAGTGGGAAAATGGGAGGGTAGTATGGCGCGGAGGCACTAATTAGCAAACCTAATTTTTAGACTAGACTATATTTAATGAAATTTAGTGGCTATTGAATTGAATAGGACGGAAGTGTGTGTTCGATAAACCGATTTATGTGGGTATGTGCGTACTTGACATTTTCAAAAACAATATTGTACGAATTTCATTACAGCCCATGAAAAACGTTTATGGTGATAAGTGTAAGTTGTGCTACACGGACACAGACTCTCTCATATACGCGATAGAGACGGCAGATGTTTATGAGGACATGAAACGGAAATTAATCTTTTTGACACCAGTGATTACTCCTCAGACAATGTATATAATATTCCGCGTGTAAATAAAAAAGTACCTGGATTAATGAAGGATGAAGTGCCGGTAAATTACTGTTGGAATTTGTGGGCCTGCGTGCAAAAATGTATGCTTGTAAATACCAAGACTCCAACATTAAAGAAGGCCAAGGAGTACAGGGAGTGTTCTCAAACAACAAATAATGTTTGAAGATTATGTGAAGTGTTTATTGCAAGATAATGAAATGCAACATAATCAGCGTAGTATCGATCATTTAACCATACTTGTATACAACCAATCAAACAAAGATCACTCCTCAGCCCCTACGACGACAAGCGTTTTCGAGTGCCTGATTTACCCGACACCCTACTTGGGGACATTATTCCGTACCGCAATAGGAAAGTACCCCCCCACTACCATGACTACTGCTTTTCACATGAATTGGCAACAAACAATTAGTTTAAGAACAGTAAGTGTTTAGTGCAGACGTGCAACATAAAATGGAATTAAATAATATATGAAATTTTTGACTAAGAATAATATTTATATATATTATTTTCTTCTAGATACATACAACGAATTTATCGATAAGCATTAAACATGCAAGAAAAATCAATCGCTGCAGAGAAACAGCTAGTCGGACAGTCACCTATCTGCTCAACAGAAGCGGTTCCAAGTGGTTATTGTGGTCTTAGTCCAGCTGCAGGGTTCGTGCCAATCATCCAGATAAGATCGTGCACATCCTGCATATTCTTCACAATCGAAGAATGGAGTGAATTTGCCAGAAAGAAGATATACCCCTAATCATAAATTGAAGCTAGCATGTATAGGGACATTGTGTTATAAGACTAAAGAGCCGACATCATGATATTGTTTTATCAGCCGAAACTATAATAATCTTTTTAATTTACAACAATTAATTAATAAAAAAATTAATTTGTTGGTAAATGTTGATTTTGTAACATTTTATAATCAGTATTAAATTCATGTATAAAATTAGAAGGTGATTTGTACACTAATATCTTAGCTTATTATCGCACTACACTAATTCTTATAATGCGTTGTACTTGTTGAAGCATTGCACATATGTTTTCAACACTATCTCTTATGATTTTGAAGTGATGAAGATCGTGAAAATTAAAAATTATTATGCTCAAATATATATGTGTGTTTTATTTCAAAAAGAAATTATAATAAATTTGTCAACATGATTACAATATATTATTTTATTCAATCCAACTGTTGTGTGAATTGTCAAATCCAAGCCACTTAACATAACATTTGTTTCCTTTTGTTCGCAACACCTTTTCAACGAGATAAACGTCTTCATGTTTGTCTTCTGCAATTCTGGTTCGTAAAAACATCCTAGAATTGCTCTTCCTTTCATATCCTCCAATAGATATGTAGCTGGGTTAGTTACTTGCACTTTGGCTATTTTAAAAGTTCACTACTCCAATTAGCCATATACCCTTCTGAAATACTCCCTTATACTTGCTGATTCGAACAGTATCACAAGTTTAAATTTATTTCTCCCTTGACTTTAATATTGCTGTAAACGGTAGATAGAAGATATTGTTCATTCTTTCTTGTGACATCACACGGTTCATTTTAATCGTTCTATGTTTTGTTTCGTTAATTTGCTAGCTACTTCCTGTAAAATATCCATCCATTTGTAGGACCCCTCAAACTGAATGCCTTTATAGTTTTGTTTTGATTGTGCGAATCACCCTTTCAGCTATTGACGCTTTCTTAGTACTATACGAAGAATAGTGATTTATCCCATATCTTTTCATTAATTTCTCAAACTCCCGATTGTAGAATTCCTTGCCTGCATCTGTTTGCAAATTTTTGGGGGAACGCCCATACTGCAAAATATTAGACATTGCCCCATTGACTTCACTAGCGCTTTTGTTTTTCAATCCATATAACCATAAAAACTTTGAAAAACAGTCAATTACGATTAAAACGTATTTGTAGCCGTTATTCTCCCGTTTATAAGGTAAGAACTCCATTAAATCCGCCTGCCATAAATCGTCTAAACCTTTAATTATTACACGTCGCCTTAGAAAGTTTCGTCTAGATCAGTGACTATATATAAGTAGACTGATCAAGTCCATATAAAAGCGAAATAGCTCTAAAAATTGTCGATAGATGTCGATAATATCCATAAATTACCATATAATGCAGTTCGATAGTTCTCGGATAAAAGTGTGGGTCGGCGCTATCTAGGAATAAATTTACCAAACCAAGTAGGGTATAGGTACCTTTTATTGTGGGTGAATATCCGTATAAAAATGCATTTCGATTTTTCTAATTTTCAAATGTATTTATAATACATACAATAGTTTGATAAGTGTTATAATAATAAATATTACTCATGTAATTACGATTAATAATATGAACTGTTAAAATTCAACTTTTCAAACCTACGATTACGACAGTGCTCGTATATGAGGGAAAATCTCTTTTTAGAGAGAATTTTGAAAGTTACAGGAAAAAACTTTTGTTTCAGAAGGAATTATTGAATTTATTTGAATTTATTGAAGATTTTTTTATTTATTTGCTTTAGTTTAATTAATTTGTTATTGTATCGTGCATTTATTTTAATTTATTGACAAAAAGTTAATAAATTTGTATTTACCGCTTAAAAATCAGGAACTGCAATATCAAAACGGGAATTCTACTTGTCGGCGACGGGAATTATCAATCAAGATACATACGAACACTGGATTACGATTCAAAGCAAAGACCGATTGTCGTTAAGTAATGAGTAGTTGGTCAGAACAAAATAACCTCTCAATGTATCGTTCTTCTTTGGTATTGTAATTGAAATCGAATAATATACAAATATACTATAATATACATATGTATGATATGCAGTACGCAGAGCATTACGGGTATTATGCCAATAGAAGTATTCTTTCATAATTCATCACCTACATATGAGTACATAATGAGACATTTATACTAATAAAGCGTGTAAAACTTCTTTTATTTTTCTGGTAACATCTGCTTAGAATTCTATATTCTCTGCAGGTAACAATAATAATTTATAGCATATTATAATCCTGTTAGAGGATTAGAAACGTTTTCTGCAAATAATATTGTAAAAATTCCACCATATGTTCTCTTAACGATATTGATTCAATAGGCCTTTGTATTACTAGATTTTTTTTGGTGGATATTTTCGTGTTTATTTTACTTTATTGCCGGTATTTTCTTATCATCTAAAGAACATGCCGCGCCGTCACCCAACCACATAATATGTAAAAGGTTTTTGCAATCTATTTATGTTCCTGTCTTTCTTTTTGCAATTTCTACCTAAAAGCTGGATTACATGTTTTGATTTTCAAATTTTAAGCTTCGGCTTAATATTAAATTTAAAAAACCTATAATACATTAAAACTGTTTTTTGTAATATAATTGTTACAAAAATTTTGTAGTTTTAATTATTCTTATGAGGATTTCTGCATAAGCTTGCTCCTTCAACTGAATAAGAAATTAGCTATTAAAGTGCTCGTTTTGCAATATTCTCACTTTTAATACTTACATATATTATAATATTATAAATAACTACCCCTTGCAAAATTTAATTTCCAACAATTATTTTTAGTAACTTCAACAGAAAGACTTCAAATAACTAGTAATCTAATACAAAACCATTGGTAATTTCCTGTTTCATGTTGATGTTACTAAGAATATTTTATCATATACTCATTTTTGTACAGGTAAGAAAAAAAAAAATACTATTTTAGATTTTTAATACTATAAGAAACGATAAAAATATATACTGCGTTTTAAAGTTTGAAAAAAAAATGATTTTCTACATAGAAAACAGAAATATAAAATAAAAAAAAATATTTAAATCGCGAATTTAAACATAAAAATGGGGTTAATAATCAGCAAAAAATTGCAAACCTATCATATATATACTTCCCTATAGTATAAAAAAGTGTCATATCAATTTCATTATAAACCTTAGATAATTAAAAATTATTTTTCAAAAAATGCTATTTACAAGAATCACACCTGTATATATCGAAATTTTAAATCGTAAAAACATTTTTTTTTGTTTGCTATAATTGAAAACTGAAAAATATAATGGCATATCATTTTACATAGTTCGACTAGCATACAAAATGCAGCGCAATTTTGAAGTAAATAATTTTAGGAATTTAAATTGCTTGTTAGGTAAACATCCGGCAGCTTTGCGATCTACACTTGCGCCTCACTAATCCCCTTAACATTTTTTACACACCTGTGATTGTTTACTTTTATTTATGACTTTTACACTTACACTTTACATTATAGGAAATGCAAACGTACGCAACTTTTCATTATTGCGTTTGTTTTTCCCACAATTTAAATATTGGCTTTTATTGCTTGCATGCCTTCACGTGGCAACAAACTACCATTAATACGGCCTAAATAAAAAAAAAAATCATTTATGTTATATGCTACCGCGCTATCTGTGAACTAAATGCCCTCTACTCATGTGTGTTGTCAACTCATCACCTGTAAACACGGTCGGAGCTTAAGATAGGCAATTCGCTTCCCCCGCTAGTTTTGGATGTAGAAACACTAGTGACATCTGGATTTGCCATCCAAAGGGCCACTTTTAAGCGCAACATTTTTCCCATAAGCTTAATCAGTCTGCTTATATATAGTCAATGGTCTAGATGGTCGGTGTAGTTCATTCACAACGTCCTCTTTACTCATATTATATGACTACTGTGTGTTTTTGAAATAGTCTAACACCTTTTTAGGTTAATAGTTTTTTGTGTGTCCAGCTCCACGGTTAAACTATTTATGCCGAGTTCCAAGTCAGATATTTTAGACTCTATTCTTTTAACTACGTCTTCATTTCAAAACCTATTTGTTTTCGAGCGTCAGTTAATCTTTTATTGTTGTGTTGCAATTATTTTGGATATATAACGTAATTACACAATCCTCACCATCAACAGGATCAGCCACATTCTGATACGTTTCCCGTTTGCATTAACGTCTCCTTCAGACGTCAGGAAGAATTCCGGACGGTAACGTTTGAAGCTCGAATTTGTTTTATTAGAGTTAAGAAAACGTCCAAACTTATCGATACTCATTCTGAAAATGATTTGTGTTGTTGTCAACATTGTTTTTATTGTACAACACCTGCCTCTCTAATTCTTCTATTATAGACATGATTTCGTTATTGTGGCTAGTATTTCCTGCTTGCTGGGATGCTTTTAGAGATCGAAGACGATCAACTAATTCGTTGATATCATTCCAATATACATATTGATATGGCGCCTCCGATACGATCATATGACCTTTACCATAGCTCGTTCTAGCAGCGGTTTTGATTATATTATTATATTTGTAGCTTTTGTTTCCCTTCAGCTGATGTTCGGGATTGAAATCGCGATATAACACATAGGTACGTTGTAAGATATCGCGATATGAATTTTCATCCTCCGGAGTGTAGTAGCGGGCTTTCTCTTGAACAGCAATTCATACAACCCTCTGTACCTTTATACACTTTATCGCTGATTATCATATCATTCCCAGAAAAAATAATAACACTGTTACCAATTTTAAACGAGCTAGTGTGAGGATCTATTATTGGTCCAAAGTGGTGTCTAACGCTTTGGTGCTCGTATCGCTGAGGAGTCTTAGTAATATAACTTTTAGTGGAATTGTTCTAATATTTGGCGATGTGGGTGTTAGCATTGTTTGTGGGGAAGGAGATGATTGAGTTTGTGTTTGGTATTTCCAGTAAAGGTTCTTTATTATTAATAGGGGCCCCTTGAGAGATCGAACTTCTTCTTTAAGCGTTGAACCCAATCTTTCAACGGTTCAGAATTAGGTTTGAACGTTTCTGTACAATTCATCAGTGTCCGCTCGACCTTGTTTTAGTTGCATATGTTTTTTTCGTATTGCTCTACTAGCTTTTAGAATTTTCAATTTCAGCTCCCGTGTTTCCGGACTTGCTTCCATGTTTTTCGCTCAATTGTGATGAACGGTTACCTGTTGTAATAGAACAGCTACCCCGTTGTAATGCAACGGTTACCCCGTTGTTAATGCAACAGCTACCCCGTTGTAATGCAACAGCTACCCCGTTGTAAAGCAACAGCCACCTGTTGAAATGTAACAGCTACCTATTGTAATTAAACAGCTATACCCCTTGTAAATGCAACGGCCACCTGTTGAAATGGAACAGATAGCTGTTGTAATAGAACAGGTACTCCGTTGTATTGAAAATCAGTCTGTTACTAAACGGTTTAACGGATATTAAATCTTTTTTAATAACAGAACATTTACTCTTACATGAAAATAACAATATCAATATCTGTTTGATTTTCTTTTTAACCTTACTCGACATAGTTAAGAATGTGAATGAGCTGTGTTGCTTTGTTTAGAAGTATATATGCCAATCAAAGTTTTTTTATAACGACCTTTATCAATATCTCTATCCTTATCAATCACCAGAAATCCATACTTATCCTTCCAACATTCAGCACACATAGTTTTGAATTGATGAAGGTCATGTCAGCACCGACATGGTCATCATATACATGTTTCAAATTCAGATCTTCTTGTTTAAAAACAATTAAAAAATTGCAGTTATCGCGGACTAGTTGTTTTGTTTGACACAAATAAAAGCTGTCTACAGCTTTATGTCTACCCATGCAAAAGTAAAGTCTTATCTTAATCTCTGCTTATCACACACTACATCGTCGAACACAAAAACTGAATTTTCTCCTTGCGTCCATAGATCTACAACTTCTTCATTCTCATTATATGCGTATATTGTACACCTGATGACTTCATAACCTTCTCAAGGAATGATACTTCGGCTGATATAAAGATTTGGAGTACACATACAAATTATCAAACCTGAGGCCGTTCTCATCAATTAATAACGTAAGCATAATATTCGTCTTCCACAGTTTGAAGGACCACAAATTATACAACGTAGCGTATTAGGTAGCAAACCTCCATGTCTCTGGCGACATTCATCATCTATATCAAGTTTAACACTTTAGACGTTCCTTTTGTTGAACTAGTCGCATTGTAAATGAGATTTCAACCAAAAGATCATCTGTATAAATATAAATCAGTTTATGCAACAAGTTCATTTAAATGTCGCACCTTAAAGAGGGAGGAGGTTTTGTCAATAACCTTATAAATAAGCTACCTATAGAGTTGCACCTACCAGGATATCAATATTGCGGCCCTGGCACAAAATTAAGGAAAAGGTTGACACGTGGAGATTCTGGTATTAATCAGTTGGACGTGGCGTGCAAAGATCACGACATTGCATACTCGCAAAGCAAAGAGTTGAGTAGCAGACACGAGGCTGACAAAGTTCTTCAAGAGAAAGCCTGGTCAAGAGTTAAAGCGAGTGACGCTAGTGTGGGTGAAAAAGCAGCTGCATGGACTGTTACCAATATTATGAAGGTTAAACGAAAGTTGGGGATGGGGTTAGAACAGAAACCGTTTGGGAAAACTGTGTTTAAAAAGGTTAAAAATGAAATGAAACGACATAAGTTATTGATTTGAAAGAAGGGGCAAAGTATCTCTCAAAGCTGCTAGAGCAGCTATTAAAGAAGCAGGTGGGCGCAAACGTGTACGCACTCCGCGATCATACCAATTCCAAGAGTGGTGGATTGTTACCATTAATACCGTTGTTTGCGGTCTCAGCGCGCTCGGTAGTCTAGCAGGCGGTGCTGCTGGGTTGCCAACGCTGCTAACAAGGCTAGAAATGCACAACAGCAGCTAGTAGAGGCGCAAAAACATAACAAACAATGGAAGCCATCGCATTAGGGAAAAAAGGTGATGGTCTATATATGAACCGTACAAAAAGGGAATGGGTTTTATTCATAAAACCGTCAAAAAAATATTAGACGACTACCGCGAAGAGCTTTAACTAACGTGGACATTCTAAAAATTTGCTAGAATATACCTCATTTTCGAGGAGTGTTCATGAGAGATCGTTTACCCAAATTTCCTCATAAAGTTGAATGTGCGGTAGTCAATTTTAGATTCTTCAGAAGCCCCGGACACATTGGGTTGCTTATTATAAGAAAGAAAATTTAGTTGTACTATTTTGATTCGTTTGGTAATCTGAAACCGCCTCGGAATTATTAGACTATTTCAATATAAGGGAGAAAACACATAATTAATATAATAATGACAAATTTCAAGATTTTAATCAAGTTAATTGTGGTCATTTAAGTCTAGAATTTCTAATAAATAACTCGTAAGCAAACATTGTAGTTTAGTCATGTCAATATACATTCACATTAAAAGGAACGAGCCATGTGCTCTCTGCTAACTACTATCCACCAATTGAAATGAACTCCTAAATACGACTATGCTATCGGACTCATAAGCTTACATACATACAATACGATTCCGAATATAACCGAAAAGAACAACACATTTTACTATGATAATAAGGTGTTAAAAATCCCGTAGGATCATATGAAATAAGTGATATTGAGGAATATTTACAACGTTTTATGTCAAAAGATTCGATATCACTCAAACCGAATAATAATACGTTGAAAGTAGAATCGAATGCAAACACACGATTAAACTTTGAGCGAGAAGGTACTCTGGTAGACTTCTAGGTTTCAGTAAAAAGTTCTCTGAGCCTAATCATAAGCACGAGTCGACTTACCCGTGCCAGATTTTAAAAGTTGTGACAATACGCATAGAATGCAATATAATATCGTCCACCTACCACGGTACACATCCTTCACATACATTGTATGAATTTTCGCCCACAGGTGGAGCCTGGTTATAGTATTTATATATTGAGCCGCAACACGTGATTTATTTACCCGTAAACAGAAATATATAGAAAACATAACTTTAACTTTGGTGGATCAAGACGGTGATCCCGTAGACTTCGAGGTGAACAATTGTTATTAGATTAGAATTGAAGAAGTTGTAATGGGTTTATCGTTTGCCAACCGAAAATATATAAATAGGAGGAAACACTTCATCCCTCACCATTCGCAATCTAGACATTCAACATTTAAACACATGCCAATATTTCATATCTGCAGTAATTGGGTGAAAGTGATAAACAATGGAAAATTAGAAATATTCGGAGGTCTGAATTTCGACCGAAACAATAACCAAACAAGAATACCACACTTATTACTCCGAGAACAAATATTTTAACCTAAAACGATGAAGTACGCATTTGTATCCAACATCAAGATATCTATACTCTCCCAGTGAAAGCTACATATATTTGCAAGGAAATTTAAAGTTGGCGATGAAGGAACCGGCACTTTACTTTAACAAATAATGCATATGCTTTTATGTTTGAACACAATACGCTATGAGATTAATGGAGTGGAAATTGATCGCTGTACTAAACCTGGTATTACTACAACATTAAAATCATTAGTCTCCTATAGTGATAATCAAAGTAAGTTGCTGCAAATGCAGGATGGGAGCCGTTCCAAAAAAGTCAACCCACATTATCAGATAATAAATTTAATGCGTGTATTCCACTAAAATTCTTAATGGGATGTTTGAGGATTATAAACGCATATAATAAATGTTAGTCAAGAATTGATTCTCGTTAGAAGTCGAACGGATGACAATTGTTACACAAACACAGTAGAGGCAGGCACGAAGAAGGCGTCTATCGAAATCGAGAAGCTCGAATGGCATGTACCTCACATAAACGTTAACGATGATATTCGATATAAGTTATTAGATGCTATTCAACACAATAAAACAATAAAAATCCCGTTCCGAAAATGGGAACTGTATGAATTACCGTCACTACGTAACACTAAAACAGATATTTGGCAAATAAAATCTAGTACAAATATGGAGAAACCGCGCTATGTACTTTCGGCTTCAAAATGAGAGGAAAGATAATTTTAAAAAAGACTCTTCGCTGTTTGACCATTCAAAAATAACCAATATCAAACTATATCTTAATTCAGAAAATTATCCTTACAATGATATGAACATAGATATGAATGATAAACGCTATGCTATAGCTACCACATGTACACCGCCTCCCACCCATTTATTACGGTGGGTCGAGTACACCATTAATGGATTATATGAAATTTGCCGAATGTGCTGTGTATGTAATTGATTGTTCGAAACAGAATGACGCGGTAAAACCTAGTACTGTAGATGTGAAATTGCAAGTGGAATCCAAAGAAGCATTTAGTATTAACACTGCTGCGTACTGTCTTATTCTGCATGACAGTGTTGTGGAGTACGAACCTCTCAACGGAACAGTTAAGAAATTAATTAGACATGAACGTTACGTTTAGTAATGTGCCAGTGAAATATGAGTGGTGTGAAGATGAAGATAGATGTTCAGAATGGTGTTTCGTGCGGCAGATCGATTAAGATTTCAAAGACGGATAAAATATATGGAGGAAATTTTGAAACTGTTTTGTTATCAACACATAGGGATAAAATATTTAGACGACATTATGAAATCTTTTCTGATTATTGATATGCAAGGATTAAACAATGACGACTTTATGCCTAAAGAAATGTCTATTTCGGATGGGAACGTTCTATGCACGTTTTGTTTAAACCTTCAAAGACCGTTTCACCAACTACCATTATAAACAGAAGGAGATACGCTGGCTGGAGAGAAACTATTTGAATATTAATTATGGTGATGGTTATGTAGAGTTAGGATCTATTGGGAAAATTTTAAATAATATTAATTGTAAAGCTTATGAAAAGATTTATGTGAAAGGTCATCAGAAGCTGATTTTCTAAGAAAATATGTAGACTTAAGTATTGTTAATTTAGAGTTTGTAGACGATAATTGTGTTCCAAATTTTGTAAAGATGATTCTGCTTGTTTTATCATGTTAAAGGTAAATTAAGTATGTGTACAGAGCGTAATGTGGAAATGATGTTAAATTATTTACTCGATAAGTAGTTCTTAAATATTTTATTATAATAAATATTTATTTTATTATTTTTATTTAACAAAATAAATCGATAAAATCCAAAATGTTGTTTTATTTAATGAAATGCGAATTAAAATAATTCGCGGCTCTTCAGAATACAACTTTATTTATTACTTTCTTATATACATAGTTTATTAGCAAAGACTACGTCACATATCCTAATTTACAACTATTTTAAATAATATGTTCTACATAACAGTGGTATTATTAGTAAAGACTACGTCACATATAGTAAATTTAAAAATCTCTAGAATCAGTACCAGCGAATATGTTTTCTATCATTAGTAAAATTACTGAGGTAATTAAGAGGTAGAATCATTATCGCAAAATTATTTGAAAAATGTGAAACCTACAGAGAAAGCAGCTACGTCATAGGTATGCAAAATATGTTGTAGGTATGTGTTGAGCCGCTAATTAATATCGTAATGCCCCCTTTACCTCCCAAATGAAAGCTCTCCACATGTAGTGGACGTCATCACCGTGGTGAAGCTTTATTGTGATCAAAAAGCGTGAAATCGCGAATTAAAATAATTCGCGGGTTACATATTATAATACCCCTCGCCCCTCAAAGAAAAGCTCTCACATCTACCGTTACTGTGTGCTCGTCATCGCAAGCAAAAACCGTAAATTATATTAAAGTTCGCGAATCAAAATAATTCGCGGTTACATATTATGATACCCCTCGCCCCTCAAAGAAAAGCTCTCCACATATTCCACCACAGTGTACGTCATCGCAAGCAAAAATCGTAAATTTATATTAAAGTTCGCGAATCAAAATAATTCGCGGGTTACATATTATGATACCCCCTCACCCTCAAAGAAAAGCTCTCCACATGTATTGGACATCATCGTCGCAGGTGAAGCTTTATTGTAATCAAAAACTGCAATTAAAGCACAATTAAATTAAAACTCGCGAATAAAATCGCGAATCAAAGCGATCCGCGGTCGCGATCGCAATCGTGGAGTTGGAGGGGACCTGGTGGACGAACGACCTTGAAAGTGATATAGAAGCCCCATAGCCCTACTACTCTAGTAAATTTAAATTTTCATTTTTTTTTTACTTTTCATTTTGCATTTATGCTGGTACCATCAGTACACAGCAATACTCATGATTACCCAAAAAAACTTTTTACTGATGATGGCTATATAATAAGTCGAAACGTATAACTGACATGTTAATATATGTATGTCACTAGTTAACTAATTAATAAGAGGACAGTCATATATCCACTAAAAAGAACCGATTTTTCTTTAATAAAAATAAGTGTTATGTATTTTAGAAGGCCCCTCTAACGGTTTCATGAGGAGACCCAATTTTTTTTTTATCTACGGACGTACATACATATCTCTAAACAATTTAAAATAAAAACATTGATATCAACAACATACCGGAATTAGTATTTTTAATTGCAGTAATTGCAGCTAATATAAAAAAAATAAAATGTAAATATGTACTTAGTTCTTCCACACCGCTTTTCGCATGTATTTTACGGAAACGAGTCAAAACAATAATATTTTTACACTTGTTGCACACTCGCTGTTTTGATTACCATATCCTGAATTCAGTTCACAAAAACACACAAGAGAAAGTGTAAAATTACAAAATATATTCAAACTAATTAAGAAATTATGTGTTTGCAGACCCACAAAACACGTTTCCTATTACCACAGAAAAATTAATGCAATGATATAACGCGCTTAAAAGCTGAATATTTCCTCAAGCGCTTCGCATAATTATAAACTGCTAATAGTTCTTTTGCCTATTGTATGCTTTTATCTGATAAAAACATGTCGTCCAAACGTTCGCAAGTACGGAAAGACCACTGAACGAAAAATTCTATGTGTACATACACAGAAAACCAGACCAATTACACGTTACTTACCCGTGCTATTGTTAGCTAAGGAATATCCGAATTGCATTAGAAACATCATCAGAGTCAAACACGTTTCACTGAACATAGTGCATCCATATCACCAGAACTGGGTGTCTCATTCAAAATAGGCGAGAGATTCGAACTTTCCTCGCGGCAAAATCTAATTTGAATGCGAGTTTATAGTGACGTCAATATCAGATACGGAACCGTTAAGGACTGCGAGCGCACACAACCAACACCGCGCATAATTCCTTCGCTACTAAACAAAATACGAAAACTTCGGACGGAAAATGAGAGACGGAGCCGGAGATGCGAGTTGCCAAGGAACGGTCGAACGAAGAAAAGAGAAAGAACCAACACGTGACCATAACAAAGAAACTTGTTGCACGCCAACGTTAGGCGCTAAATTTGATTCTTATCCTATCCTAAGTGTATAGTGAATTGAAAAAGTGATTGCACGCTATGTAGCAGTCAGTAAGCATTCGTGCTTTCCAAACAACCACAGCCATTAAGTTTATTTTGATTCCCAATACTAGAACGGTTCTATTGCTAGTCGAAGATTGCGCAGAAACAAATAATTCTGGATGATTATGGAAGTATCTTGGAACCAGAAAGCCTACGAAACTAAAACAGAATCATTTTATCGGTATTGTGAGCAGCGATGTTACCAATTTTTTGATATTGAAGTTTTGCCCAAATTCTGTTCACTAGTCCTGCAATATTTCATTTCTGCCGCTTGCAACTTCGTTTTTCCGTTAGTATTTACTTCTCACTTACAAATAAAGGTACTGCTAAATATATTATTTAAAATATTTAGAAAAATTACGCAGTCTTTATTACGTTGCACTGTATAACAGTATTGTCAAAGCATATTTTGAAAATAAAGGCTATTTTTTATTACTTGCATTCATTAATTTGCAGCAGTTACTGTGAAAGTAAGTTCTACTTCTGATTGCTATTAAAATATCATGAATTTTTAAAGTTTGAACAATAGGGTCGGGTCCTTCAACAAATTATAGGAAAAATGTTTTAATATATTTGATTATTGTGTTATACATTGATGAATGTGTAAAATCGATTTAATTTTCATATTTCAGAATCAAATCAATTTAAAAAGTGGTAAATTTCAAATTATCTATTACGACCACTAAAAAGCTGGTGGTTTTTTGTGTCCGTCTAGTAATATATACCTATTTAACTATGTCAAGTTGGTTTTCAGTTGTCTGATAGTTATATAGTAATCCTCAAGAGAGTCTATCAGATTAAAATTTAGGGAATTAATATATTAATTTTTACGTAAACTTGTATTGCGTAGTAAACAATTAAACGCTTGGCTTACTATTTAGCAGTTTTGAGGCCCTAAATAGTTTAACCTCTGGTGAATGCACTAGAATTTGTGAAACGTTATTACAAGTACCACAACAGCCTAACTGCGACCTATTCTGCAGAGTAAAAAATGTAAAGACGCACATTGGTGGAATATGGCGGATATGTCAAAATTAAGATCCGATACACAGAAACTCTTTAACGAAGCCAAGCCAACGGAGACTGGCAGAGCTACAACGAAAAGCTTACCTCCTACAACAAAGCTATTAGGAAAGCGCAAAGAGACAGCTTCAGAAAGTTCTGTGAGGAAATTGATTCAACACCTACCGCTTTACGACTTCACAAAGTAATGGCGAAGGACAGAATCGATACAGGAATGGCACTAACAAGGGAACCTCGCGAACTGTAAATCGCAAATTTTGATTGAAACTTTGTCAGTTTGTAAACTTCATGGAGTGTTACTCAGGGACACTTTCCGTTGCTGCGGAACTTCAACTTTGAGGGTGCAATCCACCCTTGCAATTTGGCCCAAATTTGTTTTTTTTTTTCTGAATAACTTTTAAACGGTAAGAGATAGAAAAAAGGTTTCAATAGCGGACTTGTACCGTTTAGTAAGCCCTTTCGATTGGTATAGATATTTATATACAGGGTGTTCCAATAAATGTGGAATGACGTATGTGCTTATTTTATCGAATTTCAGAAATCGATTATAATGGCCTTTTTTGTGATCAAATAGTCTATAGAAGATAATTTAAAGAGTTATACAGGGTGTCCACAAAAATATAAATTTTACCATATCTCCTTATTCTAAAGAGATACTGTATACTGTTATGTGGCTGCATTATATGTTGAAAATCAGTGTAAACTTATACCAAGCGCTAAATTCTAAATGGTTATATGTGATAGCTTTCGAGTTATACGCGTTTGGATGCATGTAAGATTATATTATCCCCGACAGCAGGCAGATGAAAACAATAAGTCACGCAGTAAACTAATTGCTTGCTTCTACTATTTTTGGAGATATGTGAGTAGCGAACGTCTCATTCGCATATTTTTATTTTATCCGGACAAATTGGCCACGAATAACTTGGACACATATCCCTCGATGCAATGTACCTATATAAGAACCTAATTTTTATTTAAATTCAGTTCATATAGTTTTGCAGTGGCAGTAGCTAACATGGTTCATATCAATCCAGCAAATATTATTCATCTGCTAATACTTTCATATAATTATAATTGAAAACCAAATTAACACAAAATAATCCCGTGAAATAGAATTGCATGATGCGGTTGTAAACTCTAATCGATACAAGTATTCGCGAACAACGTTCGCGGTTAGAAACAATAGAGCATTAGAATTTGAAAGATAGGTTCGTCCTCGAATTATTCAAATAGCGGATTAAGGCGAGCTTCATCGTTCTACGATTTAGAAAGATGCTGCAAGAAGAGTATGAGAGAGACATGCGCTTTAGAAGATGATAATATTACTCCAGATTACAAAAGGAGAGCTGTTGAGTTTTGGACTGATTATTATAACCATTATAACCGATTTCTGAAATTCGATAAAATAAGCACAACATACGTCATTCCACGTTTATTGGAACAGCCTGTATATAAATGTCTATACCAATCGAAAGGACTGACTAAACGGTACAAGTCCACCATTGAAACTTTTTTCTATCTCTTACCGCTTAAAAGTTATTCAGTAAAAACCAATTTTGGGCCAAATTGCAAGGGTGAATTGCGCCCCCTAAAGTTGAAGTTCCGCAGCAACGGAAAGCATTCTTGAGTAACACTCCATGGAGTCTACAAACTGACAAAGTTTCATCAAAATCCGCGATTTACAGTTCGCGAGGTTCCCTTGTAAGAAAGGCAGGCGAAAGCTTCACTGAAACTGAAGAAGAAAGGGCTCTCCTCCTTCTAGAGACTCACTTCCCTGAAAGCAAAGTGGGTTCCTCGTAAAATCCTTCCGAGCAATATAGAAGACCAACTAAAGAAGCTACTAGAATGACCAGACACATACGTAGCAACGAAGGGTTAAGATGATATAAATAAATACCTTTCACCCTTTTAAAACACCGGGAGTAGATGGGATTTTTCCAGTCATACTTCAGAAACCACGAGACGAAATCCTTCCCCACATGATCCGGATAAACCGAAGTAGTTTGGAGCTGGGTTATATTCCAGAAGCTTGGCGAAGCGCCAAAGTCACCTTCATACCAAAAGCAGGAAAAAAGAATACTGCGCATCCCAAAATCCCACAGACTTATCAGCCTAACATCATTCTTTTTGAGAACGGTGGAAAAGGCTGTGGATAATTATATCAGAACAGATATCTTGGAGCGGATGCCGTCACACCCCTGTCAGCACGCCTATCAAACAGGCAAATCCACTGAGACTGCATTAGTGGAGCTGACGGATCGAATCGAAGATGCACTGACAAATAAAGAAACCGTAGTGTGCGCCTCTCTAGGCAGAGAGGGTGCTTTTGACAACACGAATCTGTCAAAAAAGTATTAATTAGCAGGGGGGGTAAATAGCGTGACTTCCAGATGGATGTCGCAATTGCTGTCTTGCAGGTCGGTGGAGGCGGAGGTGGGAGATAAGACCATCTCGGTTAATACGACCAGAGGATGCCCCCAGGGGGGAGTTACATCTCCACTTATATGGGCTGACTGATCTAGGAATGTCAAGGATATATATGCTGACGATATTGCCATATACGTAAGAAGCAAATTTGAGAAAATCCTCTGTGTCATAGTTCAATCTAAGGACTAATCTTTACGAGAAGATGGTGTTCATCGGTGGGATCTAATGTTAACCCCACTAAGACTACCTTAGTAGCA
Source organism: Protaetia brevitarsis (assembly GCA_004143645.1). Lineage (NCBI taxonomy): Eukaryota > Metazoa > Arthropoda > Insecta > Coleoptera > Scarabaeidae > Protaetia > Protaetia brevitarsis. The sequence goes on along the minus strand of RXPK01000180.1, from coordinate 2,475,096 downwards.
TTCACTAAGAAAATTCCGTATTAAAACCATAAAAATAGATGGGCAAGATATAATAGTGGAGAACGGAGATTAAATACCTAGGCCTTACAATAGACAATAAACTTCAACGGAACAAACATGATTTTGAAGTAATCAACAAGACCAAAAAACCCTAATGGTGTAAAACTTTGCAGGGAAAAATTGGGGATGCAGTCTAAAAATACTGCTTTGGATGTATACAGTCATAGTAAGGCCGATCATCACTTATGCATCAGTAGCTTGGAGCAAAAGAACTACTTTGACAACCGCGAGAATTAACCTCTCGAAAGTGGAAAGATTAGCTTGCGTATACATAACTGGGGCTATGAGAACTTGCCCAACAGCAGCTATCGAGCTAGTATTACATCCTACCCCTCTCCATATTGTGGTAGAGAGCGTGGCAAGAAGAGCTACACTCCGAATGGTCAAGGAAGAAATGATTAGGCATAGGCCTCAATCTCCTAACGGCGATCAAACCTGGGACATGCCCCAGGATGACACGTTAAAAAAAAATTCGGCTTTGTGAAGGAATTCAGCTCAGTCACAGAGCGTGGATATAACACCATAGAAGTGGAATCAAATGATAATCGTAACTGATGGCTCCAAAACGGCAGAAGGAACTGGAATAGGAATATATGGCCTAGAACTACATATTTCGAAAGCTGGGAAAATACCCAAGTATATTCAGTCGGAAATACACGCTATTGAAAGATTCGTCCAGTTCAACAAATGATGATACAAATCATCGAGAGCAGGAGATTATCATCATGTATGATAGTTAAGCAGCCACCAAGGCGCTGAGCTCACATGAAATCAGTTCCAAGATAGTTTGGGAATGCCTAGGGAAATTAAACGAGCTGGCAAAATGAATAAAGTAACCCTCCTGTGGGTTCTGGGTGTCGTTTCCTTTCGAGTGGAAGGAAACGAGATGACGGATAATCTCGCAAAAAAAGGGACTGGAATACTTTTTGTAGGGCTTGAACCCTTTTTCGGGATAAGTAGCAGTACATTACTAAAGAAGAACTGAAAGAGAAGAAACAAATTAAATGGAGCAGAGAAAATCAGTTACTGGGAAAATCTCCAGGGAATGAGGCAAAGAAAAATTCTTCTGGGAGCTTATAACCAGAAGAGGTTTACAGAATGCATAACCTGAGCAAGAACAATGGTCGCATATTAACAGGAATACTCTCAGGCCATTGTAAACTGAAAGGACACCCAAGTAAGCTTCGCAAAGGAATCTGAATGTAGATTTTGTGGAGAACAGGATGAAACACCCATCCACTTCCTCTCAAATTGCGTAGCACTGTGCAAGTCAAGGACGTTGCACCTGGGAGCATAGTGGTACACTTTCTGAAAGGAATAGGATTAGAAGGTCAGCTGTAAAACAGCAAGAATAGGGGACACAATAGATCTCTTAGGTCGCAATGTAACATCACCGTTCTCACATACATATATCTAAGGTGGATATTTTACACATTCAAGTGCGCCAAGAGATCTTTACTCCCACCTATGGAAGCCAGGATAAAAATTGAAGTTAACATTTTGTTATCTACTCCTTGTAAGTATTTATTTTTCTTTCGAATATCTTTCAGAATTAGTGAAAATAAGAATATCTTTTGCATAGGTATTTTATGACTAACAATTGACATTACTCAGAGAAACAAACGCTCTTACAAGAATGGTTATTACGGAATTGTTTCAGTGAGCAGAATACGCAATTGGCAGAGCCTCTAGCATAGAAAAACAAAAAGTAAAAAAATATAATATTTATTACGTTCAACCAGTGACAAAAAAGCAAAGGCATCGACGCCACGAGCACATTATAACGGGCCTCAAGGACTTAACGCCGTCGGGCGCCCCTGGCTGATTGACGCCGTAGGACGCCCTAGCAGTTAAGCGCCGTAAGCGCCTGGTACTGCACAACTACTTTTTATGGGCAGCGCAATTATCTGTATTTATGTTAGAATGAAATGTAACTTTCCGATTTTTTGCTTCAGATTTATAAATTACATTCTTCGTGCAAGTACTGAAAGTATTGTTTATGTCTTTTATTTGCGTACAACACAAAATTTCATTTGCTCGAACCGCTTTTCTATTCCTTTTGTAATTTTTGTATTGCAGCAACACTAAGTTTTAATATAAATTTTATGTCGATTTTACAACCGATGTCTTGTTGATGCTATGGTTCCAGAGATACATATGTAGTAAGTAAACAAAAATCGACACAATAGGGGTTGTAAACACCAATTTTTTAATGACAATGCTTTTTTAATTTATTTTATTTAAATAAATCTTATAAATGCTTTACCTGACATGGAAGTTCTCTTTCGCACAAACCCAGCAGAGTTTTTCCATCTTTTTTGGTAATGTTTAACTAACTAAAATCGTAGAAGCGATTTGCTATGGTGTTCCGTAAACCAAAAGATACATAAGTAAATTCATTCTTACTTTACGAAGTGTCTTTTATATGTATATTCCACACAGTATCACTACAGCCCGCAATTTAATTATTTTGCGTATGGAGTAACCTGAATTATTTTTATAGTGCAGGCAAGACGAGTAGCTACTTTTTCTCCAAAGTAGTACAAAAGTATTGGAAATGTTAAACTTACGATGAGAAACCATAAAGGAATTAGATTTTAGTAGTGTAAAAATGTTGAAGACTGCATATGAAAATTTCCAGTCATGAAAAGCAAAACGAAATGAATAGTTTATTACTGAAACCAGAGCCGAATAAAACTTTTCAATTACGAAAAATTTATCTTCAAACAGGGCTTTGTTATCGATGAAAACCAGGATCACACTAACAATAAGTAATGTGAGAATCTTTTTTATGGAGTCCAAATGGTTACCTTTGGATAATAAATAAAAATAGAGCAGTAGAGTTAATCTTTTTCTTTATTTTATTAAATCTTAATATATTTACATCTTCAACCATTCCTGACAAATCTAATAAATCAATAAGACGCTTGACGACTCTTAAGGTCTAACAGCTATTTCCTTTTTTTTGTGTGTGTTTATTACAAAATTATATGGACTATGCAATTATGTACACTTTTACCAATCTAGGGGATCATAAAACTTGAAAACACATTAATGTTTTCGGGTAAATTAATTATGTAAATTTTCCAGGAACAAAGTCCTGTTGTCGATAATATTTGGAAAATTTGTACAAAAGTTGACAAAAAGAAAAAAAAATCGTTGCAAAATATAATATATACATACAACAAATCTATAGTATTCCATGACCTCTACGACAAGCCAGTCTATTTTGTCATGTCGTTATAATTCTTACTAAAACGTCGTATTATAAAAATCAGAGCGATATTTTGTACACTTATATAAAAAGATGAGAAATAGAAAGAATCCTAATTAAATATGCTATTAATATCATATTTTTTATCTTATGTACACATATTTATTCCTGACTTAACAGGCAGAAATTTTGATTTCAGATTTACAAATTATACAAAACATCCATCATTCTTTGATCAAAATAAAATCACAATATTTATCTTAATATTATATTTTTTGTATTTTTGTTTTTTTTCACATTATTCATCTTTATATTATACACAGATATTTACAGTTGTGTGTACGCTATCGCACGATATATTTGCCACAAAGTATACGCTTTGAATCCTTCACGAATTGTGATCAAAAATGAACTACTACATACATATTAAATCCATTAGTAATAATTAAAGTATTAGTCTAGAAATACTGTCATTGAAATTATTATGTTAACCTATGAGGTCAAATATTTCTTTGGAAAGAATTTAGAACCCACTGATACATAATTACTTCACCAAAATCACGAACATTGAAACGACGGTTAAATAAAAGAAAATCTGTAAGATAAAGGATTCAATGTATTTCCTTTTTTTTATTTGTATACATTTAATTAGAGTATTTATTAATATATAAGCGTATTTCCACAGAAATTCATTTTTCTGTTCGGTTAAATTCTGTACATCACAAAAATTAATTTACAAATAAGGTGAAATTAGTATATTTAAAAAAAAAAATTAAATAGATATGTTTACAATAAAGGGTAATAAACTCATCAGACCTACCTACTATATTATCAAATCTCTTTTATAAAATCATTTCCTAACTCAGTCAATTATACAGTTTTTGTTTGTTTAAATATAACGCAATATTGGTATCAAAATATTATGTAGGTATGTACCGTAAGTACTAGCTAAATTTCTTCTAATTTAGCATAAGACCAATTCAGATAGTTGAGGTTTAAAATTCTTCACTTAATACTTTCATTATTAATTAGGTACTAAGTTTTGCCTTTTGATGAAATTTATTTTACAGATAAGTGATACAATCGCAGTTTGAAAAAATGTTGCAGGTACCTATCAAAAAATAAATATTAGATAACAACGAGGATACTGCAACAAAATTAGTGCCAGTTCAAGTGGAATATTTTGGTTTCGATCATAAATGTTATTTCTTTAAGATGACTTACAACGCATTGCAGTTAATTACCAATTTTTGACTGTAATCTTAAGTATTTCAATAATTATAATTTTGTATAGATTGATCAGAAAAGACTTGCAATATTGTTACAGTAGAGAATCTTTCATTGCCATATTGCATGCAAGTTGAGGTTTTAAAATTGAAATTAAACTTATATTGTATGGCTGGTATTTGATTCAAAAATAAAGGTGAACTTGTTATAAATATTTGTGTTAGTCCTTCTCCATCTAATTACGTCTCATGACCAATGGTATTTTTTTGGGTTATTTATTGTTAGTTTTTAATTAGTAATGAATGTTAATTATTAAGCAGTGCTGTTAGCATACACAAATCAGAGCGTAGTGAAGCAAGACCGGCTTAGACAAGTACAGTTACCGCCAAATGTTAAGGCATCCTAGAATTTGTGAGAATAATTAGAGTAAAATGAGTAAATAAGTACATTTTGAGCAGTTTCTTTGTTAAAAAAATATTAATAATTTTGTTAATGGCTGTGTGCTTTAAACTAGTTGCAATACATTTTTTCTGGTGTAAACGAAAAAATGTATAAATATTTAATACATCAACAAAAATTATTTAAATATAAAAACTATTGTAAAAACAAAAAAAAATCTAGCGCAGAGATAATAGAAAAACATGAAATTCATTGGTTTCATCAAAGGTGCCTATAACATTTGGCGGTAACTGCAAGTATTCAATTCAATTCATTATTTTAGAAGGTATGGATGGAAACCAGCATCAGACAAAATACGGACAGTGAATAAATTTTACAGCGATCAGATATACTTGTGTTATGTGGCTTATTTTGGAAATGTGTGGGTAACGAACATGAATCCCCACTCTTAATGCGAATAAACACGAGGGCATTTAGTGGCTGTGAAATTTTGTTTACTTCCCGTATCTTACCCATCACTAGTATTGGCATGGTGTAGTTGTTATAGACCTGGATTGTATTGAATTATAAATAAAAGCCTTAGTGCAATTATTTATAGGAAGAAGATAATTGTCAAGTCCATAATTCTGCTGTAATTAGAATGTGGTTTGAACGAAGTAATGTCTAAACTTCATCTTTTAAAAGCCATAAAAAATAATAATGTAAACTGTCAACAAATCGACAAAGATGAACTTAAATTTACTACATACTATTATTTTTCTTTAATTTGGAAAAGAGATTTTTACAACACCGGATTTTTATCCAATTATCTATAAACAGCAACGCACATTTATCTGATTTATTCCAATCTTAATGGAAATTTATTCATTTTTAAAGATTACTTAAAAAAAAATACAGCAAAATATAAACCGTAACGTATTCAGACAAATTTATTTCTGTTTCGTTATATATTACCTAATAAAAGTATTCTTTTTTCTTCAGTGTAACTAATATTTTACTTTCACTCCTTCAAAACTTGCTCCCGCCTTACGTTAGCATAAAAATTCAAGATTATCGCTTTCACGATTTTAAAAATACAAGGATTTTGGAAGCAATTGTACGGAATTATATAATTACAACTAAATTATTTAAAGTACTTATAATAAATAAGCAGAGAAAGTTTGTTTTTGAATGTTTTAGATTATTTAATAAATGTTTTCGGAATCAGTCAATAATAATTGTAAATTCATTTTAAAGTAGGTTATTAAAAATAAACAGGTGTTTGAAAAGATATCTAAAGTATATATTTTAGATAATTACAACACCACTTTAAATTTAATATTCTAAAATAGTCGGCTTACAAATTTTAATAAAAAATAAAAGTATACTTTTATTGCCAGACTAGAAACAGTTTTAGTTATTTTTTAATTAAGTCAAATGTTAAAAGTAGAAACTGACCAATTTTGCAACAATTGGTTTGTAAATAACAAATTTACCGCAAAATATCGTCAAAGATAACACACATCTATACAGGCTGAATTTGATAAGGACGCCATTGCTATCTCGGAAAGTTTGATGCACAAAACTTCAATGGAGAAAAAGTTGTGTATTTAATAGAGACAATGTACTAAAAAATTAACAAATGACATGTTTAAAAGAACACTGCTCTTATCCAGGATTATATCATTACATGTTGCATAAACACAGAGAAAAAACGTTAAATGAAAACTTATTACAGGGACCGTATTTAGTATATATGGTATAAATAACAATTTTTCTTCCTATTTAAAACAGACTTAGGGTTTCATTAAGTATATTTGTTCTATAAATAGTAAAAAGAATTTTTACCAATACTGGGATAATATTTTTTTTTTCGAGGATGTGTAATATATATCTATACACATATCATAGCAGAAAGATTTAAAAAATGTACAGGATCGTATTTAAAAGAATAAGGTTGATCGTAACTATATCTTCTATGCTTCCGAGCGTGACATAAACACCTTTTTCAAAGCCAACATACTGTACATACTGCAATACTAATACAGTGAAACCCCGTTAAGTTGGATCCCGTGAACCCGGATTTCCGGGTAACCCGGATCAATTGTGAGGGATATTTTTCTTTTTTTTTTTTTAAATGCACGTTGTATCGAATAATAGTGTATATTTGTTTAAAATGAGTTTAAAAATATCTTTGTTCGATTTGTTTTGTGTGTGTATTTGTTTATCTATGAAATGAAGTCATTTTTCTGTAAGTATGTACTACTTTTTTTTTACCCTAATATCCGTGTAACCCGGATCTGCTCTGATCCCAATTGATCCGAGTTAACAGGGTTCGACTGTACTCATTTCTTGAAATAGCGTTTGAGAATTTAGTGCATCGGTGAAGCTTCGACAGTACAAATTTACACTTACAAACATTGGTAGAAAAACTTTGTCAGTCAATATGACTCTTTTCGATTAATTAAACAAACAAATTATGTTCAAAATGGACTAAATAATTTAGATTCTTTTAACACACATTGTGTGATAATACTTTTAACATAAAATGAAGTAGGGAATAATATCTTAAAGGATTGTAAAATATAAAAATAACGTTGATGATAATAGAAATATTTTTAAAAGAGAAGGGCAAAGCTGTTCTAAAATAATAGCCGGATTTGTATACTATGTAATAACAAAGGTGGACCTAAAAGTAGTAAAAGACGTTCTGTATAGTGTGATACGTCCATATGGTGTAATTCAGCTTGCAGACTAACATGAATAAGACGTCGTTTAATGGAGATTTTTGGTTTGGGACGTCATACGTACTTTTTGCGACGTCTTAAGGACGTCATCAATTGTCTCTAAGAATGAGGCAATAAAATAGACGTTATTTCGAAGTAATTTAGATGTCAGTAGTCAGTAAGTTTTAAGTATTTGCACGAGCAAATAATTCAAGTGTATTAAAACAGACTCTTTTCCTTTATTTAAATAAAATTTAAATTTGGCACAAAACGTGTCTGTCAGCTCATTTTGTACATCATATCGATGGATTAAGCGATTATAGTTACATCATTGTCTATTGGATTTAGATAGTGATGAAATATAATCACTGGATCGTTGATGAGTTTAAAAATGTTCCGTTGTTATTGGCGGTGCGCGTTCACGAATCAACAAGCCAATGATCGACTATTTCATTTTTCTTGTTTCGTTATATCATGTGACATGCGACCGGTAGATGACTTTCTTAAGTGAAATAGCTTTAAATGATTGTGATGTGCTGTTGACGCTCATAAAACTGGAGCTATTGTTTATTTTTTTTGTATTATTAGCGTACATTAGTCCATTTTTCCACGATATGCTTGTAAAGTTTTCCAAGAAGTTATAATTATCACAAAATGGATCACATTTACAGTTTCGTTTAGTGAATTTCTAGTTACTGTTATGTCTCTTAAGTATCCATCCAAAATATACTCTGTAGTTTAGATTTTTAAGGATTGATAAAATATATTGAAAAACCAACCAATTTAGTATTAAAGTCATTATACTATCGTTTTTTTTTTGTCATATGGCTTAGCTCACTTCACTTTTCTAAGTGAAGTAGACTTTTCTGTTTGGTTGTGAGTAGTATTTGTAGCTGCACTCATAAAAGTGACACTTCAATGTAGTTGAGGTCGCCGTAAACAAAAAACTATTAAATATATCCTTTTAACGTGAAAGCAAGACGTGTTAGAGGCGTCGTAGAATGACGTCGTAACGATGTTACATACACATCAAATTTACGATGTCCTCACATCATTTTCCTGGTCGCATTAATGTAATTGGCTTGATCAAAATATGACGTCAAAATTACGTAAATCTGCTAGCTGAGAAATTACTTTGTTTAAACATAGTGGTCTGTTAGCCTGGTTCTATAATGGTTAGTATGTATCTATGAGCAAGGGGCTGACGTGAAAACCCGTGCTAAAACTAAAGAAAATCCGGAGGATGTATATAGTAAAAAGTGAGAAAAGGAAAAACTGTGAAAGATTAGAAGATTTATGAGACATTAAAGCTTGGATTGATTGTACGCAGCAATTTGATTATCATCTAACACCGGTATTAACACAAATTTAAAGACGTAGAAATGACTCCAACCCCTAACCTCTTATTGTAAATAGGTGGGATATGCATGTTGTAAAATGCATGATGAGAAGCTATATGTGATAATGCTGCTGAAAACCTAGAGGCAGTGATGTCTAGTGATTAGTAATTTATTTTTTTTTAAATTTTGACTTTAACGTGAGGGCACAAAATCATAATTGGAACCAACATGAATTAAAATAAAATGGCTGCTGGTTCATTTAATCAATAAACTCCTCGTTTAGTGACCAACTCATTTAGCGATAATCCACTCAGTCCCTAAATGCAGAGAATTTCTACCTTTTTTCGACTGAATTTCAGAACAGCGCCGGGTCCATCAACAAATTATAGAAAATTTATTTATCATACTTAATTACTGCGTTATACCAGGACGTATGCATAAAATAACATCAATTATCATAATTATACGAGAGTAAAAGCGATTCCAAAAATGACAAATTTTAAATTCTGTGTTGATGACATCATAAGTGTTATGACAATTTTAAAACATGGTTTAAATTGCTCGATGGCATTTAAGAACGCGCTTTCCTCTACTGGAGCTCAGCTACGGAACCCTTTACTAGGTGTGATTTGGTGATTTTTGCGTCTCTATCTCTATATATTGCACTAAAAGCTTATGTATTGATTTCTTGAAGATTTATTGTTATCTGAGCCATTTCTTAGACGCTGTTTAGGGAAAATAGTATAATAGTTCCATTATCGGTAGAAATCCTAAACAAAGAAATAATTCTATTGTAACAGCTATATATTTGCGCTGCAGGTGATCACCGCTCAAACAAGTGTATTTATCTGATTCTTATCTAGGCAGTTGGCCAGTTCCACTTATCATCGAAAATTCGCAACCAAATACCAGTTATTTCTATATCCTGCAACGGTAAGTATACAGAGTCTACATGAAGACCAAACGAAAATTGTTGCATTGATAGAACTATAAATCGTATGTGATGATATAAACCTTTTGTTAGTGCTCCGCATAGATCTGTGCGCCTAAAAAAACACTGTAGCTTATTTATTATGGGTATTTTATCATCCATGCAAATCTTATTTAAGTTCAACACCAAATCGGTAATCTGAGAAAAAAATTACACAAAACGAGAAGGTCAAACTATCGTCAGCCATTTTAAAATCAGCTTGTGCAATACTGCTGCAAAGCCCAGTTGCAAGGTACCTGCATGGATTAATGTTGCAGATATCAAAAACCAGTTAACCGATTTTTCCTAAAACCGGTTTCACTAAAACTGATTAATCGGTTTTCAGGAAAAATCAATTTTGGAAACCAGTTTTAAAAATCAATTTTGGAAATCGGTTTGTAAAATCGGTTTTAAAAATCAGTTTCAAAAACCGGTTCGTAAAATCGCTTTTAAAAATGAGTTCAAAAAAACCGGTTTTTAAAAACGGCTCTGAAATGGGTGCTTTAAAACAGTAACAAATTTTTGCATTGCAACATGTGCCTAACGATATTCAATATTAATATATTTGTTATACAATTATGAAAAGTTTAATTGCAATGTTGTAACTTGTCTAATGAACATATCGCCGTTTTCAGAGATAATATTTATTAACGTCTGCATTTTTAAAGTAGGTAAGTATTCTAAATATAAAAATATATTGTTAATATGCAATAAATGCCTGTTATATCTTGACACACACCAAATATTGTTAATATTATTGTTTTAATACAGACATTATTCACGATTATATGTGAAGACGGCATAATGTCCATTAAATTAATTACGATTTAACCGCTATAATTATGTCACTATGTTAATAATTAAATGCTAATGGAGGGAGCGTTTTAGGTAGGCAACCAATCTAACAAAGTCATATAGTGGTACTTCGTAATTCGTAAAACACAATATTTCGAGTTTTATTTCATTGTGCATTTAAGGGATTTTTTGTCGAAGAATATCCTTAAACCTTAAATATATGTAATATTAGCTATTATTAATATTAACCATACTTATAAATAGAGTTGGGCAACTGTCCGGCGGAGCAGATACGTATTGCGACGCGGGCCTCAAATAATGTAATATAAATAAAGCAGATCAATCGTATTATTGTAATTTAGTATGTATTCACAAAACATATTAATAGAGTTGTGCAAATGTTCCTTGGGGACAAGATTGGAGAAAGCGGGCGAACAAACGGGCCACCTTGCGATGCATTCGCATTTTATATCACTAGATATATAGATAAAATAAAAAAAAATACATTTTATAAGAAAAACAGGCACTGTTGTTACTGACTTGCAACTATAGGGTTCATCTGCTTTATTGGAGTACATGAGTTTGAGCGCACGTTCTGAATACGTACCTGCCGCGCCGGAAGATTTGCCCAACTCTACTTATAAATATTTAAAACCTTGCATTTTATTGTCGAAACAAAGACGGTGTAAGCATAGTGTTCGTGGACAGTTGAGAAAAAGAGGACTACTTTCTTGACATGTCAAAACTAAATAGTACAAAACTATGATAATAATAACTTAAATAATCAATAAGAATGAAGGGCAACTTTAAAAACAACCTAATAATTCGGGTTTTGACGAAGCAAACGGATTAATTAGTATAGTTTTGGAAAATATTAATTTCAGCACTTATCAATATGACGGTTATTCAAATTTAAAGTGACATTTTTGTATCGCCATCTTGCCAAACCAAAGGGTAAACATTTTTTCCCAAAAGAAACGGCAAGTGGCGCCAGTGGTGAACACGTGCAACTCATGACAGGGCCGTATAAAACGGCCAAACTATCAAAGTTATCAAGCAGGTCGTGGTTCGAATAATTTTCTCCCTGTATCAAACCACCAGCTATAAACTTGACGTTTTGTGAAATGAAAGTGACATTTAGTATCTACTGTGGTATCTATATTCAGTACCTCAGAGGCAAACTATCTTAAGTCCAAAATTGGCTTTTTACGGTAAACATGTTTAAAGTTTTTGTTATGTTAAGGCTAAGGAATGACTTAACGTAGTTCAAACGTGTCTGACTTTTGAATGAAGCAAGATAAAAATACAAAAAAATATAGTAATGAGAGATCATTGTATGTACAATAGTAACTCGTCTCACTTCATTTATCTCTCTAGAGAATTGATATTTATCTGAGATATCGACTAAAAGAACGCATTACATCGTACTCAATATTTTATAATTCGTGAAATAGTCACTGCGTGGCGTGGTAAGACGTGTTTATGATTAGATTGTCAAAGACTCTTAAAGTAGTCAAAGTTAACCTCAAATTTTCAGTCCCTAGTCCATATTAAAAGAGTACATTATAGAAGTGTGATATAATGCATAAAGAAAATTTAATAATTGTTCGTTTTACAGTTGCTTTTAATATCAAAATTAACCTATACTATACGCAACAGGCATATAAAGCTCAAACAACTTCGTAATATGTAAAATCAAGTTGATAGAAACATGTTTTAAATGCTTTCCAATCACAATTGACAAACGAAAAACTGACACGAATAAAGGGTTATAGAAAAAAACGAGGTTATACTTGTTATTGGTATCCCCTCCACCTGAGTTTTTACACTCACTACAGCACACCCTTGCGAGATTTTGCACTAGCGGTAAGGGGGGAGGTAAAAATCTATGATAAATCTCAAAGTGAGTCGTTTAAAAAGAACGGGGTTTTTAGCAAAATATCTCTAGTGAGTTGAGATTGTCTGAGATTTCTTGTAAAAAAGAACGCTACTATTAACTTAACATACTTAACTCGATTTCGCCATATTTCGACTTAACATAGTTTGTCTCTGAGGTACATAATTATAGCTTTACGTTTTACGCCTATAATTCCCGTTTACACTTCAGTTCTGAAGTGATATTAACAGTTAAAAACGAACCGCAATTAGCAGTGATTTTAAAACCTACTACGTTTATTAACACGGAGCGTAAATTTGATATTAAGCGGTTAAATTTTTAAATATTTCATAACGTAAAATACATACCACAACCATACTCTCTGTTTCTGACATTATAGACGTAGAATATAACAAAGATAACTTTTCAATTTCAATATTTTCGCTCTTAAGGAAAAATATAACAATGAATCACGAGCAAAACCAAATTTGAGGTTATGCGAAGCCAATATTTCAAAGTGATTAAGCTAAAACCCTAAATCAGTATATCTGAAGCGCTTCAGTACAAAATCATTTCAGTTTAAAAACGAACAAACTAACCAATACTGAAGTGATCGAGTTGCATCGATACGAAGATAAAACTAAAAGTCCTATTATTGCATTTGCAATTTATTGTGCGGAAATAAAACGAATAAGATTCACAGAGATGCATTAAAATAACAAAAATTATTCTGAAGAAGCAAATGCCGTCCACGTATGTCGAAAATATAACAGAAAGAAGTTCTGGAACAAGATGTTTGTATGTTTAACCAACAACGCCAGCTATTGATCTTCGCCTACAGCCCCCCTCTTAAGGATATTCGTCGACAAAGAGACCTAAGTACACAATGAAAAAAAGATCGAAATATTAGGTTTTAAAAGAATTGTGCATTACAGATCACAACTATATGATTTTGTTTGATTGGTTGCCTATCTAAAACGCCCCTCCAATCGCATTAAATTATTAAGATAGTGTACACACTGAATTATTATATTGTAAGAATATTGTATGTACATACAAAATTCCGGATTTTTCATGCAAAAAAAAACTCCTTTTTTGTAGATGACGAAACATAATAGTTTTACTTCTATGTCTCAAATGGTTTAACTTTAAAATGGAGAAATGTTGAAGACAGAAAAACTGCAATTGTTTTAAGTCACCAAATATTAGTATAAACATAAAATAAAAAGTAACCAACAAGCTCTTACGTGTAGTTCTTTTTTTTTCGTGGTTTAATATATTTTGTAGGTATATACAGGACGTAAAAAAAATTACCAAAAAGTTGAATAATTACCCAAAAAACTTGTTATATCAAAATATAACAAGAAAAATCACATCATCAAAAGGCAAACAAATACCGCTTGCGCTCTAATTTCAATTCTCCATCAGGATCGACCGTGTGTAACAACACATCTCACCTCGTCTACATATTTACAACACCTTCACGAATCCGTAACAAGTACATCACACAGACTTATGAGCGATACACAGGGCGGTGTAGTTGTCGAAGTCCAGTTGCCAATTAGACGCGACGGAACAACCGAAATGCATTATGTTCGTGCAACCTCGCCTCAGGCAACAAACGTTCGCACCCTTGAACCCGCAACGGGTGCACGAGACGTTACAACTAGTCCAGACCGCCTCCTCTAGCCCGACGATCTTCGGCCCGACCAGGTAAACCCCCGGCGACCAAACCACACAATCCTCGTGCACCCAGATCTCGAACGTCTTATCACCGGTCTCCGTTATGCCCAAGTTCGGGTCGGTAACGTCCAGCTCGCTGAAGGACCTATCACTTTCTGAATGTTTTCTTTTCGATTTTTTACCCGACACTTTCATCAGTACGTTCGACGCGTTGCTGGCGTCCAGTACGCGGGCGATCTTCTTGCTCTTGAACTGCTTGTCGTAGGGATCCTTCCAATGTCTCGCTTATTCGGGACATTGCTGGTTTATACGTAGGGGCCAAGAAGATCGCCGGCGGCAACACTTGGGCGCTAAACGTCGACGGGCCTAAGACGTTGGGATCGGTCGAATGGGGACCGCGCTTGCAGAAGACGCAAATCCAACTGACGTCCTTAGTTTGCGCGTCGTATTTATTACTCAACGTGCTGCAATGGAGCCCCTTCGAGCGGACTTTGTGTCTGTATTCGCTGTCGTCGTGGAACTTTTTACACTTACTCGATTTTCTCTCAGCGTCATCCTCGACCGGCGTGTTAACGATGCTGACGGAAATGGGGGAATCCCTAGGGCCCTTAATCTGTATAAACGGCCCTTTCGACTTAACAGAACTGGTATTACTCCCCGAATCATAGGCGTAAATATCCTTAATCGCGTCTAATTTGATTTGTTTCCCATTAACTGACTTCTTTCCTTTCTTCGCCGTCTTCAATTTGGAGAATTCCTTCACCTTTTTGGTCTTCTTCTTCTTCTCGTACGAATTATTTAATTTCGAACTCTTCCGTCGCGCCGTCCGCACCTTCTTCGGCGTGGATTTCTCCCCGCCTAATAAATCGTTCGATGTCGACGATACGTCGTTTTGACTCGTCGAAGGGGCGTCGAATTTCGAATCCGTCTCATCTTTGGAATCGCTGATAAAATCATCCATCTTTTCGCAGTCAATTTCCAGAGGGTCCACTTTGGGCGTCGCTGATGATTCTTCGATTCCCGCAAACATCTCCTCCAGTTTAATTCTCGGACCTCGGACGAATTCGGTGAGCCTTCGCTTTGCGGCAGGGCGTATTATAGTGGTGCACATCAACTTCTGCGGCGGGAGCTGCCGGCGTCTCCTCTGGCTTATCCGCGCTTCCATCCCTAGTAGTAGATTCATTTTCCGTCGTAAAAGCTTGTGTCTCCTGCGTCGTGTCTCTTATCACCGATACCGGCGTGCTATTGGGCGGCTCTTCCGGGGCTTTTTGAGATTCTGACTCGTTGACGACCTTCTGCACCATGGCAGCGATCTTTGCTATCGTCCTCAGATTCCGAAGACGTTTTCCTCCGGCTTTTCTTCGCGGCCGAAGAGAACGCATCGCTGCGATTGACTATCACTTCGCTCCCGTTGTTGAGGTTCGACCACTTCGTCGGAAGATTTGGCAGGGCTCAGGAGGGAACACCGGCTCTGCTTCAAACATTCGCAGCGGGTTAGTCTTTATTTGGATTTGAATTCTATCTTCAAAGGGATCCTCATTCAACTCCGGCGCTTTTCAGATTCTTTTCGTCAATCTTATCGTCTTTACTCGGTTTCCTCTTCCGTCTAGACTTATTACTATCCAAACTATCGTCGTTGCTGTAGGGGGACGTAACTTCTTCCTCGCGTAAATTCGTAGGCGTCGGCACATTCACGTATACTCTGGAATTACTATTTTCATCGTGGTAATGGCTATTCGCAGGTTGTACTATAAACACTCTGTATAGGCGTGTTCTTCTCCACGGTTTTCTTCTCGGCCGGTAATTCAGTACTCGACTTCTCACTTGGGTCACTCTGTGGAGGCTGCGAGTTTAGCCTCTCCAGGATCGAATCCATCCTCTTGGGCGGTTTCTTCGTGTTCTTGGGGCTGCCCTGTCTCTCGATCAACCCCGGACTCGTGCTGATCGCGGGACTGAGCGGCTTGATTCCGGGGCTGGTCGATTTCAGGCCAGGACTGAGGGATTTCATCGCAGGCGTCTTCAGTTCGACCGCTTGTATGTCCAGAGCACTAGCCGGGAGGCTGTTTATCTTATTCGTGTCTCTAACACTTAGGCTTATAGGCGTCGTCGGTAGGTCCCCGTTCTGATTACCGTTGCGCGCCAACGTTAGATCGACACCCGACCTAGGATAGGACCGTTCCGAGAGCATCTGTTCCAGATTGAACATGTGCGGGTGTGGCATGCTTTTCATGGGCTCCGTGGTCGGTTGTGTCCATGTGGTTGATGCAGTAGGGGGATGCTCGTTGGACATGTGAGCTTAATTGAGTTGTCTTGGGGTAATAGTTAGGTTACCTGTAAAAAATCAAATCGAATGTCACCATAATGTATTTTTCTAAAAAATATAGATTAATATAATAATAATTAAACCTCTTACAGATGCAGCAGTGGTTGTGTAACAACTTCTTATATTCTTTAAACATACGCCGTATTCTTTTTACCGTCTGACTTACGACGAACTCAATTAGTTAACTGGTTTCGCCGTTCATAACGAGCAGCTCGTAGCTTAGCTCATAAAAGTAAGATGAGCTAAGTCAAACAATAAAAAGAATGCAGTCATTACATTAACTAAAAGCGTTTACATTTTGATAGCATTATTTATAGTAGGTGGGACTTCTATATATAAGTTGTACAGAGCTGGAAAGCAACCATATTCTAATTATGCGAACCTGAATTAGCAAGTGAGAAGGTAGTGGAAGGGAAACCAAAGTCTTCCTAGGATTCTTTTTTATCCAGCTGTACGTGGTTGTGCAATTAGAGGAAGATAGGAAAAGTGCTTGCGGGTTATTAGATCGTCCCAGAACGAGGATAATTAAATACAAAGACTGCTTTGTATGGTGATACATCCAGAAAACATATTATAGATTTGAGAAAAAAAAAGTATGAAAAAATACAGGATTGAAATAATTGAAGACACGAGTGGATGATGGTGTTATGTTACAAAATCAAACTTTTTCAGAAATTAAGTTTTTTCATGTAATTTTTCTCAAAAGTAGTGTAACATAACCCCTTCATACATTCACAAGACTGGAGTGTTCTGAAATTTCTGGAATTTTCGATGGTGCTATGTGAAAGATGGGTACAAAACACCTTGATTCGTGCTAAAAGACAGTTTTTAAAATGCGACATAGCACCTTCATCCACTCGCATCTTCAATTGTCACAAATTCTTGTTAATTAAACCGACCGGTTTCGTCCAAATAAGTACAGTCACCGACATTAATATTTAGCACCATCAAAGTGTCGAGCCATTCGTTCGTGTGCTAAATACTAATGTCGGCGATTGTACATCATCAGGGAAGAAATAAAAGCATATTAGGAATAGTCAAATTTGAAAATATAAAATTAAATTGTGCAATAAATGAAATTTTGTATAGAACTTGTAAGACGCAAACATTGGAACACTAGCAGACTATACATTAAAATCTATTAAAATAAAAATAGTAGCTTTATTACAGATTGGACGCAGCAAATAAAACAAAAGAAAAAATATGTAAAAAAACAATTTTTGTGTGTATAAGTTTATTCATTAAGATGTAAAGCAATATGGCAAAGTATGACTCCCTCCTTCAGTTCTGGCCAGTGAGGTCTCCTGATCTCACATCATGTTATCTTTCGCTGTGAAGATCCATGAAAGAGTTCGCTTATTACCTCTGCATAATTTGAATGAACCTTGTCTCAAAGTTGGGAGGAGTTATTTAAATTAGTCTTTTGATTGGCTTTCACATACTCTTCTTTACACATAAAAAGATATTCCGGAAATCGTGATCATGCCATTATTTATTTAAACTGTCAACCCGACTGGGCCTGTCGACATATTTCAGAAATTTTATTCTCCATATCATTAAATGCTTATTTTGGCGGTTTATAAATTAAAAAAAAAGTTATTGTTAGAGCTAATGGGCTGTAATGAATGAAGAGAACAAGTTTAAGCACTTTTTCAATAGTTTTCTATCAAGTAAACGTTACTCCTTGGACGATTTATCCCTGGATAAGAAAAATAATATTTTGAATACGTTTAACATGTTTTGGAGTCACCTGTTAAGGGCATATATCAAATATATTGAATATTTGCAACACTTTGGATACTTTGGTTATTTTTTCATTTTTATTATTATTTTATAAGATAATTTAGGTATAGTGAACCCAAAATGAGAAGTACATATGTCGTCATCGTAATGTCGACGTAGAATAGAGGAACTGAAGTCATTAGTGGTGGAGGTGATTTTTTTACGATAAAAATTACATTAAATACTTGTATCAAAGTGACAGGAACACCCCTAAAGCTAGTATAATAGACTCTTCCGACGATTCTAACGCTCAATACGGATATGACGACATATGTACTTCTCATTTTGGGTTCACTCTACCTGGCTTCCGTCAAAACCTTATGTCATTATTATTGTGCGGTGGTTATAAATTTAAATTTGCCGCTATATTCCATGGAACTAGTGGCAGATGTTCCACAATCCCTATCACATTTTAGACAGTAGAAATAATGTATAACATATAAGAGATTGTTAGGACATCCGTCATTAAGTTTGTTCGCGTCGCATAAACTGCACACTGAACTTGCACACAAAAGTTCTTATAGTGCATAATAGCGCAAATAGTTCATGCGACGCGAACAAACTATTGTCACATAGAAACATGTCTATTTGTTTGTGACGGTTACCTAATTTCAAAACACCACAAATCACACACATACTAGATGCGTATCGCAATGCAGTGTATAATCCCTGCATCCAATGCAGAGGCCAAACGCATCTAATTTGTTTCTGATTTGTGCTTCAAACCAGCTTCAGTCAAATTATTCTTTTGTTGGCCGTTCCATGTTCTTTATAGTTTGCTGATTTCAAACTAGCAAGCAACCTTCGTTAGCGTTAGTTATTTACTATACATTTGACGATGAAGGTCGCTTGTTACCTTAAAACACCTATATCACTGATTCGCTAATTCGATTAACTGTGTAGCTGTAATAGTAATAAAGTTACTCTTAAGAAGAAATGTAATTAAAAAAAAATTGCATTGCGCGTTATCAAAGCTAAGTGTCACAATAATTTAGCGTTCTAGTGAGTTATCTTAAACAATGCGCTAAGCATTTAAAATTTGTTGCAGCGAAATACGTATGTTAATATTTTATTAGGCAAAGTAAAGTCGTTTTTCACTTAGAGCGTGGCTAGTGTATTTTTAAATAAATTTTTAAACCACTTAATTTTTACGATAAAAAGACTCAAAACACAAAATAATTATTGCAGTGAGACTGTGTTGAGAAAACCAACATAGTTTGCATGAAAATTGATCTTAAAGGTATTAAGATTCGCCACTTTATAGCCCTCTCAACTTAACAAAGGATTTTCATCATAGTTAGTTAATGACGTTGCATTTTCAAACGCTGTGACATACACATGTTAACACAGTTATAATTAGAACGGTATCAGCTGACGATCTCCATATTCAACAGATACTAAAGAATACTACAAAAAGAATATTTTATTTCAATATTTATTAACATTATGCATGTTCTAAATCAACATTTTTAGTCATACTTATATAAGGAACATTGAACATTTACAAGATTGTTCTGACAGTCTCTTTAGAAGTAAAGTAGATGGATTTATTTGCATTGCACTAAATCTATTTCATCGGAACAACTTTGAACTGAACTAATTTTGCACTACAAACTTTAGCTCGGTGAATAATTCCTGAGGTTATTTCAGAAGGGTTAATAAAACCCAACTGCTGAAAAACGATGAAATAGATTTTCTCTTAGTATACGATAATGCAAATAAAAGAAACAAAATGATCATAGGCTGTGGCGATGCTATTCACATTTTGTTGTCGTTATGCACAATGCAAAGCAGCTGATCACAGTTACACTAACAATAAGTTATACTTTCTTTGCGTCATAGTATAAGTTCGGTTCTTGCCTTATATAAATCAAAAAATATGGTAGAACGTGTACTTTCCTTAAACTTTTGCAAATCGACCCCCACGCTTTCTACCTAATATGTTTTACACAATAAACGAGTACATCTAACGAATGCAGCGTCCAGTAAAGGATTATCCGGCAAATCTTCCGATATGGAAACTTTAACTTTGGATGCATACTATTCGGAGCAGGTAATACGACAAAATCAAGGAATACAATACATTACAGCACACTTCTGCAACACATCCATTTACTTTCGGTTGAATTCTTTGGCACATACTGCAATAGGTATCCTTGTAAAACCAACTTGGTTCATTATACTAGCCATGTAAACACACCAAAATGCTGCGACAAGTACATTTATCAGATTCACCAAATTATTGGCGCTAGCTGTTTCATTATTTAGGTTAGATCACAAGATTATGTTTTGTTTATCTTGGTGCTGTCATTGCCTTTACAAATTACAATACACCTCTTGGGGCAATCGTCTTTTAGTTCAAAAAACCATACCATAGATTAAAAGATATATTTTTGTTCTTGTGCTATCTTTCATGAACATATTTGTTCATCATCTCACAGCAGTTAGTTGTTAGAGGTAAAATGAGAGCACCCGTACCAGGGTCTTCTGTGTAAAAACGCGTGACAGAAGCTGTACGTTCATTTCTCGCGATAAATGCTTAAGCATGACTATGCACATAGCTGAACGAATCTTAAAGAACACTTGTAAACCTCAATTAATAAAAGGAATAAAGACAAAATAAATATATAAACGTTAGAATAAAAAAAAAACGTGTTCTATTTACAATTTAAAAAGTAATTGTGACAGTATAAAATGCTGTTAAAATTATATGCATGTAATAAAAGCCAACTCTGCAGAGAGGCATTTTTGTTATCCTACTAAATCGCAAAACTTAAAATGGTAACATTTTAGCACAGAAATAGTTGGTATAAATTGGAGATGTCACGTGAATCGTTTGCTATGTTGAAAGGGCTATATATGATGTACACTTCTCGCAGGAAAAATCGTGAACACAACATTTAAATTTGAGAAATTTTAGGGTGCAAACGAAGCTTCCAGAGAATATATTTACATTTCAGCAGGACGATCTGAATGCCATAGCTCGCTTACGTATTATTATCTGAAAGCTTTACAGCAAAAAACATTAAATTGTTAACTGCTGGTGTCCCGGTTTTTTTCGTGAGAAGTGTACATAAGATTTTCAGTTTTCATTAGGACCACATTCCTATTACATTTATATAGAAAGTTTTATCAATTATATTTGTAAGTTACAGTTACTTAACATCTGTCTACTATATTACGTCCAATTTAAATTCAACGAATGGAAAACTACTTCAACCATAGATACTAAAAAGTACCATATTGTACCAATGACACATACCACTGTAATTAGTGCTAATGTTTATTTTTATTTATCATTTTATCCTTTTATATAACAAATTTAAAAGGTGCTAAAATGTTGGTTATTTGAAATAAAATCATAAGTTAAATGATTTACACGAAAGTAGACAGTATAATTATTTTGAATTATTATATTCACAAATTATTATCAAACATCATCAACAATTACAAGCGAAAATAAACAGAAAATAATGTATAACAGTCGATTTAACTACTAGTATAAAATCGAACTTTGTAAATTAAAAATGAATCAATAGAGTCACAATTTATAATTCATCACTCCCACGTTTATATTATTATAAATGCGTAAGCTTCACAATATTACATTTTTAATTTCTGTTACAAACACAAATATTGTTCCAGATTTTATTCTAATCTATTAGAATTGATTTAAAATTGTCGTCATTTCCTGTTTGAATTGACTATGGCTATTCCTATCTGCGTTGACAACGGTAGATAACTTTTTCACCTTACTTTTGTATAATAACCAATATCGACCTTTATCTATAACTTCGATGCTCTTAACATCGTGCAAGCACATACAACGCATTCCTCTCTGTACCAAATACCTCTCTGCACTGTATTCGCACAATTCAAATAGGAAATGCGATCAACATGTTGAAAAAGTGAGTATCGCGAAAAAAATGACACAGCGGCCATTATTAGCAAGATGTATAGACGAATGTGGAACATAAACGCGTAGTAAATGGCAGACGTGAGCAGCTCAATGAGTCATAACAACATCGAGACGTTGCACATTTCACTACACATTTTATGACAACACACTAATCGCCGAGATGGCCCCTTGAAATGGTTCTGGTCTTAAACGATATTAGCGAGATTTCTAGAGACTAACGGCCATACGATATTAAACAACCTAATATACCTGCTTCCCCAAAAAAAAATTACCCGATAATAATTTAATTATCACTTAATATAAATGTAGTTGATGTATTGTGCGCACAAGGCAGGTTTTTAAATTTCTTTTCGTCTGGATTTATGGCTTAATCAAATAGCCAAATCTGATAACTGTAATAAGTATAAATTAACATTTTATTATACAGGAATTGGTAATAAAGTTCTTTCTATTTTTCCTTTAAAACGTTTTGTTATATGTTAAACAATATTTCATTTAGTAAACTTTTAATAATTTAAATTTTTATAAAAAAAGAACTGGAAATCACAAAATTATTTCCTTTTTTAAAAACTCCAAACATTTCCATAAAGTGGTTGTACCCAAAAAAATGAGCTCAGAATACAACACTCCAACCTGAACGATACTAGACTCTTCCCAGGCAACCAAATTTAAATTTCCCACAATTATTTTTAGTACATGACTCCAATATAAAGGTATTAAAATAACCATTAATGTAATACAAAATTGTAAATAATTTCATGTTTCAACGTTGAAGTTACTAAAAATAATTGTGGGAAATCTAAATTTGGTTGCCTGAGTTTTTAAAATCAATAGAGATTGTCAAAAATGGCAAGTGCTTTGCCGCCAAAAATAGTAATGTACAAACAATTATTACCATTTGCATATATAGTAACCAGCATAAATAGTGCAATATAATGGAGAAATTTTATAGGTTACCAAGCATGTCGTGTATTCCAATTTATTTAGGTAGATGTCACGTGATCATTAGTATATGGCGTACAAATTTAAGAAGTATTCTATTAATCGAAGAAAAGGATGTAAGAAGACATGATATTCAAAAAAGTTATTTAAAGCTTGCTCCTAATTCAATGTTAAGATCATACGCCAATTTTCGTAAATATATCATATGCGATAAAAAAATTTAAAAAATACAATAAATTACGTATAACAGCCAATTTTTTTTTTTTAATTTTTATTTTGCGATTGGGTTGTCTGATCGGAATGTAAAATAAAGTAAATATGCAGTTTTTTGGAAGTTATCAGAAAAAAATAATAATATTCGTGTTTGCGGATCCAATTTTTTTTTTGTTATTTATTTTTAAATGTATTTTTTTTTTGACAAAGTAGCCTTTTGGTACAATCACCAAAATTTTTAAATCTTTTCTTAACATTCCATACTCCTCAATTTTTTCTAGACGATCCAGCGGTTTGTAAATTATTAATTGGCTTATGATGTTAAATATTTTTTTATAAAAATTACTATCCGTTTAATCTATGGCTATTTTTTCTATTGTGTATTCAATCAATAT
Organism: Protaetia brevitarsis; assembly: GCA_004143645.1. Classification (NCBI taxonomy): domain Eukaryota; kingdom Metazoa; phylum Arthropoda; class Insecta; order Coleoptera; family Scarabaeidae; genus Protaetia; species Protaetia brevitarsis. Next base: position 2,451,253 of record RXPK01000180.1, on the reverse strand, counting down.
TTTTAATATTATTTTGGGTGCGGTGTAAAGATAATATTTTTCCTAAAACCATACCACCACTTCTTGCAAAAGTACTGCAGGATACTAGTAACAAGTTCTTATTAATTTTTGGTGATAGGTACATATTCCCGTCATAAAAAAAAAAAAAAACTTCAAGAAACGAACTTCAAAGAAAATCATTTTCTGGACAAATAAGGGCCTCTATGTAAATCATTTGTAGTATGCACGAAATTCCAAGTTCAATCAAGTTTGGGTGCTGTTCACATATACGGCAATTATTACTATTTTCATTTGCCAAGATAATAAATAATAGCCCAATACTACAGGCCTTGACGGCTCTTGGCCTAGGCTGCCGGGACACACCGAAAAAAAAAAACATTACTCAAATATTGCCTGAATTATTTAGGAACGATAACGAAAGAATTGTAATTGCTGATGATAGTGACGAAGATTTTTTTATTATTTGTTGAATAAACAGTTCATTAAAAAATCGACTACTTTTCTTTGACAATTTATAATCTTCAGACGATAGCTACCAACGGCTTAAAATTATTTTGATATCTAATTTGCGGATTTATCAATAAATAATAAAAAAAAAAATGCAAGAATTCCTTTGCTAAAAGTTTCACTCATAGTTTAATGCTTTTTTTTTACTTACGACGTATTTACCTCTGGATCGTCTAGAAAAAAACCGATGTTAGTAGAGAAAATGGTAAGAGAAGATTTACAAAAATGTTGGTGATTGTACCAAAACGGCTACTTTGTCAAAAAAATATTGAAAAATAAAAGTAACTAAAAAAAAAAAAAAATCACGCAATCGACGGAAACCGAATTACTTTTTTCTGATAATCTCAAAAAACTGCATATTTCCTTTTTTGATGTTTCGACCAGATAACCCAAACGCGAAATAAAAATTTTCAAAAAAAAATTATTTATTTTTCTCGGATATACATTCCTTTTAGCTCTTTAGAGAGGAATTGGCAGACTTGTTTAATAGCTACTACTTACACAGAATGAAAAAGAAATTTCTTTCTGTCTAATCAATTATTATTCTCCTTTTTGCCTGAATAAGTGTTCCACTTAATGGAACGAAACATGTAGCATAAGATCGTTTGAATAAATATACAGATTGAACTGACCAAAATTGTTTAAGTATCAACCAAATTTAGAAATTATACCTCAGTTGATCCACCAAAAGCGGAAAAAATTGAAATGTTTTCCTTTTTTTAGTATGTTTATAAAAATTAGTATATGGTCTCAAAATTGAATTCGGAACAACTTTTTCAAATAATTTTATTTGGGTATCAGGTCATCTAACCTTATTTTTTACCGATTCATAAAATATTTTTTAAACTTTCCACCATACTAGTGGTCACGTGAGATTTGTTAAAATAAATTTTGAATTTCTTGGACATGCTGACCTAATTCCCACAAAAAGGATTTACCATGGTTTAATAATAAAAATTTCCCTGTGTGGCAACTTTTTTATGCCGGTCACTGTATGTGGCAAAGAAAATACTAAAGAAATTATTTCTGGAAAAAAGTTAACGTGCATCCCAATTAAATTAGCCAGAGGAAAACTACAACAATAGTAACATAATCTAAATCCCTAGCTACATATATTTAACCTGAATGAAATTAGACTCTTCCCTAACTACTTAGCAAATAAAAGCTAACTTTTCCAAATCAACAAATGTTTTGGTGGACAGAATAATAAGGAAGAAATCCCTCGATATCTCTGCGAAAAAAATTCTATATGGAGTGTTGTAAAGAGTTTTGCGGCTAACGGGCAACAATTAGAAAGTACTTTATTAGCTCATTATGAACGCTATAGTTGGGTCGTTTTTAAATGCAAGTTTTGATAACTAACGTTTTAAATAACAGTCGGTGTGTTTAAAAAAACAGGAAAAAAAACAGATATTGAAAACGTTTTAAAACGTAATTCACATTGTTGTATTTGTATATATAAAATCACCGTTTTAAGAGTGGGATATAAAAGCATTAAATAAATTTGAATTTTATTTTATTAAAAATTTATTTAAAATGCCTTTCCCAAAATTACGAAAGAAAAGCCATTTTAAAACTAACGAACTATTATGCCCCACTATGCTAAAATACGTGATAAATATCTTAATAAAACAAATAATTGTAATAATTGTGATATAATGTTAAAAACTGTATCTGTCAGACAACATGACGGTAATAATTATATTTACCGACATTTTTCCTTCACGATTTTCGTATTATCATTATTAAAATCAATAAAGAAGCCTTCAAACGTTTCACTTTTTTCCCTAAATTCTTAATGTTCGCCCAAAAATTAGCAGGTAGTAAAATCAATATTTACAAATTACCGATATACAGTCAACTCAAAAAATAACGACATAGATAAGTAATGCTAACATTCTAATACATCTACTTGCATTGCAATGCTATCGTAATCCGCGACGTAGCAGACAATCGTCCTTCTTTAAGTTATGAGATGCCGCAACCATTTCGGCTTGCACACAGATTTATATTTACCTTTGTAGTTTCCGCCAAAAAATTAAATGTAAAAATAATTTATGTTTAAATATTATTGAACTGTACACGTTCAAAATTGGTTCGTTATTGTACGAATGTCCATATGATGGATATAGGAATAGTAAAGACTTGAAATGGCGACATCAATAAACTCAAATTTAAGCGTTGCCATTACATGATGTATATCTACTTATGTATAATCAGTGCAATTGTCCCCAATACCCAATTGTCTCAATATGGGAATCCCCAGTAATAAAGTGAAAAAAAAGCTTTCTCCCAACTTTGGTCAGAACTCAAAAGCACTTAAATCTACTCAAAAGTAAAAAAAAAAAAAAAAATAGTAATTTTTACTGTGGTTTGAGATCGTTATTCATACTACACTTTTTAAATGTTGCTGTACATAATGCTGTAAAAGTCGAAACTATTGCCTGTTGTAAAAAAGCAATTTTTTGGAATAAAGCTGAAGAATATTAATAGTTATCAGTTTCTAACTAATGGATAACTACACTATCAAAATTAATGCTAAAAGAATGATTCACCCACTGAAAGAAGAGAGACTCTAAAGGAAATCTAGGCTTTTACAAATGACAAATACTTTGACCGAAAAATAGTAAAAATAAGATAGAAGAAAAAGTATTTCTATTATATAATTTTATTTACTGTATAGCTAATTACATTAATGTCAATTTAAGAGGAATATCCATCCACTTATGTTTATGATGTTACGCAATATAAAACCCGGTTTTAATAATGGGAGATGTTTTTAGACATTATTGAATGAATAACCGTTGTCACATGTACCAATATAAAAAAAAATAAAATTTAAATGTTTACTAGTGTGCAAAAGGTAAGCAACCATATGTTTTAAAAGAATGAAGTCAATAAATACAAATTATGAATAGAATAAAGTGTCATGGATTGCAATTTTTGAGTGTTAGGTTATGAAAATTGTACTTAGTGTTACCTATCTATTACATATTTATATCAGATACAAGCTAATTTTAGTAGATATTTTTCTACAGTACATCTTTGTATGTATTAAGCATTAAATTGTTTTTCTCCTTTCCATCATTCTATGAGTAAGAAAACCACCCAGAATGTTCTAATTTAGTAAATTTTGCAGTAACAATAACAAAAAATTTGCAAATGATGAATATCACTTTAATTTGGAAACAAACAAAAATGAAATACACAGGTATCTATTATTTGTTAGATGAAATCACTGCTAAAATTCAAAATCAAAATAAATAATTCAGAATGAATTACATATCTTTCTAATTCTATCTATGATATATGTATGCCAAATAAAAATTAGTTCAAGAAAAAAGAACAGGGAACTATAACTACTACCTATCCATAATGCAAAAACAAATAATTAAAACAATTTCTAATTAGATGCACATGTTTTTCCCACTTCAGTACTTGAGTACCAATTGTTTTAAATTGCAAATTTAATTAATTAAGACTTTCAACTCACTTGTAGTCGATTCCAATGCTGTATTTGATGTGTGGTGCTTGTCGACCATGTGAATGTGCGGTGGTCCCCCAGACATTTTGCTCACTATTCTATTTTATTCAGAAGTCCAAAAAAACCTCACAAACGTGACAATACCTCAATAAAGTTTACATGATCTCAGTCTGGTGGCATATCCATGAAATCATCACTTTATGACACCGAATAACATGAACAGCCTCCTTTCAGTGGTTCTTCCTCTTGAAAACACTTTCAAGGTTGAGGTTGCTTTCCTTTTGGCCAAACTACCTAGAAAAGGAACAGTTTGAAATAGTAGTATATAAAAAATTGCAAAAAAAAATAAAAGTGCCAATTAAGTTAAATTGTAAACACTAACTTTTTATCTATTAGCATTTGATAATTAAGTGCAACATTCTGAAATCAAAACCCATTTTAATGATGTACACTTTTCAAATAAGCACATATAGCCAATCTATAATACATTAAATATGTATACATTGCAGAAAATTGGCCGGCGTATCAGGGTCTTTAAAAGATGACAAAAATTAAAAACAAGAATCATAAAATTTGAAAACGAAAATTTCAAGTGAAATGCAAGAGCTACTGTAATATAAAGTAAAAATCTTAAACAGAACATTTGCAACATTTAAGCTCACTAATGAAAATAATTACGAGTTGGGTTGAAAGCCATTATAGGACGAAATCGATGTTGAAAAATATATACACTGAGAGCGCACTTTCTCGAATACGGATGATATAAGCGAGTCGTTTTTCAACAATTAAAAGAGCAGTACATGTAATATCATAAAAAACAGACCTAGGTGCTTTGTGTTGAACTTCCCAAACACGTAAAATATTTCGAAAAATATTCTAGGCAAGGCTGCAAGAGCAGCCGACTTGTAACAATGGCGGACCCGCTTTGTATAATTTCCAAAGTACCCGCCATCTATCACGAAATAGCAAATATTATGAATGAAATAATTTTATTAATGAATCGATATAAATATAATCCAGCGTATTTAATTCAAGAATCTAAGTTTAAAATGATTCATGATCATTTTCATTTTAAATTACTCCGTTTCTGTCAGTTTGATTTCAAACTGTCAGTAACGTAGGTAAATGTTAAAATTATTCAAGTTACACATTCTTCGGAAATGGAATGTAAAACGCACGAAATTGTAAAAAAAAGTGAAATACCTTAGCTAAATAATTCTTTTATGCTCTTCACAGGATTACTCTTTCGCGCTTCTTATAAATCTAACACATGCGCCCTTTATTTAACCGTCACGTCAGCAAACGTCATGTTTCTACCAATTGATATTTAAATTTACTAAATATTTGACAATTGTAAAATTATGGCTTCAGCAAATGTTCGTGGAGCATCTAGAGTATTAGAAAAAATAGATAATTCAATAAAAAATGGGGAATATTACGAGGCGCACCAGTTGTACAGAATGCTCTATTTTAGGTAAGAAGTAATATCGTATATTCTAGAACGAAATTCATGTACATAACCTCAAATTTCGTAGATACTTAGGTCATGAAAAATACATTGAATTATTAGACATACTTTATAAAGGATCGTTATCGTTCCTCGACCACAATCAGGTGTTTATAATTATTAAAACTTTAGCTTTGGTACACTGTCCCTATATATTTTATAGCACATAAGTGGAGCTGATCTTGGAATACTTCTCATAGATGTTCTTGTAAAATCTGAAAATAAAAACTATACAGAATGGACACCGAAATTATGTAAAATATTCGCAAAAATATCACCCTCGACAGTGGAAAGAGAAACATTTATAGTAAACACAATTCGATGGTCGTCACAAGATGGGAAACATGGGCATCCCTTTTTACATCAGGTACTTTAATTGAGAATATTGTATTGTATTTTTTACAATTATTTGTATTGCATTTTAGAATATTGCACAAGTTTACTGGAATGAAAAAAATTATGTACAAGCTAGGCACCACTATTTGCACTCGAAAGACGGTAATGGATGTGCTAAATTATTAATAGAATTTCAGAGCACGCAAGGATTCCATTGTGAAGCTGATTTATTCATTGCTCAGGTTGTGCTGCAATATTTATGTTTGAGAAATAAGAATACTGCGAATCAAACCTTCACCAGTTACACGCAACAGCATCCAAGCATAAAACGGTCTGGACCGCCATATCTCTTGCCTTTGTTAAATTTTATCTGGTTCTTGCTTCAAGCAGTTGAAAGGTAAATGATATGATTATAGTAAAATTAGCAGCGAATCTAGAAATCCGAAAAAACAAAGGTTTGAAGTAGATTTTTCACAAATGATTTGAAAACCATGCAAATTAGATTACATTACTTTACATTTTGTACAAAAATTAAATTGCTTTAAATTTCTCACAAAAATGACTCGATACATATTTTTATTACACTCAATAATTTCCACTATATTGAAAAAAGACACCTATTGATAATTTTTATCCTTGTATTGGAAATTGTAGAAAATTGGAACTTATTAATTCTGTGTTTTATTGGTAAATTGCAAAAGGGGGCTGAATTAAATGATTACGAAATAAAAACATTTTAGTACTTGATATACAGCTTGTTTATTAAACTTGTGACACAAAATTCAAGGAATGATTGTGATGATTTGACGCTTTTCTTCGAATGTACAAGATGATGAAGAGTTTTCGACAAATGCAATGTTTTATTACCTAATATTAAGTAACATTATAAATATGAAAGAGACTATCATCAGGTAGAATGCATCATTCTTCTCATTACGTGTTGATTTCTTTCATAAACACCAGAATTGTGTCTTATTGCATTCCATCTATCAATTATCCAACTTTTTCTATCTTATATCTTTTACTACAGCAATATAAACTGAACTTGAAGTTTTCATAAACTGAAGAGTTGGAGTTGAGCAGTGTGTGATGGTACACCATCATAAATCACATTACAATTTTTGTTGTGAGTGACATCTCGTTAGAAGTGCAAATGTACCAAAATTTCGATATATCTTACCATCAGTGAATCTTATTGGTAAAAACACCGGTCCAATTAGGAAATCATCTACCAATTCAACGCAAAAAATTCGTTGGGGAATGCTGTTGAAAATGCTTTCAGTTTATTGTAGTGAAAGTTATGGATTCTGAATACATAAGAATACCTACATCAAATTCCTATTCTCAATGGAATGAATTAAGAAAAAATCTATTATCTAAACATGCAACGTTATCTCGCTCTAAAAGGAATACTTTTCTACGCCTACTTGACCTGTTGAGATCCCAGAAATTAGCGACGAATGTAAATCTTGTTATCCCCTAAATCCATTCAAAGCTGACAAATGGTGAGGTTTTTTTATTATTATTATTAATGGTTTCACATTGCGTCTAATTCGTTCGGTGAAGGTACACTCTTCATCGATTCAAGTTCTCTTGTGCAACACTGGAACAGATTTCATGTCTCCCAAGCGATAATTTTTGTGTACTTGAACCTAGTTCGGATAGCATATTTTCGTCTGCTTAAATGTCATTGAAGCTATTAAATCGGATTTTATAGTGGCCTGTCTCTCATTTAGATGAGGCGTATCTTCGCGTTACTTAAAACATTTCTTAATTCTTTGCTAGTGAATCATATGTTCAAAATTCTGTTCTTTAAAAAAGTCGCTTAAAACCTTTCCAAATCCTACGGAAAAGCAATTTAACAAACTTTCTTCCGCGATTTTCTTGCGTTTAATGCCGTGGTATTTCTCACACAGAAGAGTTACCATTATAGACCGCTACTTTTTATTTGTGCAATTCTTTGCCCAAAACTCGTCCTGTTAGGTGGAAATTTTATCAGTCCTTTGTCCACAGTTCCGCCATATCAATTTATTCGTATTGAATGTTTATTTGTAGTTTATTATTGTTTCTTATCACTAAACTATCTAATAGGAAAGGAAATTGGTTCTTCATCTTTTCTTCTGCTGTAAATCTAATATATGCTATCAAAATTTTGAGTTTAATTTTGTGACGGAATCTGAAACTGCAATGGTTACTTAGTGGTATCAACAACCAGAGATTATCTCTACCTACCTTAACCAAACCCTAGGGAAACATTCAGTGTCTTTTTTTTTTAAGTCCATTTCAAATTTAGTCATGAGTAAGTTAGCAATGGACGAGGGTAATGGGTTTCGCATTGCGATTATTCAAAATACGTCTCATCTATTTGAAAACGTTTTTGATGCATAGTTAGGGAAGTCAGTTTAGGAAGAACTAGGTTTAAGGAACATATGGTGACGCACGACATACGAACTATACCGGACATGATATCGATATAGGAAACTTTGAATTAGTGAAGAGTGTACCCTCACAGAGGGAATTACACGCATACGTAACTACAACGCTACAGTTCTTGTGATATCTTTGTATAGTTTAAGGACGTAGAAAGAGTACCTCTCATTCATTTTATATACGAGTAGGTGGCGTATATATGTAGTAAAGGTATCTCCACCAAATGCGCTGCAAGAAATAGTGCGTAGTAAAATATGGTAGTGTGTAGAATATAAAAGTGTCGGTCTCTGATAAAAAAAAAATAAAGTGGGGTATTCAAACCTTTATTTTTTAGAATTTCTCGATTTGCCTGTTTATTTTCTCTTTTTTATTTTGTCTGATTTTACTGCAACTCTTCATTGATGACTGCTGATCATAATTTTTGAATTGTAGTCGGAAATTAGCCACATTTACAGTGCTGTGTAAGCAATACGAGCCATCGATAAAGAGGGATCCCTGTTATGAACAATATTTAGACAAAATTGGCGAAATATTTTTTGGTCTGGCACCACCGCCACCGGAAAATAAAGGCCTTTTCGATAATCTAATACAATCATTTTTGAATAGTGTTGATGACGAAAGCGAAGAAGATATCTCACACCCATCTTCCAGTCGACAAATCATAGAGAACACAGATTTGGATTAATAGCTAGTGTTTATAAATTTTGCATGAAGTGCGTGTATAGATATTATTAATTGAATGACTGATTATATTTTACTTAATATTTTATATCTCCTAATTGTTATTATTTCTGTTTTATTTTTCTTCCTTCTTTTTTTTTCTTTTTGTTACCGGTGTATAATAATTATGACCATGTCTTCTCGCTTTTAAAAACGATTGTATGCGTGTATAAGACCGAAACGAATTCCTAACCGATTACTTCTCTTTTAAGTCGATTTATTTTCACTTCTTCCGTCTATGTAATATATTAGGATACGTACTATTGCTACAAATCACTGAGGATGATTAACGTAATTAAGGGAATGAAATGAATTATGATCTATGCTATTTTGTGGGTTCTCAAACTTCAATAAAGAGATTTTGCAAAAGTTTTTTAAAATCGTGTAAAATACTGTTTTAAAATAAACGTAAGGCCTCTGTTTATTTTATTTTATTTTTCCATGAGATTTTGCGTAGCTATGGACATCAGTAATCCCCTATTCCTATATTAATCCCAGAGTTCGTGTATTGAGTATGGCTTCGAAAATGCACACATAAACGTTTTTGAAGAAAGAGTAAATAAGTATAATAGCAGGAGATTTTTATCGCATGTCGACATGCGCAATTCAATTGAATTTGCTTTGTTTATCGTTTGCTTCTAACCGATACATCTATTAATAAAACGCGTTCTGAGTCGGTAAAGGTCGATTTAAAAATGAATTATTACGAATCGGAGCAGAAATTATGTATGATAAAGCAATTTTACGGTGGCAATTACGCGGAAATTAGCAGCGATTTATTTTAAGTTAACTACCCTGAGAGGCATATTCCTAGCCCAAAAGCTATTCGTAACACGGTTTGACGTTCTGAAGCAACATATTTTTTAAATAAATAGTAAAAACATTTTTTTTGCAAATAAGAATGTAAGTGTTTTAGTTAGATTAAGCTTATGATCTTTAACATTTAGGGGTTAAACACTAACACAGTAAATCTAAATTTCCTGTACCACCCCATACTAAGGTTTGCCAACAGTGTATGCATCTTAATCCCTTAATTAACCATTAAATTTTCCAAATGTCGCCAAAAAAATATGTTTTTTAAGTTGTTTTCGGTACCTTCCAGCTGGCGAAGTTAAACCAAGCCACAGTATTTGTCATTTTAGCTTCGTTTAAATTTTTATGCCATAACAGTTTAGTAAAAGTACTTAAACGAGTTTACTCGTGTAAACCAATTTTAGAAGAAAGTGAATTCTTCAATGCTAGCATTTTGAACTTTATTTTTTTTTTGAAATTCTCGCGTTCGGTTGGCCCCCATGTGGCTGCTCCTGTTCGTGTTCAAATAGAGCGGTTTGGGTAGGGGGTGCTCCGGCATCAACCGTATAATCCGGCAAACATTTCACTTCCGATGACGAAGTCAAATCGACTGTTCGTTTTCAATCTCAAATTCGTCAAGTCCGGTCAGATGACGTAATTAAGGAGCGTATCGAAAACAATAAGATACATGTATGGTAAACAACAAAATGTTAAAATCCAATTATTCACAACCCCAATTAATGTATTTCAAATACAGCTTTGCTTTAAAAAAGCCGTTTTAAGTTGAAATTTACTTTATCTATCTTGTCGCCATCTAGTAGCGCTCGTGTTTATTTCTGACGATTGTACCGACTTTCGTGTTTGTGTTTACAAAGTGTTTTCGTGGTTTTCTAGAAAATTGAATTGTGAAAACACTCTTAACGTTTTAAAATATGTTCCGTAACCCCGTCGGACTTTTTTAACTTACCTTTCGCATTAACAAAAACCCTCACGGTCAAATCGATTTTAATATAATAATAATGTATGTGCCGCCATTTAATGCTCCTATCTGACGTTAATTTCGATATGCGCGTAAGCATACCATATTATTTGTACCATGTGTCCGCAGATGGTTCTGCTCATAAAAGCCGGACTTCTACGCAACTCTTGCGCAATCTTGTGCCACGATGGGAGAAATGTGTTGCGAGACTTGACGACTATGTGGAAAAATAGTGTAAGAGATGTGCCTGTACTTTGTATGTATCCTACATAGCTATTAAAGAATACAGATCGAGTTAACTCGTTTATTCATTTTTGCATTATGTGTCAAATACGAGAGTTAACTCGTTTACACTAGTTAAGGGGTTAAATGAATTACGTATTACCACGTAACAGCTAATGCACTGTGCTACAATAACTTGCTCGTTTAAGCTGAAAATTTTCGCAGATGCAAATGATGTGATTTGTGGAAATAGTGAAATAGTTTTAATTTGGAGTCTACTTCGTAAAGATTGTTTATTGGAGTCGGTTCTAAGTGTGAAACTTTTTCTTCACACTAGTTCTCAGATTTTTTAAGAAGTTGCCGAGTATTTTCAAAAGTAGTTTGAAAATAAACAGATAAATTGCCTTTTAGCTTATCTACTGGGTGAGTTTTTTTTTTATCTTGAGACAACGGAATATCTCTAAAACACAGCATCAAATCCCCCACCTCACCCCCCAGAGTGGGAGGGAAGACAACTTTGATGATTGTGAACGTCTAGAAAAATACGCAAAAAAGAGAAGCAAGCAAACATGATTTTGTGTGTGAGGTGGGGGATCGAGTTCGGCACCATTCAGTGAGCCCCCTACATTATAACAAATCTTATTAATATCTTTTTTTGATTTGATGCAGTGTTTTAGAGATATTCCGTTGTCTCAAGATAAAAAACTCACCCTGTATATTAAGAAAGATGGAAGATAATTAACTCACTTCAACCTTAGACCTTAGGGGATGCGATTTGACTTTGAAATTTAGCATAAATTTAGTTTATCCAAAATCACTTTTAAACGGTGAGAGATAGGAAAAAGTTTCAATGACAGACATTCATAGGTTATGCAGTCCAGTCAAGCTGGGTGGTAGAGTTATTTATGTACAGGATGTTAAAATAAGCACGGAATAAGGTGTTCTGCTTATTTATTGAATTTCAGAAATTGCTTATAATCACTCTATTTGTCATCGAATACTGCACACAGAGGTGATTTAAATAATTATATAGGATGTTCACAAAATAATGATTTGTTTCAGGCATCCTTATTCTAATGAGATACTCTATACAGTACGTTCATGATGAAAGGAACAAATTCGTTTAAAATTCAGGTAATTATTTTGCAGAAAAACCCTCGGACACATCGATTAGTATTTTTAGTTGCGGATTTTTTGACATAATAAACTTGTATACAGGGTGTCTAAAGAAGAACATATGCAGCCATCATTATTTTTTTAATGCAACACCCTGTAGATTATGCCATTTTTGTATGTTATACCATATCTCTAAAATGAGCGGTTTTCGGAATAACGACGTTTGAAATGTAATAAATTAAAATACACACAAGTTATGAAATAAAATGTTTAAATTGAACAAAATACACCTTGAATATTTTTTAAAAGTCAACAGGAACAACCTGGTATGGCAAATTTTAGCTTCAACAAAAAACTCTTCTTCGAATTAATCAATTTTCATTCCTTGACCACTAGATCATTTTGATGTGGTATTTTGTGGTAATAAAAATCAAACTATCACCGGCTTTTAATTTGTAAACCATTTTTTAAATAGTGCACTAGTTAGTTTGCCAGATAATGCTTCAGGTTTAACATATGGAGGCTGTTAGGAACAAAACATGGTGTGCACTATATTAGGTTTGTCTAAAGCATCAAGAAACAATCAGTGGAAGTATAGATTTTCTTCTGGCTGTCTACATCTCTTATACAGTGTTTAGTTTTAATTTCTGCAGAAAAATATCTTTCTTTATAAAAACATTTGCCTATAGTATATTATAGTTTAGATCCACCTCTGGGGGGCAATCTGTACACTGAGTATAATAAAGAAGAAAATAGATTAAAAAGAAAACTAGCATAAACAGGAAAGAACATATTTATTATATTCATTCATAAAGCAGTTCCATCATTCATCGCTAGTCCTTACTGTAAACATACATTCTGCACATACACCGAATTATGCTTTTATTTAAAAAAAATAAAGATGGGATATTTTGTTATGCGTATAAAAAAACCTAATTTTAATATTCCTTTTTTTTAATTAAAATTAATATTCTGGATAACCCGGTAAGGGGAATTTCGAACAAAAATCTTCAACTTCGTTCCTCAGCGACGCAACTTTGTCCTTCACATTTCTATCTTCTTCTATCAGACGCTTGAAATCGACCAATTTCGGACCAGATTTTTCACTGATTTCGATCGCCAACTTCAACCCTCGATCAATAAAATCTACAACTCTATCAATATCCTTCTCTACGAATCCACGTGTCGTAATAGCAGGTGTTCCTAGAAAATCATTCATGTTGAGCTTCTTGTATAATCTAATATATTTTATGTTTCAATTAAATCACTTACCTAACCTGAATCCAGACGGATTCAAAGCACTTTTATCACCAGGCACAGTATTTTTATTGCACGCTATGGAAATATCTTCAAGAATCTTTTCAGCCTTCGCTCCAGATAGCTTTACATTCCTCAAATCTACTAATAACATGTGAACTTCTGTACCACCAGTTGCTATTTTATATCCGCGTCCTTGTAATCCGTCAGCCAATCTCTTAGCATTTTTAACGACTTGTTTTTGATATTCTACGAATTCTGGCGATTGAACTTGTTTCATTGCAGTCGCTATTCCAGCGATGGCGTTGTTGTGGGGACCCCCTGAAATTCAAATCGAATTACAATGTTTTTTTTTTTTATACCAATTCTCTAAATTTACCTTGAAGGCCAGGGAATACAGCTTGATTTATTTTTGATTCTAAATCGTACATTATTTTGTCCCCTTTGGCATTCACAGATCGAACACCCTTTCTGAAGAAAATCATCGCAGCTCGTGGGCCTCTCAAACTCTTGTGGGTTGTCGTTGTCACAACATCGCTATACTCAAACGGAGAAGCCGTCACTCCTAATAATTTCGTAGATTTTAAAATATAATAATTCGCGAGCGAAATAATAAAAAAAAAACCAAAATATTTACCAGCAGCTACTAATCCAGCAATATGTGCCATATCAGACATTAAATATGCTCCAACATCATCACAAATCGCTCTGAATCGCTTATAGTCTAAAGGACGAGAATAACAACTGACTCCCGCTATAATTACTTTTGGTTTGAACAATTTGGCGTTTTCTGCTAACTTATTATANAGTGCCATCGAATGCCGCCGCCGCGCGTTTCTAGCGCTTTACCGTTTTCTCGGATATGAGCGTTCAAGTTTGAAAACTTAAAATCGGACCTTATGCGTCGCGAGGTGACCTTTTGACGCGTCTGTCCGACGAGGAATCGAACGGTAAAAGCGCGATCCGATTATCTCTAACCGTTTCAGAGATATGCGAGTCAAATTTCGGGATTATAAAAATGGTCCCTAGAGCCTTGGTATAGTCCGTTAGACGCGCATCGAGACGGCGAATCGAATGATAAAAAGCACGATCCGATATCTCTAAACCGTTTCCGAGATATGTGAGTCAAAGTTTTTTGAGATAAAAATGGTCCCTAGAGCCTTTGTGAGGTAGTCAGTGTAGACCGCGCATCGTGACGGCGATCGAATGAAAAAAGCACGATCCGATATCTATAACCGTTTCCGAGATATTTGAGGTCAAAGTTTTTGAGGTTTAAAATCGACGCTAAGCGTTCTAGTAACTCTTTCAATGCGCATTGCGACGGGGTTCGAATGTCAAAACGGACCTGCTATCTTTCACGTTTCCGAGATATCGCAAAAAGTGCTGAAAATCGTTAATTTCCTTATTTTTCACCCCTAATGTTACTTGCGGCACTATCGCTCCGTTTTGTTTCAGTGCGTTGGCTGGATGTTCGGTGGTCGATGCGAATATGTTGGACCAAGCGACCTCTATGCTACTGTCTTCCGGAGTTTGTTAAAAACGAAAAAAACACGCGTTTCTTGCGTTTTCCTTATTCTGGGCATAAGCTAGCGTCCAGACCGCCTAGATAACATCGAAACGCCAATGTGTGTAACTGTGGAGCGTTTTTCGGCGAGGATTCCATTCTGGCAGGCCGACGCGCTTACTGTAACCGTTTCGAAATATCGGCAAAAACGCTAAATTTACGATAATTTTGCAATTGTAAAATCACCTATCTTGAGATAACCCCAACGTATTACAATTCAGATACGCTTCTTTCGCGGGGAATCGATGCCGCCGCGCGGTGTCTTCTACATTACCGTTCCGAGATATGGCGTTCAAAGTTTGAAACTTAAAATCGACGCTATGGCGTCCGCGAGGTGACCTGTAGAACGCCGTCTTCCGACGAGGAATCGAACGGTATAAAGCGCGATTCCGATATCTCTACCGTTTCCGAGATATTTGAGTGTCAAAGTTTCGGATATAAAAATGGTCCCTAGAGCCTTGTCGTATAGTCCTTAGACGCGCAGCGAGACGAGGGCGATGCGAATGATAAAAAGCACGATCCGATATCTCTAACGTTTTCCGAGATATTTGAGGTCAACAGTTTTCGTGAGGTTTAAATCGACTAGAGCGTTCTAGTATATGCCTATCAGATGCGCATTGCGACGGGGATTCGAATGCTCAAAACCGGAACTCGATATCTTTCACCGTTCCGTAGATATTCGCAAAAATTGTGCTGAAAAATGTTAAATTTCCTTATTTTTCACCCCTAAATCGTTACTTTGCGGGCAAACTATCGCTCCGATTTTGTTCTAGTGCGGTGCGCAATGTTCGCGTGGTCGATGCGAATATTTTGAGACCAAGCAGAACCCTCTAGCTACTGTCGTTCCGGAGTTATGTTAAAAAACGAAAAAACACACGCGTTTCTTGGCCGTTTTTCTTATTCTGGGACATAAGATTAGCGTCCAGAGCCGCTAGATAACATCGAAACCCCCTATGTGTAGTACTCTGTCGGACGCGTTTTCGGGCGAGATTCCATTTCTGGCAGCGCCGACGCGCTATTCGGTAACCGTTTTCGGAAGTATCGGCAAAAACGTAAATTTTTGATCGAAAATTTTAGCAAATATCGGTAAAAAATCTCCTAAGCCTTGAGATAACCCCAACGTATTACACATCTAAATATGCGTCTCTTCGCGGGGAATCGAATGCCGCCGCGCGCGTCTTCCTAGCGCTTACCGTTCCGAGATATGGGCGTTCAAATTTTGAAACTTAAAATCGCGCTATGGCGTCCGCGAGTGACCTTTAGACGCGTCTTCCGACGAGGAATCGAACGGTATATAAGCGCGATCCGATATCTCTAACCGTTTCAGAGATATTCGAGGTCAAAGTTTCGGATATAAAAATGGTCCCTAGAGCCTTTGCGTATAGTCATTAGACGCGCATCGAGACGGCGATCGAATGATAAAAAGCACGATCCGATATCTCTAACCGTTTCCGAAGATATTTGAGGTCAAAAGTTTTTGAGGTTTAATCGACGCTAGACGTTTTTAGTATAGCCTATCAGATGCGCATTGCGACGGGGATTCGAATGCTCAAACCGAACTCGATATCTTTCACCGTTTCGAGATATTCGCAAAAATGTGCTGAAAATCGTTAAATTTCCTATTTTTCACCCCTAAAATCGTTACTTTGGCGGGCAAACTATCGCTCCGATTTTGTTCTAGTGCGGTGCGCAATGTTCGGTGGTCGATGCGATTATTTTGAGACCAAGCAGAACTCTCTAGCTACTGTCGTTCCGGATTATGTTAAAAAACGAAAAAAACACGCGTTTCTTGCCGTTTTCCTATTCTGGGACATAAGATAGCGTCCAGAGCCGGTAGATAACATCGAAACCCAATGTGTTGTACACTGTCGGACGCGTTTTTCGGCGAGGATTCCATTTCTGGCAGCGCGACGCGCTATCGGTAACCGTATTCGGAAATATCGGCAAAAAACGTAAATTATTGATCGAAAATTTAGCAAATATCGGTAAAAAATCACCTAATCCTTGAGATAACCCCAACGTATTACACATCAAAATACGCGTCTCTTCGCGGGGAATCGAATGCCGCCGCGCGCGTCTTCCTAGCACTTACCGTTCTCGAGATATGGGCGTTCAAAGTTTGAAACTTAAAATCGACGCTATGGCGTCCGCGAGGTGACCTTTAGACGCGTTCTTCCGACGGGAATCGAACGATATAAGCGCGATCCGATATCTCTAACCGTTTCCGAGATATTTGAGGTCAAAGTTTCGGATATAAATAATGGTCCCTAGAGCTTTGGCGTATAGTCCATTAGACGCGCAATTCCAGACGGCGAAATCGAATGATAAAAAGCACGATCGATATCTCTAACCGTTTCCGAGATATTTGAGGTCAAAGTTTTGAGAATAAAAATGGTTCCCTAGAGCCTTTGTGGGTAGTCCGTTAGACGCGCATCGTGACGGCGAATCGAATGAAAAAAAGCACGATCCGATATCTCTAACCGTTTCCGAGATATTTGAGGTCAAAGTTTTTGAGGTTTAAATCGACGCTAGAGCGTTCTAGTATAGCCTATCAGATGCGCATTGCGACGGGGATTCGAATGCTCAAAACCGGAACTCGATATCTTTCACCGTTTCCGAGATATTCGCAAAAATGTGCTGAAAATCGTTAAATTTCCTTATTTTTCACCCCTAAATCGTTACTTTGCGGGCAAACTATCGCTCCGATTTTGTTCTAGTGCGGTGCGCAATGTTCGCGTGGTCGATGCGAATATTTTGAGACCAAGCAGAACCCTCTAGCTACTGTCGTTCCGGAGTTATGTTAAAAAAACGAAAAAAACACGCGTTTCTTGGCCGTTTTTCTTATTCTGGGACATAAGATAGCGTCCAGAGCCGCTAGATAACATCGAAACCCCAATGTGTTGTACACTGTCGGACGCGTTTTTCGGCGAGGATTCCATTTCTGGCAGCGCCGACGCGCTATCGGTAACCGTTTCGGAAATATCGGCAAAAAACGTAAATTTTGATCGAAAATTTTAGCAAATATCGGTAAAAAATCTCCTAAGCCTTGAGATAACCCCAACGTATTACACATCTAAATATGCGTCTCTTCGCGGGGAATCGAATGCCGCCGCGCGCGTCTTCCTAGCACTTACCGTTCTCGAGATATGGGCGTTCAAAGTTTGAAACTTAAAATCGACGCTATGGCGTCCGCGAGGTGACCTTTAGACGCGTCTTCCGACGAGGAATCGAACGGTATAAAGCGCGATCCGATATCTCTAACCGTTTCCGAGATATTTGAGGTCAAAGTTTCGGATATAAAAATGGTCCCTAGAGCCTTTGCGTATAGTCCATTAGACGCGCATCGAGACGGCGAATCGAATGATAAAAAGCACGATCCGATATCTCTAACCGTTTCCGAGATATTTGAGGTCAAAGTTTTTGAGATAAAAATGGTCCCTAGAGCCTTTGTGGGTAGTCCGTTAGACGCGCATCGTGACGGCGAATCGAATGAAAAAAAGCACGAACCGATTCTCTAACCGTTTCCGAGATATTTGAGGTCAAAGTTTTTGAGGTTTAAATCGACGCTAGAGCGTTCTAGTATAGCCTATCAGATGCGCATTGCGACGGGGATTCGAATGCTCAAAACCGGAACTCGATATCTTTCACCGTTTCCGAGATATTCGCAAAAATGTGCTGAAAATCGTTAAATTTCCTTATTTTTCACCCCTAAATCGTTACTTGCGGGCCAACTATCGCTCCGATTTTGTTCTAGTGCGGTGCGCAATGTTCGCGTGGTCGATGCGATTATTTTGAGACCAAGCAGAACTCTCTAGCTACTGTCGTTCCGGAGTTATGTTAAAAAAACGAAAAAAACACGCGTTTCTTGGCCGTTTTCCTTATTCTGGGACATAAGATAGCGTCAGAGCCGCTAATAACATCGAAACCCCAATGTGTTGTACACTGTCGGACGCGTTTTTTCGGCGAGGATTCCATTTCTGGCAGCGCCGACGCGCTATCGTAACCGTTTCGGAAATATCGGCAAAAAACGTAAATTTGATCGAAAATTTTTAGCAAATATCGGTAAAAAATCACCTAACCCCAACGTATTACACATCAAAAACGCGTCTCTTCGCGGGGAATCGAATGCCGCCGCGCGCGTCTTCCTAGCACTTACCGTTCTCGAGATATGGGCGTTCAAAGTTTGAAACTTAAAATCGACGCTATGGCGTCCGCGAGGTGACCTTTAGACGCGTCTTCCGACGAGGAATCGAACCGGTATAAGCGCGATCCGATATCTCTAAACGTTCTCGAGATATTGGAGGTCAAAAGTTTCGGATAATAAAATGGTCCCTAGAGCCTTTGCGTATAGTCCATTAGACGCGCATCGAGACGGGCGAATTCCAATGATAAAAGCACGATCCGATATCTCTAACCGTTTCGAGATATTTAGGTCAAAGTTTTTGAGGTTTAAATCGACGCTAGAGCGTTCTAGTATAGCCTATCAGATGCGCATTGCGACGGGGATTCGAATGCTCAAAACCGGAACTCGATATCTTTCACCGTTTCCGAGATATTCGCAAAAATGTGCTGAAAATCGTTAAATTTCCTTATTTTTCACCCCTAAATCGTTACTTTGCGGGCAAACTATCGCTCCGATTTTGTTCTAGTGCGGTGCGCAATGTTCGCGTGGTCGATGCGAATATTTTGAGACCAAGCAGAACCCTCTAGCTACTGTCGTTCCGGAGTTATGTTAAAAAAACGAAAAAAACACGCGTTTCTTGGCCGTTTTCCTTATTCTGGGACATAAGATAGCGTCCAGAGCCGCTAGATAACATCGAAACCCCAATGTGTTGTACACTGTCGGACGCGTTTTTCGGCGAGGATTCCATTTCTGGCAGCGCCGACGCGCTATCGTAACCGTTTTGGAAATATCGGGCAAAAAACGTAATTTTGATTCGAAAATTTTAGCAAATATCGGTAAAAAATCACCTAATCCTTGAGATAACCCCAACGTATTACACATCAAAATACGCGTCTCTTCGCGGGGAATCGAATGCCGCCGCGCGCGTCTTCCTAGCACTTACCGTTCTCGAGATATGGGCGTTCAAAGTTTGAAACTTAAAATCGACGCTATGGCGTCCGCGAGGTGACCTTTAGACGCGTCTTCCGACGAGGAATCGAACGGTATAAAGCGCGATCCGATATCTCTAACCGTTTCCGAGATATTTGAGGTCAAAGTTTTTGAGATAAAAATGGTCCCTAGAGCCTTTGTGGGTAGTCCGTTAGACGCGCATCGTGACGGCGAATCGAATGAAAAAAAGCACGATCCGATATCTCTAACCGTTTTCCGAGATATTTGAGGTCAAAGTTTTTGAGGTTTAATCGACGCTAGAGCGTTCTAGTATAGCCTATCAGATGCGCATTGCGACGGGGATTCGAATGCTCAAAACCGGAACTCGATATCTTTCACCGTTTCCGAGATATTTCGCAAAAATGTGCTGAAAATCGTTAAATTTCCTTATTTTTTTCATCCCTAAATCCGTTACTTTGCGGGCAAACTATCGCTCCGATTTTGTTCTAGTGCGGTGCGCAATGTTCGCGTGGTCGATGCGAATATTTTGAGACCAAGCAGAACCCTCTAGCTACTGTCGTTCCGGAGTTATGTTAAAAAAACGAAAAAAACACGCGTTTCTTGGCCGTTTTCCTTATTCTGGGACATAAGATAGCGTCCAGAGCCGCTAGATAACATCGAAACCCCAATGTGTTGTACACTGTCGGACGCGTTTTTCGGCGAGGATTCCATTTCTGGCAGCGCCGACGCGCTATCGGTAACCGTTTGGAAATATCGGCAAAAAACGTAAATTTTGATCGAAAATTTTAGCAAATATCGGTAAAAAATCACCTAATCCTTGAGATAACCCCAACGTATTACACATCAAAATACGCGTCTCTTCGCGGGGAATCGAATGCCGCCGCGCGCGTCTTCCTAGCACTTACCGTTCTCGAGATATGGGCGTTCAAAGTTTGAAACTTAAAATCGACGCTATGGCGTCCGCGAGGTGACCTTTAGACGCGTCTTCCGACGAGGAATCGAACGGTATAAAGCGCGATCCGATATCTCTAACCGTTTCCGAGATATTTGAGGTCAAAGTTTCGGATATAAAAATGGTCCCTAGAGCCTTTGCGTATAGTCCATTAGACGCGCATCGAGACGGCGAATCGAATGATAAAAAGCACGATCCGATATCTCTAACCGTTTCCGAGATATTTGAGGTCAAAGTTTTTGAGGTTTAAATCGACGCTAGAGCGTTCTAGTATAGCCTATCAGATGCGCATTGCGACGGGGATTCGAATGCTCAAAACCGGAACTCGATATCTTTCACCGTTTCCGAGATATTCGCAAAAATGTGCTGAAAATCGTTAAATTTCCTTATTTTTCACCCCTAAATCGTTACTTTGCGGGCAAACTATCGCTCCGATTTTGTTCTAGTGCGGTGCGCAATGTTCGCGTGGTCGATGCGAATATTTTGAGACCAAGCAGAACCCTCTAGCTACTGTCGTTCCGGAGTTATGTTAAAAAAACGAAAAAACACGCGTTCTTGGCCGTTTTCCTTATTCTGGGACATAAGATAGCGTCCAGAGCCGCTAGATAACATCGAAACCCCAATGTGTTGTACACTGTCGGACGCGTTTTTCGGCGAGGATTCCATTTCTGGCAGCGCCGACGCGCTATCGGTAACCGTTTCGGAAATATCGGCAAAAAACGTAAATTTTGATCGAAAATTTTAGCAAATATCGGTAAAAAATCACCTAATCCTTGAGATAACCCCAACGTATTACACATCAAAATACGCGTCTCTTCGCGGGGAATCGAATGCCCGCCGCGCGCGTTTCCTAAGCGCTTACCTTTCTCGAGATTGGCGTTCAAAGTTTGAAACTTAAAATCGACGCTATGCGGTCCGCGAGGTGACCTTTAGACGCGTCTTCCGACGAGGAATCGACGGTATGAAGCGCGATCCGATATCTCAAACGTTTCGAATATTTGAGGTCAAAGTTTCGGATATAAAAATGGTCCCTAGAGCCTTTGCGTATAGTCCATTAGACGCGCATCGAGACGGCGAATCGAATGATAAAAAGCACGATCCGATATCTCTAACCGTTTCCGAGATATTTGAGGTCAAAGTTTTTGAGATAAAAATGGTCCCTAGAGCCTTTGTGGGTAGTCCGTTAGACGCGCATCGTGACGGCGAATCGAATGAAAAAAAGCACGATCCGATATCTCTAACCGTTTCCGAGATATTTGAGGTCAAAGTTTTTGAGGTTTAAATCGACGCTAGAGCGTTCTAGTATAGCCTATCAGATGCGCATTGCGACGGGGATTCGAATGCTCAAAACCGGAACTCGATATCTTTCACCGTTTCCGAGATATTCGCAAAAATGTGCTGAAAATCGTTAAATTTCCTTATTTTTCACCCCTAAATCGTTACTTTGCGGGCAAACTATCGCTCCGATTTTGTTCTAGTGCGGTGCGCAATGTTCGCGTGGTCGATGCGATTATTTTGAGACCAAGCAGAACTCTCTAGCTACTGTCGTTCCGGAGTTATGTTAAAAAAACGAAAAAAACACGCGTTTCTTGGCCGTTTTTCTTATTCTGGGACATAAGATAGCGTCCAGAGCCGCTAGATAACATCGAAACCCAATGTGTTGTACACTGTCGGACGCGTTTTTCGGCGAGGATTCCATTTCTGGCAGCGCCGACGCGCTATCGGTAACCGTTTCGGAAATATCGGCAAAAAACGTAAATTTTGATCGAAAATTTTAGCAAATATCGGTAAAAAATCTCCTAAGCCTTGAGATAACCCCAACGTATTACACATCAAAATACGCGTCTCTTCGCGGGGAATCGAATGCCGCCGCGCGCGTCCTCCTAGCACTTACCGTTCTCGAGATATGGGCGTTCAAAGTTTGAAACTTAAAATCGACGCTATGGCGTCCGCGAGGTGACCTTTAGACGCGTCTTCCGACGAGGAATCGAACGATATAAAGCGCGATCCGATATCTCTAACCGTTTCCGAGATATTTGAGGTCAAAGTTTTGAGATAAAAATGGTCCCTAGAGCCTTTGCGTGTAGTCCGTTAGACGCGCATCGTGACGGCGAATCGAATGAAAAAAAGCACGATCCGATATCTCTAACCGTCTCCGAGATATTTGAGGTCAAAGTTTTTGAGATAAAAATGGTCCCTAGATCCTTTGCGTGTAGTCCGTTAGACGCGCATCGTGACGGCGAATCGAATGAAAAAAAGCACGATCCGATATCTCTAATCGTTTCCGAGATATTTGAGGTTAAAGTTTTTGAAGTTTAAGTCGACGCTAGAGCGTTCTAGTATAGCCTATCAGATGCGCATTGCGACGGGGATTCGAATGCTCAAAACCGGAACTCGATATCTTTCACCGTTTCCGAGATATTCGCAAAAATGTGCTGAAAATCGTTAAATTTCCTTATTTTTCACCCCTAAATCGTTACTTTGCGGGCAAACTATCGCTCCGATTTTGTTCTAGTGCGGTGCGCAATGTTCGCGTGGTCGATGCGAATATTTTGAGACCACGCAGAACCCTCTAGCTACTGTCGTTCGGAGTTATGTTAAAAAACGAAAAAACACCGCGTTTCTTGGCCGTTTTCCTTATTCTGGACACGAAGATAGCAGACTAGAGTCCAACCGCTAGATAACATCGAAACCCCAATGTGTTGTACACTGTCGGACGCGTTTTTCGACGAGGATTCCATTTCTGGCAGCGCTGTTTCGAAGATATCGGCAAAAAACGTAAATTTTCACCAAAAATTTTAACAAAACTCGGTGAAAAAACACCTAAACATGTTATAGGTCACAATAAGCTCCTTTCCGAGGGGACTCGATGGGTTGTGCGGTGCGTGGGGTGAGGGGCATCTGGTGTGGGGGTCTGGCCTTCCTCCGTATGCATTCCCCCTTGCTGTTTCTTCTCCGCCGGGTGCTTTCCCCCTTAGGATGGGGCTCTTGTAAATTTAGGAAGGACACCTACTTTTCGCTTACTGCGCGTGCTCAGTTTGAACGTGTTCGTTTGGTACAACTCACATAACCTGCGAAAACTGATTTACTATATTGTTTTTTTTTTTCCAATATGACAATCGCGAAATGACGAAAAGCGCGATCCGCTATCTCTAACCGTTATTATTACCGGTCTTTTCGTTCAAGCAGAAAATAAAAAAAAAAACATTTCGTACGGCCGCTTTATTTGAGCTGCTAGCTACACATTCTTGTATATATCAATATATTTAGTTGCCGTGGGATTTCTCGAAATCGCCGCTTGCCTCTGAATGTCGACGATATGGTTTTCGGGTATGTTGTTGGTGCGCAGCTGTTCCAGTTTCTTAGCGATCGTCTCCTTGATCTTGATCGTGTGCAGTTCCTGTTCCTGTCGCTGGGCCTCGCCCTCCTTGTACTTGCGCTGGTGCATGTTGATGCGCTCCCTCTCCTTCTCGCTGATCTGTTTCAGCAGCTCCTTCCTGTGCCGTATCGCCTCGCCCCTTTTCAGCGCCCTCTGCTCCTTATCTTTCTCGAACTGTTCGCGCTGCACCCGCGCCACCTGCTTGAACTCCTCCTCCTCCCTGGCCATCTCCAGTGCCTGCGCCCTCCGCAAGTCGTCGATCTGCTGTTCCCGTCCGCGCTTCATCTCTTCCGCACGGCGTTTCCGTTCGACCGCCTCCCGTTTCTCCTTCTCCCTCCACGCCCGCTCCGCCTCCTCGGCGATTCTGCGCGCGTTCAATTCGTCGACGGTGGCTTTCTGTTCCTGCGCCTTCTCCTGCACCGTCCTCAGTCGGGCGATCTCCCTCTCTTTAGCCAACTTGATCGCCATCTGTTCCTGTTCGCGAGCCTCCTCTCTCTCCGCCTTCTTCCTCATAAACTCTTGCACGCGCAAGTCGGCGATCCGCTCCTCCTCTTGTCTTGTACGCCTGTACCTCTCCACGTTGTCGTTGGCGAGTTGCATCTCCTTTTGCATACGCTTCTGGTCGGCCGCCTTACGGGCCGCCTTCTCCTCGTCCTCCCGTTGCATCTGTAGATTGGCCTTGCTTATCATTCTGCTCTCCTCTTCGATGCGCTCCGCTTCCGTTAGTCGCTGCAGATTGTTCTCTTTGATCTGTTGCATGATTTGATGAACGTACCTTCTCGTTTTGTCCGCTTCCCGTTCCTGTTTCTCCTCTTCACCTTTGATGGCCCTCTGCCTCGCTTGTTCCATCATCTGGTCCAATCTTTGCTCCTCCTCGTCCAGTTCCTTTTTAATTAACTACAACGAAATATGGTCTCTTGTAAGCTGATGTGCCCAACCCGGCCGGTCGCCGACACCTCAATATTCAACAACTCATCACTACTACTCAACAACAGGTGCATAGCAAAGTACAATGCACAAACCCGGAAAATAATGAAAAAAAACAAACGTTAATTCACCGTGCAACCTATTTCCTCGTACAAAGTGCCAAGTGCGGGCGGGTATCTATGGCGGTGCAGGTATCTAAGTAGTGCGAAACTACTACAAATTGGGAATGAAATTTGTGTGAAATGTGCAATTCATAAGGAAAAACTAGCTGCCTACGAACAGTACGAACAGCAGTTTCTGACTATACAATGTGTTCAAAAAGTGGGAAAACGCATACTTACTCCGTTATTTTAAATTGGACACCCTCCTGCATGTTTTTTTAATTTCTTGAATTCTAGGACTCTCTAGAAAAAAAATATGGCTTTCTATAAAATACCGGTATATGCTATTTACGCTTTTATAAAAAATGGCCCTCATTTTAGTTTCACTGTTGTATCAAAATAAATATGTACGTATGTATGTATGATATTGAAATTATATGAATATCTAAAACATATGCAAATAGCCGCGGCGGCTCGTGCATACGTTGCTGAGGAGGCTGGGACAATGATTAAAGTTATCAGCAGCATCAGATAGACACATAGTAATTTATATAAAGCGATGTTATTTTTCTTCGTATTAGAATTTAAAAATGGGATAATATATAGGATGTTTTATTTAAAACAACAGAGTAAGTATCTACGCATTCTCTTACTTTTCGAACAGCCTGTACAGTCAAAAATATTTTTGCATTGAATTCTGTAAAACAAATTCTGTACAAAAGACTTTTCTTCTAAAATCGAAATAAATAGAGCTATAACGGAGGAAAAAAACTCAGCGTGACTTCGACAATACTGCTTTCGATCGCATTTCGCTCACCTCTTTTTCCTTTATCTGTGCTTCTCTGATTAGCATACATTTCGTAGCCAATACCAAACTGTTTAGATTTTTTACTTCTTCTTCTTGTTCTTGTCGAAGCTCGTATGCCCTCTGAAGTAAATATAAATTCCTGTCGGCCGCGTCATCTTCAACCTTTGAGTTTGAGAAAACTTATTGACTTAAGGTAGGTAAATGAGTAAATATGAGAAGATTGTCTGCAAATGCCGCGGGTTTACAATGCTAGTATATACTTGGAATAATATAGGTATGTTTGTTATTCACTGCACAATTTTCAATTCGCACTTTACAAAGAGGGAATTAATTGTTCACACTATGGAATAAGCGCAAAATAACTTTATACCGGAAATATAGAGGAAATACGCTACCTCACAAGAAATGAAAAAAATGTTGACTGTTTTTGCAAGTAAACATTTACTAATTTATTTTTTAAACTATTCAAAGAACCTTGATACAATTTAGGTATTTCCTTTAAAATATATACAACTACTTTTGCTCACCTGTTCGTTGTGTTCGATGGTATTTTGTCGATAAATTGAATCCAATTGACTTGCAATGTTTGTAGATCGTAATAAAGCAGTTTGCTTTATTGTACAACAGCGAATATAACCCGAAATTTCGTGTTTCCTTGGTCATCAACATTTAAATGTTTTTAGATCCAGAAAACGCCCGATATTGTCCACGTTCCACTCATTTCGTCAGTGAAAATAAAACACAGAGAAAACAAACACAATAGCATCTAACATATCACATCCTGCAATCCACTAAAACCTTGCACAAATTTCCAAGGCAAATGCACGTTTTTAATTTCGGAAAGCGATATAATCTTGCTGCTGTGTAAAATTTTTAATTTTCAAAACTTTTCGGCTAGCGTAAGAGTTCTAAATTTATTATTTCTTATAAATTATGTTATAAATGAGCATCCTTACTTAATGAGTCAGGTGAAATATATATAAAAGAAAAAAAAAAAAACAAGGTAACGCGTTAGTATATAAACAACATAAAAAAATAGATCTACTCACTTTTAGTTGAATGCATTTCCCCGCAAAGAAATAGTCAACACCGATAAAATTCCGACAGGAATCGAATTCTGCTACCACTATATTACGCACGTTAATCTATTTTACCCGTTTAACCTAATTAATTCACTATAAATATCGCAAAACCGCGGACACCAAAAATTCGTACTGTCGTTCAATATACGAAACAGCTGGAAACAAAAGACGGTTCTGTTTTTGTTCAAAATCCCGGACTGTGATTGGCTGGTTATTTGTTTAATAATTTTGTAATTTATTATAAATTAATGAACCACGTTAAGTATATAAAATAACAGAGTAACGTGTATACGGACAACATAGAAAAAAATACCTACATAGATATGCTTTTAGTTGAAAGCATTGTAGATAAAGTTGACATTGTTATTTCAGAACATACTCTTCAAACATGTGAGTGGCTGTATTTACACTTGTTCATTTAAGCAATTGGATATAAATAATTGGTGGCAATTTAATATAATCTTGTAAACATGTTTAATTGATACGTATTTAATCAAATTGGTAGGCAATCAAAGTTATACCGACATTGCAACAGTGTATATTAGGTTGCCTAGGTAAAGGGAATAGAAAGACAATATCCTGAAACTTGGCCGTTGAGAGCACACGTGCTTATTATACATATTATTATACGTTCGTTAACTCAAAATGAAAGAGAGAAATATTGAAATATGTACTGAAGAAGCTAAGATACTTCTATCTCTATTTATGTCAAACTGGAGTCAAAACATTTCTTCTTTCTCACACCTACAACTCCGTTTTACTTGCAATAGAGCCATCATCATTGGATTGAAATGATTGAAATGTATTATTTATTCCCTGGAATAATTATTCCGGCCTTTATACTAGCATTGTAAAGAAAAAAACCTTACTTTGATAACCAATAAAAATGATTATTACTTTTCCAAGTTTAGATCCCTGTTTTGCCACTTGATGCTGTTGTGCTTTAGCCAAAGTCTCTTTGCGCTTTTGACTCTCTTCTTGAAGCTTCAACTTATCTTGCTCAATTTTTTCCAACATTTCGATTTTCGCTTTGTTTGTTAAAACCTTGAAAAAGAATAAAGTAGGTATATGCTTTACTATAAACAATAAGCAGTTGCAGCAAACCAGTTGCATATTGTATCGCTTATTTTGTTTCTCTGGAGTAGGTAGGCAAAACGATTCGTGCATAGCAACAAAATACACCACTAGTTTGCAATTAGACTTATTAAATGGGGCAACGTCAACTTTGAAGACATTTACATGAGCTTGTTTCTTCAATCGTAAAAACTCGGACTTGGGTAGTATGCCGGGTATATCAATGGGATTCGGATTCGGCACGATCAATTTCCTATCGCCGTCGTTGTCGTATATGGTAATTAACTCCTTTCCCTCGGTAGCTTTATCTGGTTTATAGTGTATATATTTTCCGTGCAGGGTATGATTACATTGCGCCGGGCTAGAATTTTCAAAATAAATTGAATTTAAATTGGAATGAACGGTCAACGAACAAGATACGTACTTGTGATCCCCTTTCGATTTAATAACATTTCTGCGATGAAACTTTCCAGAGGACATATTTCAAATTCGTTTTGTCTAAAGCGATTCTTTGGTAGCACGGAAACTGAACAAGCTTTAAAGTAGTCGTTCGCACCACGACAAAACAACTACTTTTATGTTGTCTGTCAGTCCAAAATAAGAGACAGATATTAATTTGCCATACATGTTCTCGCCAGACATAAGTTGTGTACGTTTCTAGGCAACCTTTCCAATTTGGCGCTATTAATTAGGCGCCGAGATAGTTGACGTACTAAGTGACAGATGGCAGCACTAGTTCTGTGCTGTTACCTGTAAAAGCATTTTTGACATTTTTAAATGATGTTCATTGTGGATGAGTGATAATGACAGAGGATTGGTGAGATGTGACTTTTGTGACGGTTCGTTTTTCGATAAAATGTAATTATTTTGAATGTTACGTTACATTACATACATTTGGCAAGCAGGACCGCGAATTCGTGTTTGAACTTTTTCCAAGAAATTTCCAATTCAACAAGGTAAGGCACGGCATTAATTTGCATACCATTTTAAAATTTAAAGGTCCATGTAAAAATGTTACATCTACTTATTGTTTTTGCATGATTTGTAGCTATGCACCCTTTTGTAGGGGTCCATCATGTGTCTATTTCTAAAGATTTATTACATTATTCTCTCATGCTTTTTCTTTACTGTGTATCATTATTATAGGACGAAAAGATGCCTTGCCAACGTTCCTGCCCTCACATGTTATATACGACAGACATTCCCATCAAGGAAGTATTGACTATGATACAGGTAAGCGGTTTGGGCAATAGAGAGTGTTACATTCTCAATTTGGCTGCTTTCTTGTTCCAGAAAGCCCGTTGCGAAGATTGCGACTGCATGGGTCCCAATTTATGGATATGTCTACACTGTGATTGTTTACGCATTGGTTGTTCTGATGAATTTAATGACCACAACACTTTACACAATGCTGTAAGTAAAATGACTACCCTTTATTCATGTTTAATTTTAAAAAAGGTAAACCCATTTGTAAAAGATACACAAAGTGAAAATGTTCATGTCGTTTGCATTACCAATTACAGTATTTAAGATTTTCGTTACCCACTTTTCTTTGTTTGATAACCTCAAATCTACTGATTGATATTGCTATTTGCTATTATGACTTATACGAAGCAGAGTTTTGCACTATTCGTCATTAGGCTTTCTTAATTGATTCTATTTAAAAGTGAAAATTATTTAATATAGCTATCGCCCATTTTACTGCTGATAGTTTTCAAGTAATTTAACACACGACTTTGATTTTATGTTGCGATTCTGCAAAGCTTTTTGGGTTGTTTTAATTTTTTTTTTTATTATATTTAAGATTAATGTCTTCCAACATTTGGTTAGTACCTAAACATAAATGATAAACAGTCTTTTTTTTAAAAAATACCCAGCACAAACTGAGTTTTACGAAAAATAGTGGATTTGTACACTGCCCGACAAAATTAATCTCGTCGTCTTGTCTAAAGCGCAGTCAGTGACCATCAAAACTACTCGTAATAATTAGCATCCCCAACAGCTTTCGCCAATTACAGGAGCATCGGCCCAGCCATGAGTCATTATAACGCCTGCGCCCGTGGAGCGACTTAAGATGTTCGTCTCTCAGGATTCGCCAAGGAGTGAGGAAAACCACGAAAACCTCACTCTGAGAGCAGTCCGTTGGGCTCGACTAATAGCAAAGTGTGCAAGCCACTAGACCATCAGCCGGGCTCATCATCTGAACAGGCGCGCGTTAGGCAGCTATCGGCAAGAATTTATTGGGATACCTATCTGTAAAACATTCAACAACTGTGAAAATCAGATGGGGAAAATACATGGACGACGACATTAAGTTTGTTGGGCAGTGTACATACATAAGACTTGCGTGTAACTGCAAACCGTTCCATTGTGACAGATGCTATTCCTGTTGCAGTTTCCTGTCTTGCTTCACTTATCGGGAAAGAAAATTGACAAATATTATCTCAAGGTGACACTTTAAAGCTATAAATAAAATAAGACTGCAAAATTTTTGGTTGGAATTTAACCGTTCCCTAACAGCCAAATTTAAATTTTCCGCAATTAATCTTAGTGACTTCAACGTTAAAACATAAAATTACCAACCATTTTGTACTACATTATTAGTTATTTTAATGCTTTTACGTTGATTTCACTAAAAATAGTGGCGGAAAATTTAAATTTGGCTATTAGGGTTATCTATTGTCGCTTGACGGAACTGGTATTACCTATTCTATTTGATTACTTTTTACAATACCAATACGTTACATAAAAAAAAAGGAATGAAATGGTGCAGGATCATCACTCGATCACGAGAGATCACTGATAAATTTTCTCCCGTGTTTTTTTAGTTTTAAGTGTTGATTGTCTGCCAAAGAAGCAGTAGATGTATTTAGAGCCACTACGATTTTTTTAGAGCTTATCATTATTAATATACTTATACAGATAATATACCTTTTATTTTTGCTGAGGTTCTATTTGGTTTTACATGTGTATTCATTAACTCAAGTCAACTCAAACATACATATTACATATCTATTATGTGAGTACCGCACATGACTTTCTTATGATGACATATAATAATTACCAATGGTCAACTGGTGTCGCCTAGCGATGAACTAATTATGTTAAATGAAAATTTCGTAATTACTCTATATTAATTGAAA
This sequence comes from Protaetia brevitarsis, assembly GCA_004143645.1. Classification (NCBI taxonomy): domain Eukaryota; kingdom Metazoa; phylum Arthropoda; class Insecta; order Coleoptera; family Scarabaeidae; genus Protaetia; species Protaetia brevitarsis. The sequence goes on along the minus strand of RXPK01000180.1, from coordinate 2,419,799 downwards.
ATGTAGATATCTGTTATGAAAATCACTGATTATTATTATCCGGGAACTACAGGTGGCGCGCACAGTTAAGTTTCCTATCTTTACTACGGTTGGTTAGAACAGGAGGTAATGACGCGCCTGTCAAAATTTCAGTAATTCTGCATTAAATGCGAACAACTAACCAAGTCATGACAACTATTATTGCATTCATCGGATTCGGTAATTATAGGAGCGCATATTCGACATGAATCAATTGACAAAAGTAAGCGTAAGCGGTTTATTAAATCTCTACTCTATTCTTCCTTTGGTGCAGGTGAATCCTTCGCACTCCGTACATATGAACCTTTCCACGCATCGTTTCTGGTGTTACATGTGTAAGAGCGAAGTTTTCATGGAACACAAACTCCAACAGCACAGTAGCGAATGTGGCAGAGATAGGGACTCGGGTCGTTCGAGCTACTGCAGCGCTAATGGCAGCTGTAGCGGCAGCAATAGCACCTTACTACCACCGGATACCGTCGTCACGGATAATAACGGGTAAGATCAACAAAAAGATTGTCCAATTCCAATTTGCTTTCATAGAAAAACATTTCCTCCCCTCAAATTTTTCCACAAGCTAAACTTTATTTTAAATGACTTATTTCTCTTACATGTTTCGCCCTGTTAGGTTATCTTCAGAGCTATATTCAATATTAATCAGGATTTAAATTATAATATTTAAATGTAGATGGTTCTGATGATGACCCATCTGGGCTGAAACATGTACGCCAAATAAATCATTTCAAGATTATATTATCCCTTTTTTCTTCTACAATTTGTATCGAACAAGATAAGACTTATCGTATCAGTGAAGGTGTACAGCCCAAGTACTAAATTGTGTGCCAACTCATCAGAAAACACTTGGAAACAAGAACACACATAAAAAAGGAAGAAATGATCATCAAATCTAATCTTATCTTATGACTTACTCAGTTTGAACAAATTATGAGCCTGTTGAAGGCTGAGTGCATATTGTATTTTTGCGGTAATTTTAATTCCAAATTTGAGATGCTTTGATGCCATTCAATTTTCTTTGAAATGCACGTTTTGTCAGCTTTGACGCAACTAACGTATTCAAGTAAATTAATGGGTAAATCTCCTCCAAACATTGCAAATTGTTTAACAATTTCCAGTGTCCTGCAAAAGAATCCCTTCCCCGATCAGTAAGATAGGACATTTTTAACAGCAATAGCAACAATATAATACTATCGAATGTCGGAAGTTGAATGCATGTGAATTCGTTGTCAGAGGATAATTATTTTTCTTGCACGAAAAATGAATTTCCGTTGTTAAAAGGGTTTAGTTTTTAGTAGAAAAGAAATCACCGATCACTTAAAAACAGATATTGATATCAACCGAAATTCTATGCGATTAGAAATAATTTTGTATCCAATCACCGACGCTAATTTGAAGATGTGATTGTAGTTCCTTATATTATTTATCAGTGATTGGAGATAATTTATTGCCAAGCAAAAACATGTTACACAAGGCGTATTCTTTTATTCATCGTTATCTAATTAGTATATAAACAGAAATATGCTATAATCGATGAATTGAAAATTATGTCTCACGACATTGTTAGCTTCCCGAGGAGATAGTCGCAAAGATTTTTGTTTTTAATGCTAGAACATACTGAAAATGTGTATACAAAACTCCTACAGATATTAATTACTAAGTGCAACAATTTCTTACAGAACTATATACACATTTTGGATATATTTTAACATTAAAGGCAAAAAATCTGCCGACAGTGACATCTTACACTGTCTTCTCCCAAGCCACTCTGATTTTCAAAGTTTACCATATAATTTTGACGTTTCTTTAACCACATTTAAAATGCCAGGCGAGTTTGGATACGGATTTTGAGTTAAATAATTTGTTTTATATAGTATTTATGATTCCAGCATACGTACTTGTGATGTGAGAGTCTCACAATTGATAAAACATGGCATTATGTGGTATTTAAATAAAGAGTTACGTCTGTATTGTTTTAAAATATTCTTTTATCGCACGTTTAGTGTGTTTTTACAGCGAAATATGACGATTACATTTTTCCAATTTTAAACAATCAGAAGGGGCTTTGGGGGGAGGGGCGCTGTTTAGGTGAGAAAACTGCCTATTCGTTAGCAAGTGCCTGGAAAGCTATTTTGACAGGTGATTTGAGCAGGTAGACGGTCACTGATCACAATATTCACTCATTTATCAGAGAGGTCGTTAGGTGAATTAAATAATAAATTGTGGTATTTATTTTTTAATTATACAATGTTAATTGAAATTTTGAATATTGAATCATGGGGGCCTGCGCTTGTGGAGAGCGTCAGCTGATATTATTCACTATTAAAAATGTTTGGTTTTTCAGTAGAAAAGAAATAGACCCATTTCAAAAATAAACTTGGCCAATTTTTTTTTTCTCCGTTTCGTTTGTTGGCGAACTGTGTGTCTAATTGATCGTCGTCATTGATCGTCACATCAGGGTATCCTCTTCGGCGACGGCAGCGGTGGCGAACGTCGGCGTGGGCATGGGAGGCGACACCAGCGAGTCCGAATCGAGCGACACGGAGGACGTCGTAGTTCCGAACGCGGCGGCGGCGGCGGCGGCAGACCGTCTGGCCTTGTGGGACTGCAGAATATCGGCAACACGTGCTATTTGAACGCCGCCCTCCAAGCCCTCAGTAACACCGTACCGTTGACTAAATTCTTCCTAGACTGTCCGGCCACCGTCCTCATCGTATCGGAAGGAAGGAAGCCCGGTTTATCGCGGACCTATCAAGTGCTCGTCTCGGAGATGTGGCTGAAAAAGAAGGGCGGTTACGTGGTACCGTCTGGCATACTGTACGGGATAAGGAACGTGCACGCGATGTTCCGCGGCTACCATCAGCACGACACGCAGGAATTTCTCCGCAACTTCATGGATCAGCTGCACGAGGAGCTGAAGCAAGTGTGGACGCCGGATCCGACTTCCCTAGACCTGGACACCTACAGTACGGCGGTGGACGAACCGTCGCTGCCGCCACTGCCGCCGCCGCCGCCGCCTCGCATCACGGTTCCAATTACGAGTCCAGCGAAGGCGAGTACGAGACGTGCGATTCGGGCGTCAGCGAGAGATCTAGCCTCAGTGACGACCTGGAGAGGATATCGCCGCCCTTGTCCAGCGCTAACGGCGGCGGCGGCGGTGGCTCCTCCTCCTCCTCCTCTAAACGCAGATTGTCGAGATCGACCAGTCCGAACAGGCGATTGCGGACGAGGTTTCAAAACAGCACCGTCGTTATAGGTAAATATAGTTACAGGCCAGATCATGAATGTTTGTAGTTACGTCATATTTGCTTATGACGTATGCAGCGTCTGAAACAAATTCAGGCACACCAACATTGTTTACAATGAACTGTACGAAATGACAATTGTCAAATTTAATGAGGTTATACGCAGTTTTGGTTCAGTTTTTAGTCAACGTTGCGTTTTAACAACAATCATGAGTAATGCAACTAATAGGATTCTAAATAGTGAACTTTTATATTGACAATGCTTTCGTGATTAGGCTAAGCTTATTATTTAAATGTGTTCTCAATGAAATAATGTATTACCACAATAATGTAGTTCTCATATCAAGAACCTATTCGCAAATTAAAATGTAGAAAATATTCAAGCAACATAAAAGTATTTAGTTTAATATACGTTACCAATGATTAATTAAACGAAAGATGTTTTTATTTTATGTAGCAAACATAATTTCTATACAACAGTATATACAAAACATAATATTGCAGTAAATTAAATTAAAATATGTCAATATTGAAAGAAAAGAATAGTGAAATTAAAAATATATTTAATTTGTGTCTTCGCTCTCATCTTCTGATCCGCAATTAACTGTCAGAACAAAGTCATGTTCGCTTCACATTTGTACTACTCTTTAATTATTTTCCCTGTGTGATTTATGCAATTTTGCCAGGAGTCTGGTGTACAGCTGTCCAAACTTTCTTGGCACATTCCCAATACTTGTTTATCGCCATAACCATCCCGACCAATATGGTTATTATAATATCCTTTCGGATGTGCCCATATAAATTCGATAGCATTGAAATCGCAGTGATACAGAGGCAGTCTTGAAACTTTATGCCCATGTGCTTGAAGTAATTCATCAATAACATAAACCTCAACCATAAATTACTTTACGAACATCCATTTTATTTCTCTCTGACACATCACATGTTTTGGGCATCAATCGTGGCTTGTACAGGGCTGTCGAAGCACTCGATGAAGGAACAGCAGATATAGCTTCCTTCTTGCGCTTTGTGTTGTAGATGATACCCATAGAAATGCCCAAAGCATTCGCAACTCTCTACAATTTGTATGTAAGTTTTAATGTAATAATACCCAATTATAATTTACCTCATGGACCGCATCAACGGATATTAGAGGACTTCCATGTCGCTTTTCCTCCTCGAAATACACTAGTAAACGACTGACCAACTCTTGGCAACAAGAACTAAGTCGTTTACCAGGCATCTTGAACTGTAACCTAAAAAAATGTTTCAAGTCTTTGTATGTTTCTTTAACACCTCTAAACTTACCACAAACTAAACGATTTACTTCACTATAGCTCTGAAAAGAACTTTTGGTAAAAGAAATAATGGAAGTAAGTAAAAATTCAAACCTAAAGAGAGGTCAATAAACAGTAAAAAGCAGATGTCAAACGTCAACGGAGCGGTAAAATGGGTTAAAATGGCGTGGTTGCATGCCCTGAAGTGAACATTGTGAAAGCTCTTATTTACGCATTACTCGACCGTATTCTATCTCACTTCAACTAGTTTGTTGATACTTAATAAAATATGGACGTATAGCTTAAGTAGCTACGACTTATGTTATATACTTCTATCTCGCTTGTCTATATGAATGCTTCCAATTTTTTGAAACTACGCTTGTCTTTACTTTACCGACCTGTTAATGACGTAACTACAAACATTCAAGACTTCCTCGGTAGTATAGGGTTGACGTGCGAATTTCATTATACACAGAAGATGATTTATTAACTCACCGACTAAACTAAACTTTGTCATAGTATGAAAGCTCGTGTAATTTCAACATGACTTAAAAACCTACGTGTTTACGATTTTTTTCTGTTGTAACGGGGCAAAGGTAGACGTATTCCTTCCTTGTTCTTTGTTAGAGAATCAGCCGACCACAGCCTCCTCCTCTTCCTCCTGCAATAAATTAGTCAGCATTTCGGGCAAACCGCAAGTAAGCTACAAATCGATCATCTCGGACATTTTCGACGGCAAACTGCTCTCCACCGTCCAATGTCTGACGTGCAATAGGGTATCGAGTCGCGTCGAGACCTTCCAAGACCTGTCGTTGCCCATACCGTCCCGGGACCACTTGGCCGTGATCCACGGGAGAAACAGCGCGGCGGCCGCGTTGTCGTCGGCGTCGACGCAATCGCGCACGACCGTCGAACACGGCGCACGTTCGCCGTCCACCGTGGTCGCCGCTTCGACGTGCACGGAAGCGGTGCTGCCCGCGGACAACGGTTGGATCGCTTGGATCCTAGTGTGGATAAAGTCGTGGTTTTACGGACCGACGATCACGCTGCACGACTGTCTGGCGGCATTCTTCAGCACGGACGAACTGAAGGGGGATAACATGTACAGTTGCGAACGGTGCAATAAATTACGGAATGGAATCAAGTACAGCAAGGTAAGTCTCACAATTATTCCATCTTTAATTGTTGCCCTCATTTCTTATCGGAAGAAAATGTTTCCGAAAAAAGTAGCACTTTTTCTCGAATGTTACTTCGCTAACTGGCCCTATCTTTTAATCCGTTTATCCGAAGGTCATTGCAAATAATGCGTATAAATTCTTTATCTTGTAACGGAACGGGTTTTCTTGTCTGGGGACTTTTGAGGATGGCCAGCCCAAATTCAAATAAGGCAAGCCAAATTCCGTCTCGCAGACCACCCCTCCTGCTCTATTTACCGGCGAGCACTGCTGGAAACAAACTTTTTTCGGTAGCGAATTTTAGTAGTTTTAGCCAAAGATGTTTCCCAAACTGTGTTTTCCACCGTCGTCGAAGCAGGGCCGTTATTGCTAAAGATTGCTGAATTTACGCCACCTCCCTTCGGCTTTTCTCTTTACAAAGTAATTCCTCTCCAAGGTCTTATAGGGGTTAAACGGTACTTCTTTTAAATGCGAATAATAGAACGACTTATATTTTTTTTACAATTATATATTGAATAATTTAAGACATTGAAAAAAAAAAAAACTAACAAACTACACAATTAAATAAAATAACAAGTGAACTAAAATGAACAAAACAGCAAATGCCACGGTACCTATCAACTACGTATTAATAAAATGAATTTAAATTCTCGCATTATACAGGATGGAATTTCGAATTCTTACAATCTGTACTTTAGGTTTTGCAACTGCCGGAAGTGTTGTGCGTCCACCTGAAACGATTCAGGCACGAGCTGATGTTCAGCAGCAAGATCTCAGCCACCGTCAGTTTTCCCATGAAGGGCCTGGACATGAGACCGTACCTACACGCGGACTGCGTCTCCCAAGTTACCGAGTACGAGCTGTTCTCGGTGATTTGCCACCACGGCACGGCCGGCGGCGGCCATTACACCTGTTACGCCCTCAATTCCGGCCAGTGGTACGAGTTCGACGATCAGTGCGTGACGAGGGTGAGCGCCGAGACGGTACAGAACTGCGAGGCGTACGTTCTCTTTTACAGAAAAATTACGACAGAAACTTGCGCCGTCAAGGCCAGGGTCGCCGAATTGTCCAGGGAGGCGGCTCACGGAGAAATGATTAATTGCGACGAGGTAAATACATTGTTATACATTTTTTTTATTCATTCTACAAAACGTGGTATTTATTATTACATTATAGTCTGTTTTTCATATTTTGAAGGTTCGATAAGGGGAAAAAAATAATAATTGCATGTATATTATGATCATAATAAAACCTTTATTTCTAAAATATAATGCGCAAGCAACTTGTTTAAATGTCATATTAGGGTTTTATTCCACTAATTCACAAACTTATTTCGATATCACTGATATTTTTCGCTAGGACATTTTTATTTTTGTTATTTATTAATGTAAACGTTTTTTCAAAACATCGGACTGTATTACGAATAATAGTCGCGCTAGGAATTGATCTTTTAGGATAATTTACTGCAAACAAATCGTATGTAACTTCTGCTGAATTGCCACCGTAAAATGGTTACGTTAAAACTGTTATAAAATTTGAACACCCTAATATCCACCAAGGCCTTGTTATGAAATGATCGAAACGAATCGAATGCCGGCTAAGCTGAAAGTGATTTTACGCCTGTGTTTACGCATGCCTAGCGAATCGTTTCGCTCACCCCGTAGTAGAGGGATTGAGGACTATGTTGAATTGATTTAAATTGAAAAGATCGATGTGGGGACAGCGTTTTGTAGTAGTTAGACAAAGATGGAGAATAGCGGTGAGTGCTTGCCGTTTAACAGCGATAGCATGCAGGTTGGTGATGGTAAATCGAAGTGTATATCTGACACATAACCGCCAAGCAGAATAAGAGGCGTATTTCTCGACTTTGTTAACTGATAGAAGTCATTCATATAACGGCTATCGACAGGTCGAATGTGAGCTGTTGGTATGTGAAGTAGAAAAAGGAGACTTATTCTACGAGAGAGAGAGAGAGAGAGAGAAAAAAAAGACGCAGTTTGTCAGTTCACTAAAAATAAAAATACCAGTCCTAAAAACGAAAGAACTAAACAAAAACTTACAGTCGTTTCTATTATTGCTGCAGGTTTTTTACATCTCCAGACAGTGGCTGAGTAGGTTCCACACGTGCGCCGAACCGGGTCCCATCGACAACAGGGACTTCCTCTGTCCGCACGGGCATGTCATGCCCGAGAGGGCCAAGGCGCTCGATCAGCTGGCCGTCTCCGTTCCCAAGTCGATCTACAACTACCTGTACAAGAAATACGGTGGCAACGCGCCCACGTCCGCCACCGCCTGCCCGCACTGTCAAGCGCACCAGTGCAGGCTCGACCTAGAGATGGAGACACTGATGCAGCTGAATATGGCGTCGCAAAAGCAACCGCAGAGGCCCGCCACCCATCTGCTCTCCAAGTCGTGGTACGCGTCCTGGCTGAACTACGTGCAACGGAAGACGCCCGATTCGCCCGGACCCATAGATAACGGCGCCACGTATGCGACGCCGCAATTGGGCGGGACGATTACGCGGAGATCAGCGAGAACATTTGGAACTTTTTCCACTCGATTTATGGGGGAGGTCCAGAACTGAGGTAATAGATAACAGAAAATAGTACAGTAAGAGGAGAAAAAAAAAAAAAATAACCGCGGTGCTTGCTAGTAAAGAAAAAGATGACGTGAACTTAATTTTTACGGCAGATAAACGAAATAAAATGAACTCAAGTATACCTTTCCGACTAGTGACAATAAATAGCGGCGTATGTTATTTTTGTTTGTGGTTTTGAGATAAGATCGTAAAGAGATGTAAGAACGCGATCATCGAAAAAATTATAAACATATATCTATTTGCCGCTAGTTGATAGAAGTATTTTATATTCTGAATTGTTAAATAATCACCCATATTCCACTTTCCATTTAATTTAAATATCTACTACGGAAAAGAAATATTTGTAAAATCGATATCTCGCTATCATTACCTATTGCTAAAAAGATACGCTATCAAAAAATTTGATATGGAATCCAACTGTTTAATTTTAGTTAAATGTAGGAATACTGAATGTAAATGAAAAGTGTTTCAATGGTATTTATGTGTTTCTAACAATAAGAGAAATGATCAAAAAGGGCATTTTCATTGGATATGTTGAGTACCACCTATGTTTTATACAACCTAACAAACTATATAAAACACTGGAACGCGCTTTCAGGTGCACGTAGTAACCGAAAAACGGTCTAGTATCTGCCATCTTTGGATGTGGTAATAGACGCTTAATAGACTGCACCTGACTGCACTTTCATATTATGTACTGTCAAAAGGAGTAAATGTCATTTTTTACCATATTAAGGTTTTTGCATTAGAATCATCATATCTATACATGCCTTTTTTCGGTCTCGAGAATACAAACATGGTATCAATTCAAATTTAAAGCTTAAAGCTGGGACCCTATTCTTGAATTCGAGAAAGTGATTTGTTCGTGTAGGAGAATGAGCGATCACATCTTACGGTCTTGTAAATTTTTCTTACAATGTCGGGAGAACATTAAACCGTCGTGTTACCTGGACTGGCGAACTACCATCGTCCATTCCTCTCATTATTAAAGCACGTACCTCGTTCGAGATTTTGTTGTTTAGCCTTCTTTCAGCATTCATTCTTACATACTGCTGTGTACTGAAGGTACAAAAGTAAATGCAAAATGAATTTAAAAAAATGAAAAATTAAATTGACTAGCTCAGCGGATAAAAATTAAAGGGCGCAAAAGAACAATTAAACTCAGGTTACCTCGCGAATTAAAACTTGAATTTAATCATGAAAAGTAAACTGTGGGTGAAAGAAAACTGACTTTCTTTAATGACTCCAAAAATTGAAAAGGTTTAAGCAAAAATAAAAGAACAGAATTTTGAATGACGTTAATAACAACAAAAAAAAAACATTTAATTACAAATTGCAGTAAAAAAAAAAACCGTGAGCTTAGTGCTCTGGCCGAAATCAAAAACTGCATAAATCTACATTTACAAAAGGACAATACAAATCCTTTAACAAACAAAATGCAAATTTGTTCAAGAAGATAATTCTTTTTTCACAAGAATCCACGTGGTTTCAAAAATTTAAAACAACCTAAATTAATTTAACTAAAATAAACGTGGACAGATCAAGTAAAATTTACAAAATTGCAATTTAAATACAAGCACAACGCTTCCAATCACCCAAACCGTGATGATCAACTATTAAAAAAAAAAAAAAACAGTAAACTAGAAAACGGAAAAATTAAACTCTTTAATCTTAAAATACCTTCCAGAACAAATATAATAAAAGATCTTACATCTAAATTGTGCACACAATAAAAACAACAACAATTATTAATTAACGAGTTCCTTGATGGATGAATTAATATCAAATTTAAACGAACAAATCTTTAAGTTAAGAATGAAATACCAAAATGGTAGCAAAGAAAATAAATTGCATCAACTTACACGGCCGGCATCTTTCAAAGAACTGGCGCCTCAAAGGGATAACAGTCGTATACATATAACAACAGCTGCGTGCAATCGCAACGCACAAACGCAAAAAAAATTTCTAGAATATACATTTGAACAACATATACAATACTGGTGAACGCAATATGTACAACTGAATGAAATTAATTTCAACAACTGAACAATTAAAAGATTAAATAAGATCAATTCAATTAAAAAAATTCTATTTAAAAATAAAATATTAATTTCTGAGAAAATTTGCCCGACACATTGATAAAGATTAATCTCAATAAATAAAATATCACTGAATTTACGAACGCCGCACAGTGGAGCAACGGCGGACAAAATTCCACGCTGCAAAAATCGTGTATTTCTAAGAAATACACTGATTTCTAGTTGTATAACAATTAATATAAGTTAGCTATGATAATGTAGATAGTAGCGCAAGGCGCAGAGTAAGTAAATCAGCCAGTATACATAATAAATACCACCTCAATTTGGCATTAAAAAAAAAGCTTTATCATGCTTTAAATCGACACCTATTGGATTTGAATCAGGAAGCATTAGTGCAAACAACCTGAAAGTATCATCTGCATATTCTTGCATATTTAGTAATTATCGGCATACAATGGTATACAAAATTTTGTAATGTTATTAAATTTGTTTTAAAAGAAAAAATGCTTTATACCTATTATGATTTGTATAATTATTATTACAAATAACACATATCAACAAGATAAAGTGAGAACATATTAACAATATACGGCTCTTATTAATTATTGTAATTTTTCCAGAATAACTTATTCATTAATCCATTGTTTTTTAGGGTCTCTTTTGCGCATAAAGCTCCCACGCAAGTACAAGCTGCACTCTTCTATAACCCGTACCCGTGTATACCCCTCACCTATGTTACATTCCAAATAAATAACTAAATTGCTGAATACCATAAACCTCATGAGTTAATATCGTGACAAAATTTTTGAAGTTTTTATTTTATTTTATTCATATAATATACAAATAGTAAGTAATAGTCAATAGTATATATTTTTATACTAGTGACAGAAATAGTAGGTACTACTTTAGTACAATCTTGAGGTGTTAGTTTCTTCAACTATAAATAGTTTATACCCATTTTGACTAACTACTAACTAACTTTAATTTGTATTATAATAATATTTATATAATCCCTTCTTGAAAATTTTGTCAATCTAATCTTTTGAGTAATGATATAGTTTTAAAAAGTTTATGTTTCATTTACTTTATTATTATTGGTCTTATTCTGGACTTGTTGGTGAATTGTTCTATCTGCTAGTGATATTAAAACACCTTTTTAATACGAATTGATTGACATGAATTATAATTTACATATATCTGTATTTATGCTGTTGGTTATTGGTATAACTTCGTTAACATTCCGTTTTTACTTATTTATTCATTGTAATGTTAAATCTGAGAAATTTTCTTTTCCAATAGTAAATTTAACATTTTGATGATTAGTATTGAACATATTTGTAATATAATCTATTTTATCTTCAGGTATACAAACAATACAATCATGTAGACAATATGCATTTGTGTAATTTTCCTTAATGTTTATTTACAGTTTTCAAATTTATATTGCATTGTGAAGAAAATAATATGCGTATCATTGAAACTTCCAAAAGAAAAGTCAGTGAAATGTTATACTATATATTTCATTGCGCGCTGACAAAGAACAAACTATTTGTGGGTAACGTTGTTAATAAAGTATACATTAAATAAGTTAGGTTTTGAAAATAAGTGTCATTGCTAATGTATTTTTTCGCACTGAATCTAATAAAACAACCGCATCTCGATAGAATGATCTATTCTCAAGATATGGATTTTTGTCCGCTTTTCGGCCGTTTGGCCCCACTGTGCGCCGGGGTGCCAAACCACAGCAATACGTGTCATAACGATGCTATATAATGTTGGCAATTAAGAAAATAGTTTTAACAAAAGGTGAAATAGTTTGGCATGCGCAACCAGCACCCTCTTTAGTTAAGATGATAAATGGTCTTGAGAAATAGTGTAATACATTTGTTAAAAGAGAAAAACCAAAAGGAAAATAGAATAGTGTATTTGAAATCGTAATAACGCGTCGTCCCCTTTCACAGATTGGATATTAAGCCGTTCAGCGACTCGTCCGATTCCAATTGCGAGAATTCCGACTGCAACACCTCGGAAACGCCTCTCCTAATCTCAACGTGCGCGACGGCAAGCAAGAGGCATAAGTCGGAGGAGCGACGGATCGCCGTCCGCGTCCACGGATGCCACGGCGAGCCCATGGACGTCGACGACGAGACGGCGGCCACCGCCGTGGACACGACGACCGACGACGGCGGCGGCGGTGACGGCGAGCGTCGCCCTCGAGGAAGACAAATCCGCCTGCTCTCGCCTTCCTGTGCCGGACGAGACGCCGACAACACCGAACTACTGCAACGATAACAGCGACGCCCTATCTAGCGGCGGCACCTCCAACGCCTCCCTAACGGATGAAGACGTCGCGCCCCCGGAAAAGGCTGTGCCCGTCCCGACGCCACGAACGTGCGCAGGTTTTATAGGAGACGAAAACGGGACGTCTGTAAATAATGCCAACATCTCCTGCGTCGCGCTGCGGGTAGTAGTTCAAATGTAAATGATAATAATAGCGATAGTCCTATACCATTTTTTTTTTTTACCCCCGTTTAATTATTATTGTTATTCTTATTCATTCCTTAATGGTGCCCTTCCAACGTGGTAAAACGGAAATAAGGACCTGCTTCAGGGGTTGTGTTGCAGTTGTACCCCTTACAGATAATTTAATTCACCATTTCAACTCCATGCCAGCCCAAGTACCAAAGTGACGTGAAACGGTGTTTAATTGACGTCGATATCACGTCATTTTAGGTCACTAAACTGCTCCCTGGACCCTGTTCCGTTTAACGAGAGAAGGTAGATACCGGGCACACTATTGCTATCATTTATCTGACGGGTATATTTTAGTATTTTATTTGGTGATTGATTGATAAACGCCGCATCATCGGAACGTATGTCTTGTAATATAACCGTACTCTATCGAAGAAAAATAGTATAATACAATGAATATGTACCAAGTACGTATAATGTATGATAGATTATATTGTGTCATTTGGGAATGAGACATATATATGTGTATGTAGGATGTGTAATAGTTAATGATTCAATTTTGTACATACATTCAACACGGAAACGCTGTTATAAACACATAAACATTATTAATTATGTCGCGTTTATACTTTCTATGTAAATTGTTTAAAAAAAGAAAAAAGAAAGGAGAAGGAACCGAAACATGTAGATAGATAAATTGTTATTATTTAAGGAGAAGATGATGGACGAGAAATAAATTTCTCAAACTTTATTAAATATATTTTTTATGGGAAATTATACCAATTTTTTTTTATTTATTTGCTCTTGACGTGTCTATGATGTTGTTGTTGTGTATCGACACAGTTATTCGTTTTATCCTGGAGCCACATGATCATGCAAAGATAGGCATCCCAAATAATACTAGTTGCTGCTCTAAAACTTGCCTCAAATTAGGAGTAATAATAATAATAATAATAATAATAGCGTATATTTACCCAACGATACACAATTACAGGGAAAAAATTAAAGTAACTACAGCATGTCTTAGACTATACTCTTACAGCTAATAAAATAAACAGTAATTATAAATAACACAAAAATTGAAAATATTGAAACAAGGTTGGGGGAAAATCAAACAATGTGAAAAATATAAATTTTTCCCAATCTTTTATATTCAGCGCTTTTGATACGATAAATAAAAAGTATATTATAGATTCAAAAAAAATAATGAAACATATAGCAGAGTCCTTTGCAATAATACTATAGTACATTTATTAATAGAATTTTTTTAAGTAAACCAACTGTTATTTTGGGAAAGTTCTCTTGGCATAATTATGCTTTATTAACTCTTACTGCTACTGAATAAGAAAGTTTTTTTTTTTTACAAGCTCTGGTAATTAAGAACATTGAAAAATTATAACGTGTGTTCGTATAACATTTAGAAAAGTTGAATTTTTATCTCCTTCTACCCCCAATTATCACAGTCTACTTCATTTATAAGCTAAATCGAGTGAAAATATGTAATAAACAGTTCTATTTTAACAATAATCTTATCGCGGACATTGCGCCCGTGTAAGATGCTCACATTTTTAGCTGGCTGTATTAAATGAAATTTCTTCATTAGTTTTTATAGCTTGTTAACGGAAGGTAGGTATTTCTAATATGTATTCGTTATTCAAGAGGAGTTCCGGGAGTTCCGAAAAGGTACCGCAAGAGAAATATGCAAGTATAGGTATCTACTTTAAGCTTCTCTTTTCAATGTTGATTGTTTAATTCTGGGAAAAATTTAAAAAAAAATTAAATATTTACAATAAAACAGCTCCCAAGGTAGGTTAAGAATTTAGTGAAATAAAATGTGTGTAGGTATACGAATTCATCATAGAGGTAAATATAGAATTTGAATAAAGCAAGGAAGAAAAAAAAAATGAGATGGTAAATTATAAATATATTTTCTTTTTATCATCATTGGTCGTAAACTTGACTCGCTAATTGGAGGAAATAATATGCTACAACACGAATGGAATAATTATTCTCACTTAAAATTGTTGAAACGTCAATAAATAGTTCCAACGGTTTTGTTTATGAGTGATAAGTGATAGTATACAGGATAAGCTGAATTCGACATGAGTGTATTTACTACAGGTAAACATAATTTTGTAAGAAGATACGATAAAATGAGATGAGCATTTTTACGATTATCTTGGAATTTAAAAAGAAAATAGAAAAAAAGATTTCAATTTTTTACTACTTAAAATTATAAGTTTATAGTTTCGATATTGTCAATACAGTTTTTGTATTTAAAATTGAATGTGTTTTTTTTATATGGTTTTTTTTTTTTAATTTTACGAGAACTTGATTGTTTTTTAAACACCTTGAAAATATCAAAATTGATAGACCCTGAAGATTATCCGTACTGGAGCCGAACACAAAAAGACAGAGCGTATCCTTATTATGATTACCATGCAAATTATGCGTTCGTTCTGTGGCAAGAACGTAAAAAAACTTTCTATAGACAACGGTGCGATCCGTTTATCAGAAGCTGCAGAAGAACTCTCTTTGGCGACCGTCGATCGCCTCTGCGTATATTTGTATACGTATACGAAGGAACGATTCAGAATTGCCGCCGAGTGTGCGATTATATTATGATTTTGTGCTTTTACCGTTAAAACTAGGTTAGAGAAAGTTTTCGTTTTACGACGAAAACGTGAATAGGTTTAGTTCAATTTTAGCGGCCGAGTTGTTCGCCGATCCGCTGTGATTTGCCGATCTAGGATACACGGGAGGAAGAAGAGAAGCAGGTAAGTGCGCTGTATACTTATGTTGTCCAGATTCATTTCAAGTACTGTTTATTTTTGAAAAATACTTATTAAACATTTTTGGTAAACACTTTTTTTTATATATAACAAAATTGAAATTGTTTATTGTTAACCTGTCACCTTCGAATCCGATTTTCAATTTCATAGATATATCTAACAAACGTAGAAAAATTATTAGCGCACAGCGCAAAATTTAGTGCTTTACTCCAAATAATATTGCGAATTTTGTCTTCTAATCAGAACATATTTGTAGATATTATATTGGAAAATTGGCAAAATATCTTCGAAAAATAATGAGTTCCTAACATCTTACACTCACACAGTATTGATTATATCTAACAAATATAGTAAACAGAATGTAATAACTTAGCTCATGTGAATGTAAACGCAACGCAAAAATGATGTAAAATCCAGTTCATAATTATGTGTGTTTTATGGTGTTTTGCAATAGATTTCCTAATAGCAATCGTGTTACTTTCAACATACTATATTGCTTTTTCTTAGTTTTCCCTGTTTGTAACAGGCACATACACATACATAATATGAAAGGGTGAAAATATTTGAAGACGCTAGAAGATTCAAACAATTTAAATCTTCAAAAATGTTTGAATCTATTTCAAACTCTCACAGAATACCTATTGAATATAATGTTTTTTTTTTAACTTTTTAAACTAGTGTTTTACATATGTGTATTCATATTTCACAAAGTGTTTTGTTCTCTTATGACATTTCGGTACTAAGCAGTTAATAAATATTAACACTTGTTGCGTGAAAGTTGTAACTGAAGCTGTAGCTTCTTCAATTTACATTCGAAAATATTGTTGGGTGTACGCTTTTTATAAGTGCATATTCTTATAATTTTAACCGGGGCACAGATCCGGGTTTTGATTTCGATCAAGTTGTCAACATGATTATTTAGGTATATGACCTGATTCATCAAGAGGGTTTTATTTTTAACTAAAAGCTAAAGACGAAATATTTAAAATTTATATCTATTGCAGTGGACACGTTAGACATATATTTATGCCTTTATGCACCCCATTCCATAAGAAGTTTCTAGTTGAGAGTTATATACAAACAGGTATTAAATGTAATGCTTAAAATATTGCGCAATTATTTTCAAAGCGTTTTATTATCGCGCACGTAGTTTCATTAACCGACATAAATAGGTAGGTAAGTAAGTACATGCCGACAGCGTTATGGAGGTCAAGTTAACTCAATCGCAAAAGCGATTCCTAACGGTATACGGAGGAAGAAGAAAGCATTTCACTTTCTTTTCGGGTTTTGCGGCAACACTTTCTCGACCCGTAATAAAAGATTAGGCTACGAACGCGTCCGATGAGCGTGTATAATAAAATAATCTTTAATTGTGATATTAAAAAATATCCAATATCTGTCTATATTAGTAAAGTTATTATTATTTACGTATATGTCATAAAAATTTAGTAGATATGTATATTATTAGATACCATTATCATTATTTGCTGATCCAATGATTATACATATTTAATGATATTCTGTATTTCCTGTTTCCGCTACGAAGCATGGAAGAATACCCCAAATCAATTACGCAAAATTGCATCATGATAGTAAATTTTGTTTGAATTTTAATCACTATCACCTTGAAAATAATTTTTATCTTATATCTAAAACAGTATTGTCGCAAGCTAACAAGTACCTATGTTTTTTTATAACTTCATTTTTATTTGCATATAGCATCTCCACATCATATACAACATAAAACAACACCAATTAAACATTTTTGTCAACTATTATATTTCACAACAAGGGGATTTATAAAAGGTTGTACCGAACTGTGTCATTAGATTTTTTTGCGCTTTCAGTAGGAATTTGATTTTGAAACTTGCAATGTAGTTATGGCCCACTCTAATCTATTTAACGAAAATATTTTCATCTTTATAGTACTTTCGGTATACAGGGTGTTGTTATCAACTTTCTTATTTTAAAGGGAATGGTGCAATTTTCATCGATCTAATGAATTTACCCAGTCATTTGTGATTAGTTTGAATTAGGGTCCCTATCTCTAAATTCGAGCGTTCTTGAGATATTTGCAATTTTGTTGAATTTTTGACGTATTTTCCTTAAATAGTTTGCAGTAGCCCATGATGATTACACTACAAGTTTCAAAATCAAATTCCTGTTAGAAGTTGAAAAAAAATCTAATGACCCGCAGTTCGGTGTGGCACATCCACTATAAATAATAAATATTAAGACTGATCCTTTTCTCGCAGAAAGATGGGTTTAGGAGGACAAGGAATCGCGGTAGAGGAATACGTCTGTCGTTTACCGGAACAAAGCATAAAGGTGGCCTTCGAGGAACTCCGGGAAGATGAGAACGTCAGAACGCAGTCGTTGGAGCAGATGCGAGAATGGATCGGCAAAAACTCCAATATTAGGAATTGTAGAACTGGTAGGTAATTTTGCGATCGATGATTGAATGTAAATTATATTTTTGATATTTATTAGAAGGTCACACAAAATGTTTTTCGATTTATTGTAGCAAAAACAGATACTATATCTTGTCTCAAAATTGAGAGGAGTAGGTACCGGAAGTAAACCGTTTTACGCCACAATTTTTTTTTAAATAAATTTTTATAACCTATCCTGAAACACACGGCTTTGACAGATGTCAGGTAGCTATTTAACCTTATAAAAAAACCTGTAATGAATAAAATACTTGAATATATTTGCTGTAATACCCTTACCAGGTGATTCCAAAATATTTTAAGCGTGTCCAAATTATTTCTGATGAAAAAAGTGTTAAAGAAGAGCTTTTTTTCACTAATCATATGCTGTTAGTTTCGTGGGTGTTCTACTTCTTAGGACATAGTAGTAATAATACAAAGCTCCAGCAGAATTTGTTTATTGTTCCTGGTTTACACTTTTAGCTCTAACAATAACTTTTATTTTTATTTACAAACCACAAACATAAACAATAAATGATAATTAACATTTTTGGTTGACAAGTGGTGTTGACAGTTTAAATAAATAATGACGTGATGACAATTTCCGAAATATTTTATTTTTATGTATTGTAACGTTTTTCGGTTCTTAAAACGTTGTCGGGGTTTTAGAAAAACACACAGGCGATATATTTAAATTCACTTATTCTATTAACACTATTACGGTAATTAAAATCTATTAAAAATGCTTATTAACTATATCACTTAACCACTAATGTCTTTATTTATGTAAACGATATTTATATTACATGTACTAGTTCAATCGCGACGCACTATCGAACTCGTATCGATTGACTGCCTCCTGGCCAACCCGACGCGGTTATTTATAGCTGGCGCGAACGTCCAGATTGTTCGAGGGCCTTCTAGAACGTCCTCGAAGATTCTGGAGAATATTCTCGAATCTTCGACCCGGTGCTGCCCTCTGTTATTCGTCGTAGGTAGTTCTTCTTCCGCTATGCCAGCGCCATCTAGGGACGCCTATCGGAACCGCAGTTGAAAAGTTGGCGCTCGTTACACTGCTCCTCCTTAGATCTGTTCGTCCCGGAACAGGAACTATCACTCCATGAAGATACGAACAGTTCTCTCCATTCTTACACGACGAGGTCCGGAAGAAATAGCACGCTACCGTTCGTCGCCTCCCTTCTGCTGACCGCGGGTTGTAGCTGCATACTAGGAACTCTATTCAGTATATCGGAAAATTTCTTCGAGCATGTTCCTTACGACCCTCCAGTCAAGCCATCCAATCCACAGCCTATTTTTGGCACCCTGATCTTATTGATCTCCAGCTCAACAGCTGCTCTCTAAACTTATCAGGCTGTCCACATCGTCCGGTAGGTTGGCTTGCCAACTGAGGCTTCTTTGGTCACCAAGTAGAATAAAGGCCGTTTCTTTCCTGGCAAGTGCAGAGCCTTGCCACCTCAGGGTTCAGGCTTCGGAGGATCTTGGACACCACCAAATTTCTTCTTGAATACGGTAGCTATCCCTTGCCCATTCTTAAATCTTGGGCAACGCAATGTGCTAACGCGCACCCTTCAGGAGCCAAAAACAAATCCTCCTGAATCTCCGTTGTTACATCATGACGCACTTTGCGCCATTCCCATACTTGTCCATAAACTCCTCATAGCTGAGTTCTTCTTCGGGGAGTCTACAAACTCGGACATCTGCTCGTCCTCTTGATTGTCCCCAAGATAAGGAGCTAGGCGATTAAAATGCACCACTCTTGCTTTCCATTGGGTTTTCTTTCTGATGCGATAGATGACGTCATTAATTCGCTTTATCACTTCGTAAGGCCCGTCCCCGATCGTTGCAGCTTAGGTGAGAAGCTCGACGTCGCTGAGGATTGAACAGCCAGACAGGTCTCCAGACTGATATCCGCCTTCATTTGCTCTGATGTCGTAGTGTTTCCTTCATGCGGTCGCTTGCTTCATGGATATTCGCCCTCACCGATCGTGAATATCATCCATTCGCCTCCGCAAGTTCGAAACATAGTCTCTCCAACTACTTCTTCATTCGGTTTAAAGCCGAACTTAAGATCGCATGGTAAGCGCAGTTCTCGTCCAAAAGAACACTAGATGGACTTTGGCCAGTGGTTTCGTGGACCGATGCTCTATACGCCAGCAAGAATAGATGTAGTTGTTGGTCCCAATCTCGCTGGTGGTCTGCGACAACTTTTGATAGATACTTGATAACTGTCCTGTTCATGCGCTCCACCATGCATCTGATTGCGGGTGCAAGGCAGTTGTTCGGGTCTGGCGAATACCCAATATTTTGCAACATCTCTTGAAACACTGTCTGATTCAAAATTCCGTCCCTGGTCGGAGTGAAGTTCAAGCGGCACACCAAACCGACTGAAAAGTTCTTTAACTAAAGTCTCAGCAACGGTTACAGCTTCCTGATTTGGTAATGCGTAAGCTTCCACCCATTTGCTGAAGTAGTCCACTGCAACCAAGATGTATTTATTTCCAAATTCCGTCGTGGGAAATGGTCCGGCAACATCAATCGCAATCCTTTCAAAAGGACTGCCAACGTTGTATTGCCTCATAGGGCCCTCTTCCTTTGGGAAGGTCCATTGGCAGCGGCGCAAGTTGTACATCTCCGCACCAGTCTTTCACGTCATTCTTGCAATTAACCCAATAGAATCGCTCTCTGACCTTCTCTATAGTCTTCGGACTCCAAGATGCCCTCCCGATGTTCCATCATGAAGAAGTTTTAAAACTTCGGGAATTCTTGCTTCGGAACCACAATCTGAAGTCTGCTATTGGTCCCAGCTTCGTCTTCTAACACTCGTCTGAGAAGACCATTTTTCCATTACCAAAGAGCCCCACTGAGCCCAATACGATTTTAGCTCTCGCGAATATGGTGCTACCGTTTCCCAGTTAGGCCGCGCTTCTTGCATCTTCCACTCCATCACACGCTTCAAACTTCGTCAGACTCCTGGTCAGCTCGGATTTGGTCTTCAGTCCATCTATCATCTATGACAGTAGTCCTCAAGCAGGTTGCTTCATTTTCTCCTTCGGCACGACAGCAGTGCGTACAATCCTGGAAAAGGGTCTCCTCGATAGTGCGTCAGCGTTTCGATGACTGGTTCCAGGCCGATGTTCCGAATCAAAGTCATACTCTTCAAGACGCTCTATCCATCTGGCAACCTGCCCTTCCGGATTCTTGAAGCGTAAGCAACCACATCAATGCCGCATGGTCGGTTCTTAACAAAACTTCCTGCCATAGAGATATTTATGAAAGTGTCTATAGACTTAACTACGGCCAACAGCTCTCTCTGGTCACACAATAGTTGCGTTCGGTTTCGACAGCACTTTGCTGAAGTAACGAGCACTTTTTCGTGGCCATCTTGAACTTGGGAAACACGCCTCCGATGCCACGTTGCTGGCATCAGTATCCAAATGAATTTTCCTTCACCTGTGGATAGCACAGATGGGCGCAGTGGTCAGCATCTGTTTCAATTCTTCAAAGGCATCCTGGCAGCTCTTCTCCCAGACGTAGTCTCTGCCTCTTCAGTTAGTCTCGTGAGAGCTTGGCGATGTTAGCAAATCCAGGAACGAATCGTCGGTAATAAGTGCATAGCCCAAGAAACTTCTTATTTCATGCTTGTCCTTCGGAGCCGGCCAAGACTGACCGCTTCTATTTCCCTGGATCAACCGACACTCCATCCTCTGATACTAGTGGCCGAGTAGTGCACTTGCTTCCGGAACAGGTTGCACTTTTTTGGGTTAAGCTTCAAATTCGCTCCTTTCATCGCTGAATACTTGTCCAAGTTCTTCAAATGGTCCTCAAAGATTTTCCTAAGACAATTATATCGTCGAGGTATACAAGCAAGTTTCCCAGGATAGTCTCTCAGTACGTTTTCCATCAATCTTTCAAACGTCGCGGGAGCATTACATAACCAAATGGCATGACGTTAATTGCCACAATCCTGTCCGATCGTAACGTCCGTCTTCTCCTTATCCTTTGCCTCTACTTCGACCTGCCAATAACCACTCTTCAGGTCAAGGTCGAAAATACCTTACACCCACTAGGGTATCAAAAGGTCATCGATTCTGGGCAAAGGATAACTGTCCTTTTTGGGTTACGTTATTTAGTTGTCGATAATCCAGCAGAACTAGTTGAACATCTTCTTCTTCACAGTACCACTGGAGAAGCCATGGACTGTTCGATGGTTCAATTACTCCATCCGCTCCATATCCTGTATAATTTGTTCTGCTTCGGCTCGTTCGCCAATGGCAATCTTCTGGGGGCTTGGCGGATCGGCTGGGCATCTCCAGTGTCTATTCGATGTCGTACAACATTAGTCCTGCCCCTCGTGTTCCGGTCTTCTGCTTGGAAAAGATCTTGGTAGCGTCCAAGCAGCTGTTTCACGGTATGGCGTTGTTGTGTTGTCAAATCTTGCAAGACAAGTCATGAAGTTATTTAACCATCTAGGAAGCGGATCTGGAGTTGTTGTTACGCCATCCTCTTTGTTGACAATCGACGACACACTAGCACAACTTCCCAAAGGTACGCCCTTCTTCAGCTTTACTGGATAACTATTGACGTTCATACAGTCGGACGGGAGTTTTTCTCCAGCTTGTATCACTGCTTAGCGACCAGTATTCCACGACCTTGACCGCTAATCGCTCCTGGTTCCAGCATTAAAACTTGCCTTTGGGGATGTCTCCACTTACGCTCGCTTCACAATGGTTTACTGCGGCTCGCCACAGTTATTCTTCTGCCATACCACGCAGGCCGACATATTCTGGCTGTGGTTGAGAATAACTTCTTCTTTGCCAACCTTCAACACTCCTGCTTGCAAGTCCAGTTTGAAACCAAATTCTGTCATTATGTCCATTCCGAGGATTACGTCTGTTCTATCTCTGCAACTACTACACGTACTGGCATGCAGTATCACCAATACGAAGTGGGCCGTCGTCTCCCCAGCACGTTGACTGATTGCCCAGTTGCGTACGTAGCGTCCACCTGGTTGGATATATCCGTTCTTCCTTCCACTGCTTCCGGCAAGAATTGTCATTGTTGCACCAGTATCTAGCAGTAAATCTCTCAGTTTCCATTTACATGCCCATACACGACGAGGCTGCTAGGTCTACATCCCACTGAAGCAACAATCACTGGTGTTACTGGGGATCAGCTACATAGGTCGACGATCGCCCTTCCCGTCGCCCATTTTAGTTTTCCGTCGGCTTTGGTTTTCGTGATCGGACACCGACTACGTACGTGCCCATCCTTCCACATTCCAGCATAGTCTTCCTGGTTGCCTATTTGCACGGATTCCTTTTCGTCATCAATCCGTCATCTTTCGTAATCTTTTCATTAATTTCGTCATAATTCCTTCAATGGCTCTTCTTCTCGTGACTCCTAGAACGGACGCGAGCAGGTCCTTTGACCGATTGCTTCACGGCTTCAAATTAGTGCTTGAGCTAAAGCTGGTTCAACGTTTGCGGCCAGCGAGCTTTACTGCCTGTTGAGTATCCTTATCGAGCAGCCATCCAGGAATTTTTCCACAGCGAGACTCTCGCACACATTCTTCCGGTACGTGTGGTACGCACTCTAATTAGACGAACGACGTCAGCTTCATACTCTGTAGAGTCTCGTTCGACCTCTGACAGCGATTTTTCAACTGCGAGCGATATACTTGCTGCAGATGTTTGTTACCGAAACGCATCTCCAATTGATTAAGTAGGTTTGGTAATTTTGTCGCTCCGTCGAAGGAATAACCTGGAGTACCTTCAAAGCATCGCGGCAGAGCTACTGATAACATGGCTGCTTTGGTAGCTTCCGTCCAGCCATATACCGTAGCTGTGGTATCCAGCAGCGTCAAATAGTCTTCCAAGGGAGTCTTCCCGTCGAATGTAGGCAGGTCATTTATTTTGAACCGTACAGATGGGCACTGAATTTCTTGGTTCCATCTGAGTCTTCCGTATTGGTAGAATTTCCAGTTTCTTCCGTGTTTCGTGTGGTTCAAGAATGAATTTGTTCTTCTAGCACTTCATGCGATCGTCAATTCTTCAATCATTCTAGATTTTTCGTCGATTCTGTTCATAATTCTTGTTTGACATTAGAGAATTTTCTATAATTTTTTCTTCCATTTTTCTAGAATTTTCTATTTTTTCTCGTCTGTTTTCAATCTTTTCCAGAACTTCTCTTCTAAATTGCGAGAATTTTCCATAACTTTCTCTCCAGTTTTCTAGAATTTTCTATATTCTTCTCGTCATGTTTTCAATTTTTTCTAGAACTTTCTCTTCTAGTTTTCTAGAATTTCCATATTTTTCTGAGAATTTTCTAGAACTTTCTCTCTATGTTTCTAAGTTCTACTAGAAGTTCGCCATTACCACCAGACACTTCAAACAAATATGTCCCAGGATCTTCCCCAGCTGCTTCTATTGCTCTTCTTAATCTCGACTGAAGCTCGGCCTTCCTTCCACTCGTATCTTCATCCCTTTCTTCTAATTCGCGTTTGAGATCCACCACTTTCAAGTCACTAATTTACAGTTTTCGCTGCATTGTTTCTAATTAACACTATTAGTCACTAATATATCGCCAAATACCCCACACTGACACCAATTGTAAGTTTTTCGGTCTTAAAACGTTGTCGGGGTTTTAAGAAAAACACAGGCGATATATTTAAATTCACTTATTCTATTAACACTATTACGGTAATTAAAATCTATTAAAATGCTTATTAACTATATCACTTAACCATAATGTCTTTATTTATGTAACGATATTTATATTACATGTACTAGTTCAATCGCGACCGCCACTATCGAACTCGTATCGATTGACTGCCTCCTGGCAAACCCCGACGCGTTATTTATAGCTGGCGCGAACGTCCAGATTGTTCGAGGGCCTTCTAGAACGTCTCGAAGATTCTGGAGAATATTCTCGAATCTTCGACCCGTGCTGCCCTCTGTTATTCGTCGTAGGTAGTTCTTCTTCGCTATGCAGCGCCATCTAGGACGCCTATCGGAACCGCCAGTTGAAAAGTTGGCGCTCGTTACAGTATATACAAGGTTATGCGAAGGCCAATGAAAAGACTTATTTTTGGCGCGACTGATTTAAATATCACCCCTAATTTTGAGACAAGGTACAAAATGTGCATCCATAAAATACACATGCATTTGTAGTTCTTTTATTTCATATTCATTTTAGACGCGCCTTTCTTATTGCGATTCCTCCGCACGAAGAAATACAGCGTGCCGCTAGCTTGTGAAATGTTAGAGCGCTACCTCATTGTCAGGCAACTGCATCCGGACTGGTTCCAGGCGCTGGACTGCGAAGATCCCCAGATCGCCGAAATCATAAACAGCGGCTACCTGGTCCCGTTACCGGAGCGAGACCAGGGACGGATGGTGATATTCAGTTGCGCCGGCCGTTACGACCCCCACAAATACAGCGCCGCCCAAATGATAAAGGTGCATAGTATCATCACGGAAACTCTGATGGATGACGAGATGAATCAGGTGAACGGATACACTTACATCAACGACGAAGCGGGACTACAGATGGCCCACGTTTCGCTGTTTTCTCTAAGCGACATTAGAAACGTTATTAAATGTATCCAGGTAGAAATTGTCTACTTTTAGCCGCGAAACATGTTGTTTACTTTCTTTTTCCTTTTTTTTCTAGCATTCCTCGCCGATGAGACACAAACAAAATCATTTCTTGAATATATCGCCTAGCGCGATTAAACTGATCGAATTCTCGATGGGCTTTCTGAACGAGAAACTAAAAAATAGAATTCAGGTACACTTTATCTGTTTTATGTTTTAACCTACGTCATCGATTTTTGTTCATATCGCGAACTGCTTGGTCACTTTGACGGTTTGTTTTATACAGCCTGTCAAATCACGAGTTGCACGTGCACCGCTGGCGCCACTTACCCGATGTTTTTAGGAAAAATTTATACTCTTGGGTTGACAAGATTGTGACAACGAAATGTCAATTTAAATTTGAATAAATGTCAAACTGACAAGTGCTGAAACTAATTTATTCAGAGGTGCCTTCAAATATCTACTCGATATCTACTGCGAGTTACTCTATGATATCAATCGGACACATACGACAATCTGTGATTGGTCAGGCGTTATCTACTTACGTCAAATTGACGTCGTAGAGTAACTCGGAGTAGATATTTTAACGCATCTCAAAAAGTCTAATTAATTATTCTATTTGTTTCGTCAAAAATCGAACTATTTTGCATTATTTAGTTTTGATATAAACCAAAAGGTGTCATCAGCTGTTCCTGCTATTACTATTATTTTGACATGTCAAAAAAAGTAGTTCTCATGCTTACAAATGTCATGGGATGTCGCTACTTACCGGAATTTGGTGTAACATCCAATTCAATGTAAATTTAAATGATTCGACAGGCCGCATAAAGCAAACTGTCAGTCATCAAGCAGGTCGTGGTCCATATCAATGAAATCCATGCTTCTGGCTCAAATTAAGAACCGTATTAATAGGATACATTATGCGCGGTTTTTCAGTATTAGTTTAATTTCGATATTGTGTACATTCCCTTTAATCAAAATAACTTACCTACTGAAAACTTTACAGAAGGCTCTGTGTTCGAAAAAGAACTTTTTTTTTCCTGCAAAACATAGAAAGAAAGCGAAAAACCGGCGAGAAATAACTGACAATGCTATAGGTTAGATTGGATGATAATTGACAGATACCATAATGGAAACCGGAAACGATGCACTATTTATTGTACTTAAGAGAAAGATTTAGAGTGATTGTGAAAAAAACCGATGAGGCACTGCAATCGTTCTTATGCAATATTATTTCAAAATATGTCGCCTTAAATTGTACAATAGCTGTCAATGTAGTATACTATCATACTACGGCGGATTATGCAATAGAAAGGAAAAATGTTTTAAATAGTTATTGTTTTGATTCCATATATACGATACAAAACAACATCTAGTCCACCAAGCCAAGTAGGTAAAGAATCTGGCAACAGGAGAAACAACTTTGCTTATACACTCATTTCAAAGATTCAACAACAAAGTAAACTCTGAAATCTGGTTGTCGAGACAATTCACCGCCACAATCTATGTTAGGTTATAGCCTGATACAGATTCCTACTGATCTTCAATAATAATAATAACACTTGATAATTAAAGTACGTAATTTAGTAGGACGAGTTCTTACACTACTACTTAAGTTTTAAATTGTTTAAAACTTACAAAGGTATATTTTTGCGCACTTACGTCCTGTTCGTACGCTTTATTAAGTAAAATTAAAAGCGTAAAAATAATAGGGTTATCTCTATCTGTCACATTCATGAAATAGGCATGAAATCAATCGTAAGTTTTTCTGTGAAACAACAAAACTTTGCTTCTTTTTTTTTTTTTGAGTAGCAATACTTGAGAAAAGTAGTATTAGTGATATCAATGACTTTGGTTAAAACATTAGACAGAATGCATTTTACTTGATCGGCGTAAATACCGATTGGAACCAATAAACATTAGTCGTCGTTTTCAGCTCCATAAATCCTACCAAGACCTGTACCGACAAGTCGACCAGAAAATATTACCCAAAGAATATGGCGGAACTATTCCCCTTCAGGAGATGTTGGAAAGTCTGAAGATGAAATTGAAAGAAAGGAGAGCTACCCTGCTAGCTTTAGACGATATGCAAATAGAAATCGATGAGAAACATAAACCGTTCGTCTCCGAGATCAACGAGGAACTCGGCCTGGGGGTAGAGGGAACGTTCAAGAAGCTACAAGTCGATTAGACCTGTATCTATGTGCAGCTGTAAATACGTAAAAGCACACGGCACCTTTTCGCTTATTATAGCTCAATGTTACCGTAATGGCGCACTTTTATTTTCGATTTTCAGCTTGGATAGCGATGCAAGATTGGTAGAATGAATATATTATTGTGATAACAGATCGACATACCGTATTTCCGATTGCTAGGGCTTTCCGGATCGAAAATGACTTTCCAGGCAGCAGAATGACCTAAAGTGACGTTTAAGAGACGTCAATATTACGTCTATTACGTGATATTGATGTCAATTAAACGTCATTACATGTCGCTATGCTACCTGAATTTTGGAGAATAAACAACAAAAGGACACAACGCGCTGTATTTATGCACCAGTGTGTTTTTATATAAAAAAAATATATGCAACACTTTTTACATTGTTGTGTCCTACATTCTGCACCTATATTTACATACCTATATGCAAATATATTCACATAGGTACTTACAATCAGATTTGGTCGTAATGTTAAACTATGTATGTATGTACTTTTACTTAATGTATTATTAATGTATATTGCATTGTACATTATTTGTATAATCGTGTATTGGTAGTTCTTTACATACCACACGTCCATGGTGGAAATTAGTTACCTATATTCCTATTTAAATACACAACATAATATTAAGACGACCGATGTTTAAGTTCGTTTTTAACGACTTATAAGTTACATTCCCATCTTATTTCTGCTTCAAATTAAATGAGAATAATAATAATAATAAAAAGTATATTATTACCATAATGTATACTTGTAATGTAAGAGATTGCCAACAATTTCATTAAATTAAGTATCGGGCGGTTATCGAACAGTGGCGAACCCAATTCTTTGAAATTTTTATTTATCTGAAGCAGACTGTACAACAAACAATAAACGTCTATGATATTCCTATCTATTTACCTTTATTATGTACGTATCTATGTTATATGTTTATTTTTTGTGATTGCTTTACTATTTGTTATTTTTGATTAGATTCTAATGATGTTTTATGTAAATAGACAATGATTGTGCATTAAATAATGTGTTTAATATCCTGTCTGTTATTACATAAATACATATGCATGTTAGGTACTTGGGTAAATCCTATTTGCCCCAAAAATAACTATCGTCATTATCGTTTCATAAATTTCCTAATATTTCTTATAATTATATCACCAAACACTGTTACGGTTGTGACCAATGTCAACTGTATAACGTTGGCAATGACCAGTTTACGTTGACACGACTGTTTAATTGACGCATTCGTGGAAACTTGTAAACGGAAAATAGCACAATACGTGACAATATAAAAAAAAAGATAAGCTGACAAATTTTAACAGCGCAGAAGCGCCACCTTTTTCGAAACCAAGTGGGACAAAACTATGTAACCAACTATCTATCTAACTTTTAAATAACAAATAAGAAGTGAAACAGCATTAAAAAACAGATTAATTAAAATAATTTTGGAAAATATTAACTTCAGCATATGTCAATATGACATTTATTCAAATTTGAATTGCTTTTTTGCTGTGACAATTTTACCAACCGAAAGATAATTAAGTATTTAAAAAAAAACGTGCAACTCATGATTCGACAGGTCGTATAAAGCAAACTGTCAAAGTCTTTAAGCAGATCGTGGTCAAAACAGTTATTTGCAGTCGTTGACAGTTTTCTAGGTTTTTATAACCTATAAATGCACATTCAAGCGACTAACAACTGTGACAAGGAACGTGTCAACTCGACAGTTGGCACATTTTGAATGTGCGCGCGCAATCGCCATCTCTTCTGAGTTCGTCCTAGCTAATAGCAGTCAATAAGCAGAAAAAAAGAACCGAATAGGAAATACGGTTTATGACCAATCTAAAAAAATCTTTTTGATACTAATTTCAGGCAGATGTTTTTTTTTTTTAATAATAATTAAACATATTAATAGAATGAGATAGGACGCTAAAATAAAATTGAGAGCTTTAAGAAATTAAACACTCTTTATAAGAACAAGAATATATGCATGGCTGTACATAGAGATGCGCCTATTTTCATTTTCTCAAATGGAAAGAAACTAGCAGACTATTCAGCGGCTTCAAAATTAATCCTATCGAAGGTCGTGCCGTCCTTTCGGTCTCCACAGCCCTCACCTTGAAATTTTTCAATATATACGCCAGTAAGGTTTTCTCTTCTAGCATAGCGTATTTCTGACCTAAAACAGCAGTTTAATGTAGTTTAAATTTATTTTATCCATCAAATATATATGTATATAAAAAAAAAAAAACAGTCAACTAGCGTTATTTTATTCGAAAAGCCACGTACCTAACTACTAATTTAAATATTTCTATATGGATTTTAATATTTTAAATGTTACCAAATATTTTTTCCAGTTATTCAATAAAATTGAGTTATGCAGTCATAGTTCTAATTTTTTGAAAGTCGATAGGGCAGTCAACTAGCGTATTTGTGTTGCCTATTTTTGTGGTTACGTGTCTTCCGGGAGAAAAATGAAGGCTGTGCATAAAAGCATTTGAGATATAACCCAGGTAGCAGAGTGACCTAAAATGACGTCTATTACACGTCATTTCACGTCACTTTGCTACTCGGAAAGACAACCAGTAAGTTATGCATTATTGATACTAAATAATTCCCAAACTAATTTTGTGAAAACTATGATTATACTTATATTTGGAAACATCTGAATTTAGACGTTTCTGCTAGTTTTAATCAAGATTATTTCAATATCAATATTTTTTTTTTTTTTTATAATAAAGAATCATCGAAATCAACCTACCTATGCAGTTTCTAGGACCGGCGCTGAATGGAATATACGAATATGCGGGCCTACGCCTGTTATTTTCCGGTAGAAATCGGTCTGGGTCGAATTTCTCCGGGTCGTGATAATAGCGCGGATCGCGATGTATGGCGTAGATATGCAAGTTCACGGTACACCCAGCGGGCACTAGATAGCCGCCTGAATTTTGAAAAATGCGTTTTTACCTATTTATTCATACGTAGATATAGTTAAGAACAGTTAACCTATATCGATATCCTTTTGCAACTGTCTTGCTACGATCGGCACGCTCGGATAGAGTCTCAGTGACTCCTTGATGCATCTATCGAGTAATTTTAATTTTCCCAACACTTCCATGTCGACGGGACCCTTATGATTTTCAAACGCCTTCGTTATTTCCTCGTATACTTTGTCCTGCGCGTATACAAACTGATTCAATTTAAATTCTCGCAATGGAAATCTCGCTTATTATTTGTAGATAATAGATTAGATAAAGGGTAGGTTTAAATGTGACAAAGTTGCCGAATTTTGTGCTTGTTATTTACCCGAAGAGAAAATAAGCCAATAATTCTGGAGATGTTATTTTAAACGATAAAACTCACTATATAATACCTTCTCTTATGTCTTCCATTCTTATTGATTAAAATCTATAAAAAGCTACATGTTTCGACCGAAATTGGCCATCTTCAGGCTCTAACGTCAACATATCCATTCCTCATCTATTCATATTGATAACATAATTATGTACTTTTATATTTAATGACATTTCTCTGTATTTTTTTTTTTTATTAATGACAACCCACTATAATAATATTAAATACTATAATAATATTTATGTGTTTTTCCGTTTGATGTCGTTAGAGCCTGAAGATGGGCAGTTTCGGCCGACATATGTACCCGCTTTTATAAATTTTAATAAATAAGAATCGAATGAAGAACAATTGCTTTGCATTTGAATATATTTTTTATCCATTCAAGTAGAATAAAGCACATTAAAAAGTTCGAGTAACTCGACCCCATCACTTTTATAAAAAAAAAACAATAATGTGCCGGAACAAACACAAAATTTAAACCTATTCCCAAAATTAATATAGAAGTGCAAGATAATAATGTGTATAAGGTGACGAATATGCGGCGTACTTGAATATCTAAATGGTTCCCCAAGAGGAAGAGACACCAACTGAGGGCAGCCGTTATAGTATCGTGACCCTAAAAGTATGAACGATCCTTCTGTATTGGGCAGAATGCCGTGCGCTCACTTACGGACGCACTTCGAACAAGAATGTGTCCACTTCCTGGCGAACATCTTCTTCGCTAAAGGTGGCCACCGTATTCGACGTCTCCAACAATATGTCCAGAAATGTGCTTCTCTTCGAATGGATCTGTTTATCGTTACCGTAACCATCATCATCTGCGTTGTCGTCGTCATCTTTAATCGCGGAATTATTTGAATGACTAAGAATAGATCGCCGTTCTTTTATTACCTGTGCGACGAAAAATATTAGTCACAATTAATAATGATACCGTGTGATTTCAAATACTTTCCTGATTAGAATAGACTCTTTTTTAAGGCAAATTCTTTAGTAAGATTCGTTACTTTTAAATTTTACTTCAAATTGTGCAAACAATATTAGAAACGGTTACATATCATTGATGTATTATTTCATTAAAACGTGTTAGAATGACAACAAGCATTTATTGTCGAAAGTTACAGTTTAGAACTGGTCGTAAATTAGATATAACGAGGAATTGGTTTATTCCATTAATCAGTGCATGCAGGATTTCTGGTAACAGTTTCCCCAATCTGGCAGTTACTTACACGTAGCTTTTAAATCATGTTCATGCTTGTATTGACAATTTCGTAGGCATTTCGTTACGGCAGTAACTCGTAACACTGGCGGTGGCGCACTAAATGCAAATTGCGCGTAGAGAATATTATTGGACGTCGAATGGATATTTTGTAATATTGTTTGCAAACATTTTGGTGACATACAAATCGTCAAAGTGATTAGTGCGTGCATAAACTGTGACCAACGATTAAAAAAAAAAAAAAGCACGACTACTTTCATTAGGAAAGTATTTGAAAGTATGGTACTAAACGAATAGATAATTAGGTATTACTTTTGTCGTAAAATCATGTAGCACACGTAAGCTGCGCCCGAAACGTTTCCCGCGATTGGTATATTTGAAAATTAAATCAGGTTGCAGCCAAGGCTTCAGTATGCGCTGTAGGCTAATATCCGTTATACTGAAAATTATTACCGACTATCTCATTCACAAAAATAACAGCATTATGTAATTGTTTTAATGTAAAATATACTCAACGTATAAATAGCCTCCACATATTCACGATAATTCTGCGTATTGACGGAATCCAGTTGTATGCCCATTGCCGTTTCTAAAACAAGTTCAAATATTAATGATATTCATCGAAAATTTTGGTATTATTACCGCAAATTATATCCAAAGCGATGCGTGTAATATAGGGATACATGTCGAAGATATCCCCTTCACGCACCTTCTTCAACTGTTTAATCAGCACCTTGGCTTTTAATTCGAACGTTTTAAGAGAATTATCCAGTATTTTAAAGTGGAAGGCAGGCGTTAATAATTTTCGGTGACATTGCCATCTTTTGCCTGTGAAAAAATAATAAAAGTCAACGTCCTTCTAATCATTTAAAAATCTACCTACCAGAACTGATCAACAGTCCCTCTCCGAGCCACGGTTTGATGTAATTATAGGCTGCACTTTTTTCGATTTGTATGGAATTGTTGAGAACGACCTGCAAACGATTGCTATATTTTTCTGCGCCCTCTAAATATACACTAAAGATCAAAAGTTTGGAAACACGCCTTGCTGTTCGTTTCAACAAACTTTTGGCTCACAGTGTAGGTATATAAATCTTACTTCCGCGTGCTCCGCTCTACTCAGATTAACATTCGGATTGTTACCCATCCAACTGCGAAATATCGGATACGTTTTAAAGCGCTTGATCATATATTTGAAGAAGTCTGTAAATAAATAATACAAAAACTAACCTGCCCAGCGGTTATGCTTTTGTAACTCGAATAAATATGAAATAATAATTATTTTGCCTTACCTCCTCTCTTCACGAATAATAATATATACGCAGTACCGACTATAGGTAATCTGAACAGACCTGGAATTTTTTCAACGTATGTTTCAATTCTGGTTTTGTTCATTTGAATGTAATACATAAACAGGCTGACAAAGGACAGCCCAAGTATACCACAAACGATAAAATCGAAAGTACTACAAGAAAGAATTAGATACATAATAATAATTAGAATATATCAACTATGTGGAAATGATATATGTAATTTTGTATATGTTAATATATATATTAATATATTTGCAATATTAAAACATGTTTTTTTCGAACTGAGGCGTATGGTAATGACAAGAATAACTAATATTAACAATCGCCTATAAAAAAAGAAACAATGACAAATGGGTCCTCCTACAAGACGAACCTTGTGCCATTAAAAATACATTGTTTTACTCTCAGAATGCACGGATTCTTTTGAAGCGCATTGTTTACGGAAAAATTTAAAGATATATGTTGAATGGGTTGCATATATTTCAGCCAGTCGAGGCAGTCTGCAAACGTCAAAGTTATTATTATCCAAGATGTCTGCTGGTTCGTTTCTGGCAGCAGAATATTAGGTGAAAATTAGTCACACTTGTATTGTCTTAACGAGATAAATCGTCAAGTTTATGGATCAGTGTTGTTTTTGTTCACGTGGTGTGCGTCCAGTCTAGTGCATATTCAAAAAGGAAAATTTACTTTGTGTTAGGACGAGGTACGTAATTCCTGCAATAGGTTTATTGTGTTTGTCCATGTCCAAAAATAAGATATATTTGAGAGAGAGAGTAATTAGTGTGACATACAAGATCTAATGTAAACTGTTACTAAACGTTAGCTGTTAACTACATTTATCTAATGTTTAATCAACTATTTAAAAAATACAGGGCAGGTAGATTTATTTATATCTATATCTATATCGTACAAGCACATAGTTGTACTAACAGTTGTAACTTGTCTTTATTCGATGTTTCTTTTCAATATTAAACAAGACCGTGAGATTTAACAGTATGTACACAATCACAATTTAATGACTAATATTTTATTTAGGTTCTTCTTAGTTTTATGGCGTAATGGTATTATAGATTTGATATGATCAATATTTGTTTTGGTGGCAAACAGATTGGAATGGATTTGTGTAGATTCATTGACCAGAAGAACTGTCTCAAATTAGAGACAGACTAATTTCGTAAGTGTGAACTTTAATTTGTCAAGTTTAATTATTTACTTTGGTGATGCTGCTTTTATATCTCCAATTATACTTATGTTGTTAGCCTTAGATAAGGGATCTTGTATGTGATATTTTCAATTGTGTTTGTGAAGAAATGTTATTATTCAGATGTGTTATGTGTTTCCAAGATTACCTAACTTTATCACCATCAAGGGGGTCCGCAATGAACCAAGGAAGTAGCATGTCATCCTATTTATGTTTGCTCGGGATATATATCGAATGTGGGGATTTGCATTCAAAGGCTTTTAGTAGGTGCATTTCATTCACACCATTCATTAATTATGTTTGTCTTTTTTAATATGGGTCGTTTTGTTGATAATTGTATCTTCTCATTAGATTTGTTTTTTTTATCTTCATTTTATCCATTGCGAATTTGCAAATGGTGCTTTTAACTAAATAAAATATTGCTGTATGCAAGGGTTAGGATTCCTTTTAAGGTAGTGATTTTTAATATGCAAATTGGAACTCTTGAATTTGAAAACTACTGATTTAAGATAAACACAGTTGCCTCCATAAATATATTCAAAGATGGCAAGATTAACGTTGAAAAATGTAATTGTTCTGTTATGTATGTATCCAATTTGTACGAAATAACCAATCGGAGTATTTTTGCAATATTTTTATTAGAGCATTTAAAAGATTTTCGGGGATGTTCCGCCAACTACTCCTAATGACCGGACTCCAGAGCTGTACGGACGATTGTTCCGGGCGCGGCGAATGTCACAACGGCACTTGCCTCTGCGAGATACAATTCGCGGGCGATTATTGCGACGGCCCCAACTTGCCGTATCACGCCTGCATCGGCGGCCTATTCTTGTTCGTGGCGCTCGTCTGCGCCGTCCAACTCATAATGTGCATCACCTTCGAATACAGACGCCTAAAGACGCCCACCTTCCTGAAGGCTTGCAGGATTACCACCCAGAAACTCCTCTATTTCGTCACGTTCCTTGCCAGCGCCATCCGAGGAGGATATTTCCTGTTTCCCGTACGTATTGGCAATTTGGGTATCTGCAGAGAATGTCTTTTATATTTCACTTTTTATTTCATTTTAACAGGACAATTTTCAATACGGATGGTCCACGAGCCTACTTTCGGCTTACTATCCACTACTGATGTCCGGATCATCGCTGCTGGTGTGCTTTTGGGCTGAAGTAAGTAAGCTATACGAGTTATATCGTGATTGACGCTACCTCTTCATTTCTGTTTTATTGAAATCAATATGCACACAAACATAGTATAACAAGGCTGCCAATAAATAACAACGGCACGATGGCAATTATATTGTCGCTGTTGTTCTTGTTGTACTAAATGTTTTTAAATAGCCATTTAGTATGCAGGATCATTTGAAACATAAGCAGTTACCGAAGACGAATTTGGGCACATTAAGCACTTAAGAATCGTCTTTTGAAACGTATCAAATAGTATTTATTATATCATAGTTTGTCGTATGTTGCGGTTCAGAAATATCATTATCTAATTATATATTTAATAATTAATGAATCGCCTACAACCCAATATATAACGAATAAACTGTAAGTACATTTTGATACACATTGCACTGCATTTAAAGGTGTTGGGGATAGTTGTAAGCAAAAATTAAAAACGCTACTAAACAGATTATTTTGTATGTAAAACTAGATTAAAAACGAGGCTTGGAATGTTAAAATTTCGTCATTTTACCTTACTTCTAATGTCGCAGATAGGACCAGTAAAAAGTTGAGATTTGGAGTACGTATTTACTGCCAATGCCACCAGGCATTTTTTCAAAGTGTTTTATTGAGGTAAGTAATCAATCAATAATTTTCAAATTCCAGAAATTACATCCACAGGAACCAGTATTATACATTAATACATACATCCAAATCTCAACTTTTTCCTGGCCCTATTTATCACGTTAGAAGTGACGTAAAATGACGAAATGTTGACATTTCAAGTCTCGTTTTTAATCTAGTTTTGTTCTAAATTCTATTTTGCCTGTACAAATACGTTCTAATATCATTTAAAAACCAATTAAAGTTTGATTGAATAAAATGTTTTACTAAGGTTCTTGTAGATGTGTCATTTTTAACTACCTCGTCAATAATAAGTCTTTTTATAAATTGAATAAATTTTACTTTTTTATTTGTTTGTTTTTAAACGATTTCTACCTATATTCTATCAAACTTTTGCATCGTCTCAAAGCTTAACGCACGGATATAAATATTATCAATAAAACATTTTCTTTCTTTGTGCTAGAGAAAAATTATTTGATTTGATTTTCCAAACCATAATCGTATGCGGATTCACTAGAAATCCCACCACTTTCCTTGTTAATACACTCGTGGTATTATCTGCTAATTATTTCAATCTATCGCACATGTGTTTATACGTTTGTATGCGATGATAATGGTTTTTGTAATCTAAAAATGCACAGACGTCTACACTATCAGCCAAAAATAAAAAAAATCTTAGTTTTTTTTTATTATCATTGTTATTATTATTTCGAACGAAACAATAACATCTGATAAATTCGATGTACTTCTTGAATTAAGCGACACTTTTATGTCATAGTTTAACACTTACCATCCGGTTTTGATCTGTTTCAACGTTTAGGAGTAATCTTTTTTTTTTATTTATTCTGCATACTGTTTTAAGAAAACTATATTTTTTTAATAATTTAAATATATTATTCATATTTTTTTAGTCTCATTAATAGTGACATGTATTTGAGGCGACACTGTATGCCTTATACGTCATGTGATTGGTAGGCAGGGAGATTATTATTGGTACGAGTTCGGTACGAGTGTACTTAAATGTACGGCTAGGAGTGCACGTGTACTTACTGGGAATGTGGTCAGGTGGTATCTATCTATTTAGTTCATTCGCACTACGAATATACATACGTATACGTGCCTAAAGGGAACAACTTCATATAAGTTGTCGTATTACACAAGTTCGTAATGATTTATTAATACTTGGAAACGATGCAAGTAATGATAGATGATGATACATCGCGAAGATGTTGGTTGGCGCGCACTAATATTATTTTAAACGTTAAAAATAGCAAGTAACGAAACTGTTTTCTTTCTTTTTTTATTAATTTTACGCAAGGACGCGTGAACCATATTACATAATTCGTATCCCTAGTATATACGTTCTTAGAAAACTAGTAATCTCCACACAATTTTCAGTTTCGTTTTCTTAAATACAATACTCTACTGCAAACATTATCGCATTTTTTAATGTAATAGTAAATTAATTAAAAAAAAATATTTTATCTTATTTAAAATAAGTGAATCAAATGTTGAACTATCTTAGTACAGATCTGCTTACACTTTCGCAGTTGTAGTTTAACATACTGAGCGTTCGTAGTGTGTAATGTCCGTCATTTCATTCGGACATATCTCAATTCCTTTATACAAATTATCACTTTATTTAGGTGCTTCGATTTTTTTATGCATATCACATGTCCTACTATGTCTGTCTCTTACACTTTTCGAGCTTTTCTCATTTCAATAGACGTTTTAATTAAAGAAGATTAATATGTACTGGGTAATTGTGACGAAAACTGTTGCTGTGGCTTCACGGATGTATGGTCGAAAATATCCAATGCCGAAAGCATTCCTAATGCGTTTTAAAAGAGATATTTGAAAATGGCTGGAAAATTTGAATATGAATGGAAGGAAGAATTTAAACCTGTAATTAATGAAGAAAACGAATTTATATATTTTTATACGGGCGATTGTGACGTTTGGATGGTACATTTTAAATAAAAAATAAATATTAATCCATACTATACTATACTATATAATTATAAATGGTGGTAGCTTCAAATTGATTACAAATGTAGTATTCTATGAATAGTAAACGTTACTACTTTAAAATAATTGTGTTTTCTCCCACTCTCTAGTAAAATCAATCTTATTTAATTTGTCAAGTTCATTAGAAAATAAAAAAATGACTGGAATATGTTGCGTGCAATTTTCGCTGAAATGGAAACACTTTTCTTATTTGTTTTTTCTTGATTTTTCGTACCTGAGGGCAGTGTATGATTAATTTCTCCCCGCAAATGTAATAATCACCGAAATCACCGAAAATGTACTGTAATGTTACTTTTTCTAGGTGTTCCATTTACGAGACATTTGCTGGGAACGACCTCAATTCTTATCGAAATCCTTCTTGGGCTTCATCACTTTCAACATAATAAGCTACAGCCTGTTATTGGCCGAAGTGGTGACCACCCACCTAGCCAGCACGCCGAACGACGACAAACACTTTTACACGCACCTATTCAACGGTTGTTACGCCGTCCTGCTCTTCATCGTGGTAGTCTTCTTCTTGATCTACGGCGTCGAGGTGTACTTCAAGGTGCGAGGCGGCTTCATCGCGAAACCCGTACGTATTGGGCAGGGCGCAGCCGGAGCTGGAGAAACGGTCCACCAGGAAACCGAGCCCTTGCAGCAAGACCAGAGGGGACAAGAAGAGCTGCGACCGCGGATCAACAATTCTCAGTTGCATCAGTCCCGTATCGGGCTGTTGAGTCAAGCACTGATGCTTATGATCATCGTGGGATTCTTGTTTTCCGAGACGCTGTCGGAATTTTGGAAAACTAAGGTAATAACAAATCTCTTGCGAATAAAGCGATTACCTAAATAACTTGATCGCTACTTAAAAATTTAGAGTTTAATTTTAATTTATTTGGAATATACATTTGCATTCAGCTCTTATGGATTTGAGGACTTTCATAATGAAGTGATACAAATACATATTTTTTTCGGTTTTGAGTAAATTAAGTTTAAAGTCTGAGATTATTTTGTAAATCGAAATCTAAATGTTCCTATTTCAATCACGTAAATCTTACGTGCACTCTTTGATATTTCCTACAGATTACTATAAAGTATTTATGAACGAGATTTAAACAAAATCAAATGGGTACCTAAAATGACAGGGTACTACAAAGATTATTAGAACTCTATAGTATAGTGTTATAAACCAAATCATTCATTGTCAGTGTCGGTAAATTGTGTCGGTTTCATCAGAATTTCCAGGATCATAATTATATTAATATTCTTAGCAAATAAATAATAACAGTGTATAAATTGGCGGAAGAATTATATACCCCGTCGGTCTATTTCAAACTTCAAAGTTGTCTATAAGTAATGCATTTCATCGTGCAGCGATGCCGTATCCGTATTGTGGATCACGCATGAAAGATGTAAGTGGGAAGGTCGCGTTGGTGGGATGAATACCGTAGCAGGCGTAACAGTTGCTAGCTTCTTGTTAGATTGTTAGTATGCGATAACATTTCAGAAGATGAAAACTAATTCCTTGACATGTCAAAATAATAGTAACCGCAGGTACAGCATTTGTCAGTATGACGTTTATGAGTATGTGGCAACTGTATCGATATTTTACATTAATAGTAGGATTCAAGCTCTCTCGGGACCGACAGTGTATAGTGATGTCCATTGTATACACAAACTTGCAAAGCTCTTGCACCCCTGGTGTATTTTCTAAACTACATATTTAAATTGATTAAGTGATAATGTTTTCTCAGCATTCTAATAATATATCAAGAAAATTAAAGTGTTTGGATGTTTCTATTAATCAACAATTTAATCGAGGAAACCAAAAAATGTATTAGCACAATAAAGTATTCTATAACTCTTAATTCAAATAACCAAATTTGTAAAGTCTTATTAATACGTGATTCTACTCTATTTGTCATAGAAAGAATTAAGATATTTATAATTTCTTGTGGCATTTCCCTCCATTCCTGTAGAATTCGTTCTGTAAGCTGTTCGAGGATTCCCAAGTGTAATTCGTCTTGAAATATAGCTCCACATCAGTTCTACTATTCATTATGATACCTCCCCAAACCATGACACTACCTCGCAGATAAGGAGCCGTTTCACGTGCAGTTCTTAATCGGTGCTGAAGTCTAGTGGGTCTCCAAGCGCGAACACGTCTATCGTCGCTCATTAAACCAAAACAGCTTTCATCTGAGAACATCACGTAAGACCACTGATTAATTATCCAGTTTTCATGTCGGCGGGCCCAATTCCAAACCACTTTGTCGGTGCCTCTGTTCCAACCTTGGGACACTCGCTGGGCTCTCCTGCATCTAAGACCAGCACTTCGTTTACGACGCCTAACAGTATCGTTGCTTATGTTGCGAATGAGTTGCCAAACGGAACTCCCTGTTTAAAGGGGGTACAACTAAGAAGATCTTTAAGAAAACGCATAGAGAAGTGCATTGTAGTTGTTCTAAATAAGTTATTCACCAGTAGTATAATGTGGGGGCGCTTGTAATGACAGTTGTATCAGCTTGCTATCCTTTTGGAAAGTGGACTTTAGAAGACATTATTTTCAAATATACGTATTGCTGTGAACTGATGGTACCAGCATATATGAAAAGTGAAATTGAAGATAAAAAAAAATTGATTTAAATTTAAATTTACTAACTCAGTGGATAAAAATTTAAAAGGGCGCAAAAGATTCTTTGATCTCAGGGTTACATTCGCAATTAAACTAATCTTGAAAAGTAAAATGTGGGCGTAAGTAAATTGACTATCTCTAATTATTAAAATTGCAAAGGTTGAATTCAAAATTTATTATTTAAAAAAAAAAAAAAACATTTAATTACAATTTCGCAGGGTAAATGAAAACCATGAATATAAGATTCTGGCCGAAAACAAAACCTGCATGAATCTACAATAAAAAGGACGATGCAAATCCTTTATCAAACAAATGGTAGATTTGTTCTAGAAGAAAATCCAAATCGCACAAAAAATCCACGTGGTTTCAAAATTTTAAACCAACAAAATTAAATTTACACAAATGAATTTAAATTACAAGCACAATGCTTCTTCTCACCTTACAAGAGGTGATTAACAAAGAAAACTAATCTGAAAACTAGAAAAGGAAAAATTTAACTCTTTAAACAAAAAAAAACCAAAAATTCTTCTAAAGCAAATAATAATAACGGATCTTATACCAAAATGTGCACAATAATATAACATCAATTATTTAAATGGAGTTCCACGATTAATGTTCTAAATTCAAATTAAGCGAACAAAGTTTTAATAAAATGAAATCACCAATAACGGTAACCAAGCAAATAAATAACAAGTACTTACTTCACGGCATCAATCTATGGAACTGCCCTTTCAGAGGCCCTACATCGCATACATATAACAAAATAGATGCGTGACTAAGCGGCGCATAAAATACAAAAATCATAGACAACAACATTTAAGAAGGACATGAGCTAACATGAGTAAACACTATCAATTTAAAAAAAAAGGTGAAAACAAATTAAATAACTGAACATTTAAATTAACAAACTAAACAAACAAATCAAATTAAACAGCAAAATCTTACTTAAAAATAAAACAATAACTTCTGAGAGAATTTGCCCGAAACATTGACAAAAATTGATCTCTAAAATATTGAACGCAACACCGAATTTATAACCCCCGGGGTGCCAAACCATAGCAGTATGTTATTACTCTACTGATAAAGTAATGAATGAGTGTGTATGCATTATTTCTTTTTATTATTTATTATTTACCTGAACATCGTAATTTAAAGAGTAAAAATTGTGTTAATACGACGAACTGCGTTGAAACCTTCGAATGCAAATATCTCGAAAACAGATCAAGACATCAAAACTGAACAAGTACGTATTTTTCATGTAAAAAATGTTGCTCTTTCAAATTTTCTATTCGCTTTGTGTGATTTTGCATACACAAAAAAAAAAAAATAAGCTTCGATTTACCTATTCAGCAGGGTGTAACTAGCGTCCTCTATGAATTACGGTAAATGTAATGTCAAATTTCTATTCATCATGCTGAAAAACGTAGTGATACCAATTTTCACGTTGATTCTGTGAAAATTTTCTGAATTATTGAGAAATTTAGAAATAAAATTATTCACTTGAACATCCTATATGTCTTAAATGAGCAACGTTTGTATGGAGCATGTTGCGCTCCAATGCTTGATGTTTTAGGGTCTACTATTCCCAGTTTCCGAATTTCCCATTCTTAGCGACTCACACTATATAATATAATATAATATCTTTAGCGTGTCGTCCTATTTTAGGTGCCCGTATATTCTCGCAATTGGCATGACATCGTATTCCGCGTGGTAGAGATCGGAGTGGCCATCTGGTTTCCGGCGGTCCTCTGGAACTGCATGAAGCCGTCCGAGTTATGGATATTGAATCCGAGAAAGTTACTGGCGCGCCTGGATCATCACAGATCGACCGACGACGGAGGCGCGCTGTCCCTGCCCACGGCCGAGGCGTGCGTCGGCGAGAAGCGAGAATGTTGGATCTGCTACGACGGCGACAAGACGGAGCCGCTGATCCAGCCGTGCGCCTGCACCGGAGACGTGTCCAGCGTCCACCACGACTGCCTACGACGGTGGCTGATGGAGAGCGTGACGGCCGCCGGCAGCTCGGCCGAGAAGCTGCATTGTAAGGTGTGCAAGGAGCCGTACGACGTGCGCACAACCACCAGACTGGATTGGGAGCGGGGTTTCACGTCGCAACACTGGGGCAGTACGGCGGTGATCGTGACCTGTCTGTGCGTGACGGTGGCCGGAGCCTGGATCGTCATACAACTGTTCGAAGACTCTTACATACGAATGCTCAGCGCTAGCGCCGCTCTGCTCATTATTTATGTTTGCATAAAGTGAGTATCTTTATCTTTTTTTTTTTTCCTTTTTCAACTTCTATTAGTGGTAGCCGATTAAAATCTATATGAGAGAGAGATATTTTCTACTTTATGCTACTAAATTTATTACATCATTTGTGGCCAGTTTGTATTAAGCTTTCCCATTTCCTAAAAACTCTGCTGTTTTGGAGACAGAACGTGTCGAAACATTAAAATAGTGCTTCTTATCACACACTGACTTCCTTTAAAAAAAAAGTCCTTAAAAAGAAAAGAGAAAAATAAATGTAATTAATGCTTGAAATGGGTTTAGATCAAAGATATTGAAAAGTTAGACACGTAATCACTTGGATTTGTTTGTCTCCAACACACCTCACTCAAATATATCAAAATTAAAACAAACAGATAATTAACACTATTGCTACAGTTTGCAGTGATAGTTTTAAGAGAAGAGAAGTTAAGTCAATATCTCGATCGAGAAAGAGTTGTAAAATGAGACACATGGCGATAAATCGGTGACTTCAATAGCGTGTTCAATAGTTCTCGTGTGGAATTGTGAAAAGTATGACACTTCTAGCCGATCGCCTGAATCGCGAAATATTAAATCGAATATGACCTAAGTAAGGACAGCGAGTCCGTACCATTATTGAGCAAGTTAAAAAGGAATTTAATATCAGCTTGATTACGACGAAGATCGAGAGAGCTAATGTCGAACATATTCAGAAGGCTTACATGACTGAACTGAAACCTTGAGGAGGATAGACATGGTGTTTTGTAATGTAAGTATTTTAAGAAAAGCGTTGGGCTTGCTCAAGAAGGCATTATGTACTTTTATACCGTGAGTCGTAAATTGTCCCTCCCGCCCCTCCCTGCTGATAACTTTGAATGGTATGAGAAAGGCAATAAACAAAACAGTGAAATTAGAGATAATTTGTGATTTTTTGCATATAGAATACGCACATGGCTTCTGATGTAAAATAGAGGCGTAGTATCTTTAAAATTTTAAATGGAAGTAATTTCATTTAGAAGCTCATTTGGAAGATATTCTATTACTTTTATGGCAATGCAAACAGTTTTACGATTTTCGAAATTTTTACCAACTTATCCAAGATTAATAATTGGAGTAGATACATTACTTTTTCGATAGCCCTCGTATAAATATTGTGGTTTATGTGACTTAGGAAGCGATTGCTGTAAAATATGACATA
The DNA here is from genome assembly GCA_004143645.1 of Protaetia brevitarsis. Taxonomy (NCBI): domain Eukaryota; kingdom Metazoa; phylum Arthropoda; class Insecta; order Coleoptera; family Scarabaeidae; genus Protaetia; species Protaetia brevitarsis. The sequence goes on along the minus strand of RXPK01000180.1, from coordinate 2,374,945 downwards.
TTTTACAATATGACGTTTTTGCAAAATTTAGCAAAAGTGTCTTATCTGTCAGTGTATGTGTCATGTGTGTGGGTGTCTATGTTACAGATTACTGTAATTACAGGTTTCTGTACACTATATCCAAAAAGCGAATATGAGGGCTATCGAAAAAGTAACGTATGTACTCTAATTATTAATCTTGGATAAGTTGGTAAAAATTTTGAAAATCGTAAAACTGTTTGCATTGCCATAAAAGTAATAGAAATATCTTCCAAATGAGCTTCTAAATGAAATTACTTCCTATTTAAAATTTTAAAGATAGCTACGCCCTCTATTTTACATCAGAAGCCATGTGCGTATCTCTATAGGCAAAAAGTCACAAATTATCTCCAATTTCACTTTGTTTTTGTTTCATTGCTCACTGTATATAGGGGACCAGACAACGGATGCATATTCCAGTTTAGATCTGACAAAAGCGTAATAAAGCGATAACACACAATCAGTGTGTAGGGAAAATTTCTAAAAGTTCTAACAATGAAACCTAGCATTCTAAGTGCCCAGTTGAAGATGTTAAGAACATGATTATTGAATGAAAGTTTAGTATCAAAAGTTATACCAAGATCTTTGATAGAATCGTTCCGCTCCAAAACAACATTATCGTAATGATAATCATACATGATGGGTTTACATTAGCGAGAGTAAGTCATAACTTTGCACTTGTTGACATTCATTGATAATTTAGTAGTAATGCACCGATCAAGAACAGCATCAATTTCACTTTGGAGATAAATGCAGTTGTCAACACTATCAACGGTTACAAATAATTTAAGGTCATCAGCGAAGAGTAGTTTAGGCCAGGATACAACATTACAAATATCATTAATAAAGATGAGAAATAAAGGAGGGTCAAGATTAGTTCCTTGAGGAACACCAGAAGTAGGATAAAAATGAGGTGATTTATAGCCCATATATCTAACATAGTTTTTCCTGTTTTCCTATGGAGAAGTAAAATGTGATCAATACGATTAAAGGCCTTCGTAATATCCGTATAGACAACATCAGTTTGTTTGTTATTATCGATATTAATATAAAGATATAAACTGAGTGATCTCCACTAAATTGGTAACAGTGGAGCGCTTACTGACGAAACCATGCTGGCTAGTGCTTAAGTAAATAATGTAAGAATTATAATCAACAAAGTAATAACGTGAAATAGTTTTGATATTTTTACCTGCCGAATGGCATCTGCAAAACAAGTTACATTTACTTTTTTATAATTATTTTTGATCAATGAATATACACGGCACTGTTGGGTAGTGGATGGTATTTGAGGTTGTATACGAATAGGGTTTGTTGGAGACAAACGAATGAATACGGAAAACATCAAATTGATACATCTACCTGTATAATATCTTATCGATCTAATAATGAATTTACTGTTAGGTATGCGTGCCTTAAGTGAGCAATAAAAAATGATTAAATATACTTCATTATTGTGTTATACGATGACGAATGCGTAAAATAATTCAACGTTCATTTTCATATTTGACAGTGAAATCAATTCAAAAATTTAAAAAGATTCAAATTATGCTCCAAAGGCGTCACAATTGCTGTGGCCAATAAACACGGGCGATTTTGCGTATGCCCGGTAATACTATTTAATGGTTTATGTGGGTGTTCAACTGACATTTAGTATTATTTAGTAATTGTCTTTGTATTTGTGATATGTACATTTCCCAATTATTAAATATTAAATAATCCGTAAAAATGTTGAGATAAGTTTTATCATTTATCATGCTTCTGAACGTAGTAGATGTTGTTTTCTGCTGTTTATAAATATTATATATATAGAGATTTTTTTGATCAAAAATTTAAAAACAAATACACACAAAGCATCCAATACTTTTTATTTCGAACATAGAGCATGTGAATTCCTTCAAAACTCATACGATATCATGTCTCCTAGGCTAGATGTTTGCAACTTTCTGCCTGTCGTAGAGTACTATAAGGAACAGAATAACTTTCTTTCTTTCTTTTTTGTATATTAGCACTAGAAATCTTACCAAATTTCATCTTTTTCAAAATAAACTGCCCTTCAATTTGTTTTCGATTAGTTATTTCAAGTTGCTGCAGCACAATAGGAGGCTACCTTTCTCCATGTTTTGAATTGAATTAATTTAAAAGATGATACATACATAAGCATTCGCAAAAAAGTTATAAGGACTATCATCACAATCTAACATTCTTCAACATCTTCTTCAAGTGTTAAGTCCGTAATTTCTAACGCATTTCTTTTGAAGGTTCTTAGGTCAGAACACGGTCAGCGCGTACCAGCGGGCCAAGATGGGCGCACTGAGCATCAGCAATCACGTGACGACCATAAGCGGCAACGTGACCATCGGCGTCGAACCGACGGAACCGCAAACTGCGATCTGAGACCTTTCCGCTTTCACGTGCGTTTCTTACGTTCTCTCTTGTGATATTACTAGTTTTATGTAGTTTTACAGTTCGGTATGGTCGTAATATTTGAACCGGGAATGGCGCTTTAAAGGTGAAAATTGAACGAAATTACTACGATAGTACTGTGCTATTGTTAGGTATAGGTATAAAGAGAAACCAAAAAAAAAATGAAGCAGGCGCTATTTTCGGCGCCGTAGTTTTGTTCGTCTTGTACATAGAATATGATTGATTTAAGTTATGTATGTATATAGTGTGATATCTAATTAAATATACTACGCCTTATGACCATCCCCTCATGTATATATTTGTTGTATATAATTAATGACGTAAATTGTATAGATTGCGTTTCGCGCTTGAAAGAAATAAGTACAGATCTTACACTTCCGAATGTTGTGTTACGAGTACCGCCTCACCTCAAGAATTGTTTTCTTATACTTGGATTGGTTTGTTGTGATTATTAACGAATATCAGTTAGCAAGGAAGCAATTACAAGGTATGTGAAAGTAATTGCAAAAAGTGTGGAATGATATGAAAGAGTCCGGAGAGGATACTATATTCATTCTTGGAATGCCAATAAAAATATATATACAAGGGGTTTTCTTTAATCATAATATTTAACTCTTTTGATTCAACATATAAGATTTAATATATACAAATAACCTTTTATAGTTTGTATAGTACGAACATTTTATTTTTTGTTCACTTGCTATAAAAATTTTGTGATACTTTCACACGCCTTATCTATAGTATATTTAAGATTCTGTACCTCTCTTCAGGTTGTATGCAAATAGAAATCGCTACAATATTAAAACTAGAAACGTTTGTTAAAACTTGGCACCTTTAGTATTAATATAGTTCCACAACAAATTATAAATCGTTTCGTCTCTGCCAAATATATTACACGGTATTTTTATAGTATGTATGTATGTGTATGTCCGATTATCAGAATGATCTGTTTAGGTTGAGATAAGTATGTTGTATATATAGGTAGTCATAGTAGATATTTGTGACATACGTATAACCAAATCAAATAATAAATAATGCGATTTAGATTGAAAAGTGCGCTTGCTTTTGTACCCGATGAAAACTAGCTTGAATAGATCCTACTTTACCGACCGCATTGATAGATTGTATAATTAATTCGGCCGATGATGTATTTTATTTTAAATCCAATTATCCATATATTATAATAAAAGTATCCCAATATAAAGTTATTTAGATGTGATGTACGATTATACACCCCATCGTTATAAACGAATTTAATTATGATAACAGGTAATGATGGTATCTTTTCACATTTTCGGATAGAAATTTTTTCAAGAATTACAATGATATATGGCTTGATGGTGTACGACTTGAATATTAAAGTAGAACGTTGACCATCAACATCTTTTTGTCAGGTACATATATTGATAAAGAATATTCGTATTTTTATGTTACCATGGAACTATTTTAAGAAATAAAATTGTTTGTATTTTCCAGTATTACTGGCAGTCATATAGTCAATACTGATAGATATTTTCCGTATACTTTTGAAATAGTCGTTCATTCAATGGCCACATAAAAAATACGAATACTCTTTATTAGGGATATGTATCTGACAAAAAGATGTTAATGACCGAAACTTTATTTTAATATTTCAAGTCGTATACCTACCAAGCCTGTTGAAAATCAAAGTATGCCACAGACTAGAATAAAAATATTACAAACACTTTTCTTGAGGTTATTTTCTGATAGAATCCATAATTTAACCAGAAATCAAGTGAAAGAAATAAAGTTTCTACGGCCTGTCGAATCTTAAATTGCACGTGTTCACCAATGACGCCACTTATCGGACTTTTTTTAGGAAAATTGCTTACCCTCGGTTGCAGGATTGTGACAGCAAAATGTCAATTTTAAATGAATGAAAATAAAGGGATTTCTGAATGTAATTATTTCATTTGCCAGAGTGGAGAGATTGAACATGCACGAAAGAACGTCAAATTAAGTGAAGGAATTGAATAGGTGTCAATAAGCGGACTAAGGATCACGGATTTTTGTCACCTGAGACCAAGGGTTGTCGACGCTGTTTGTCTGTTCCTGTATAGATATTCCTTGATAAGGATAAGGGATTTAAATCCCATTTCAAACGGTGTTAATGCGGTATTAGATAATTCTTTTAAAGACATATGTATTATTCATACACACATCGATATCTTAAGTTTACAAATAAAATTAGTATATTGCAAAATAGAATTTGGTAATCTTTATTTGAAAATGAATAAAAGTTCAGGGTAAACGGGCAACTCCCCGTTCACTTTACCAAGGCGACACGAAATCTATCTCTACAGCTGCTAAAAGTAACGTCTTTATAAATAAAAGGTTTAAGCGGTTTGGGGTTATTTGTTTTCTTCCGTTTTGAATTTAATTCATCTTATCTTGCCATAACGACAAAGCTGTATATCTGTAAGTTACTAAAATCGGGAATACATTGTAAACAGGATGTTTGGCAACTTGAATTTATTGCTTAGAAGCACTGAATATTGAATATATTGATACTGCGGATTTTAATGTGTATTTATTTATGAGAATGTACAACTCTAATAACGAATTCTAGTAATTGATCTATAATAATGCACCCCCATGCAGAATGTGTCTATACCCACAGTTCTTACATTCCTTGAATCAGGTTTACTGGTTTTGCTGACCTGTCCGTATTCGCGAGTATTACATTTTCCCGATTCTCATAACTTTTAAACAAGTAGGTTAACAGCGAAACTTACGATAGACAACTACATAATATTTCTGGACGATAAGTATTCCTTTTATTGGAAAGATAATCAAACCACAAATTTAGATTAACTACTTTCAAAAACATCCTCGTATCTACACCAAAAATACGCAATAAGACAAGACAGTTTTGTGTAAAGTGTTGATCCGTGTTTTGCAGTTCCTTCACTTTGCGCTGTGAATTTTTAATTCATTCTTTTTAAATCTAGTTAGCGTCCAGTTCGGGTCTTTTAAGCGTATTTTATTTTAACTTGTCTAATTATTTTTAATTTAAGGTGAGTAAATATTTTCATTTTATAGGTGTACACATCAAATGTATATGTATGTAAAATGCATTTTTTTTACATTTGCACATCTGTTTCGATATTTTATGAGTATGCATTTAGCACGCGTTAGGTGATGTTTTTTCTTCACATTTCCTCATCAATTTTTGTAATTGTGTAAAATTTTCAATCAAATATGCTTTCTCGTCATCAACGAGAGTTTGCAAGAATTTATAAACATAAATTTAAAATTAAATTGTAACTTTATTTTTTTTTTTTTTGTTCTTTAAACATTGTATAATGGGTTGTTGCATAAGATACTTGTGTTTAACTTACTTAGAATTGAAATAGAAAATGAAAAGAATGAATTTTTTTTTAACATATATTAATTTTGATGTTTATTTTTTCGAAAGTACATAAGGATTTGGGCTTTCTTGTAGTAATTTAAGAATGTATAAAAAATGGTATAATATAAAAAAAATGTATCAAACGAATTAAATGTTATATCTTTAGATTATAGTAAGATATTTCAATCTGCTTCATCACAATAATTTTAGCAGACAAACATCATATTTTCACTCACATTAAACACGTGTGTTCGCCATTTGCGTATCAAAACTGGACATATTTACGGTATAAAAGAATCTAATTTTATCTAATGGATATTTTGTTTATTTTAGATTGCAAATAACAACTACATAATAGCAAATAAGTATTTTTTTTAATCAATAAGATTTAAAGATGAATAATATTTATCGCGTCCAACAGAATATATCACATCGGCGTTTGTGATTGTGTATACTATGTATCTATTTAATATTTATATAATCCGAAACGGTGTAAACAGAACTATCACTTAATAAATAACATTTTACTTTATTTAACAACACTTTGCGACCACGCTAAGACTAACTCTGTATTTAGTATTTGTTATAGTTTCTAGCTAACTTGAAACAATATATTTTTCAAACATTTATAAGGTATGTAGGTATTACGTGTGCCAAATGTATATTCAGATATCGTTAAACAGAAATAAAAAAGTGCGCTCCCGTATATTATAATATTCTTTATTCCGTGCAGTTTTAGCATGTTATTGCGATATTTATTCCTGGCCGAGATGGTCGCGAGCATCCTAGCGATATCTCTCGATTCCTTGGCAACAGAAACGATGTGTCTCACGAAGGATAACTTTCGTTGTAAGAACAGCAGGTGCGTGGATAAAAAGAAGAGGTGTGACGGGAAGGACGACTGTTTCGACGGTTCGGACGAATTCGATTGCGGTGAGTAAGGAATTTTTGAACGATTTTTTCGGAAATGTCTGACTGTTTATCATACACTGTAATTAATTGATCTTACTATGGGCGCAGAAATGGACTTGCAAGGAATACACTTAAAAATGAAACCCACGTGACTTCTTTTAAACGTATTTCGTAGCCGTAGTATTTTTTTGGTTTTCGAGTTATAAATGTTACGAATATTTATACCTTTGTTACGTCAAAGATCATGTGGGTTTCATTTCTACTTGAACTTACTGTACAAGGTCTGGATCTTCGATTACAGATCTATTTTTGATTTTAGGAAAAAGTCCCTTATACAAAAGGTTTACAGAATTCAATACTGCATGTCTTAAAAATATTTTCAACTCTACAGGATATTCCAAAAGTAGGAAAACGTACAAGTACTTCGTTATCTTAAAATGGAATAGCCTATATATATATATTCATCCATTTTTAAATTATATTATTAAGAAATATAGCATCACTTTATATAAGCTGCTATATATGTATCTATAGTGTGGATGTAGATGAAATGAAAAACTTAACTGGATTTCTCTATAAATAAAGAAATGACATTTAAAGTGTCTTTCTTTCAAATAAATATAAATTTCAAATATTAATCGAAATATAATTATATGCACTTCTGACAAATAAAATGCTTTCTATATTGTCAAAGTGACAAGTATCAAATTTAATCAACAAGGTACAAAATAAATTTAAATTAAAGAAATACATTTTCTTTACATATCTATCTGTAATAACAAGGGTGTTATTTAAGTAGTTTATATATGCATTTGTTTGAGACTTTAAATTTTTAAATGCAATAGCTTGATACAACAGTGAAACTTATACAAGTGTGCACTATAGTTCTGAACATTTACTTAACTTTAGCCCAAGGTAACTTGATTTTTTTTAATAGCAGTCTATGTACATATTTGCTTGTTTTAAATTAACCCTTACGAAAAGCCTTTTTATTTTATACGTTTATGATATCTTATGCAGAATTTTATAAGTAATTAATGATTTTAAATAAATCTAAGGAATTTTCCATTAATTTTCATATCGACTATATGAATATCTAAAACAAATGCGTATACAAACTACCCCGCCTTAATCGAAAACTCGCAGCAGAGCAATTTTTTATAAAAGCGTAAATAACAACGTTATTATTACAAATAGACATATAGCAGCTTATACATCAGGGTCATGCAAATGTGTGGGAACGCCTGATTTCTAGCTAAATTATGGGTTCTATTAAAACCGATTAACCTTGAGAAAAGTTTTTGTTGTAATTTTATTCTACCCTGTGACATACGTTGATTTCCAACAACTTATCACATGTTTGCAGATATGACGTCATGGGTAGTATTTTCAAATGGATCACCCTATATCTTTTCACATTTCCGGATAGACACTTTTTTAAAAATTACAATGATGTACGGTTTGGTGGGTGTGCGGCTTGAGATATTAAAATAAAGCGTTAGCTATTAAAATTTGTTAGATATATTTGATAAAGAATATTCGCTTTTTTAATGTTGGTTGGTTTTGAAGACAGGCAAAGGCTCTTCGAGATGCATGCAATAAATATTCGCTGATGAAAGTATTTCAAAATCAACAATCTCAAGGGAGCTGCAAAAGTTTAATAAAACTGAAAGTGTTAAAAGTCGGCCAAAATCCGGTCGACATAACATTGCTACACCACCAACAAAACTGTCCTCATATTACTGTACTGGTTCTTTTTCCTTGTCTAAAAATAGGTTTTATCCGTATAAAGTACCTTTAGTAAAAGAATTAAATGAAGATGATTCTCATAGAAAGATGTAGTTTAGTCAGGAAATGGTCAATAGCCAGCGCTTTATTTTAATATCTCAAGCCGCATATCATTGTAATTCTTGAGAAAGTGTCTATTTGAAAATGTGAAAAGATACAGGGTGACTGATTTAAAAAAGGTACCGATGACGACATATCTCGAAACATATGATAGTTGTTGGAAATCTAAGTATGTTACAGCAGACTAGAATAACAATACTACAAAAACTTTTCTTAAAGTTATTTTTTAATAGAACCCATAATTTAGTCAAAAATCAAGCGTTCCCACACATTTGCCTGACGCTGTATAATGTAATTTTTCTACGTACAATTTAAAAATCGAATAATATATAGAGGTTTCCATTTACAGTAACGGAGTAAATATACTTTTGGAACACTTTGAATAGTCAAAAACATTTTTTAGGGGAACGCAACATTGAATTCTGTAAGACTTTTTTCCTAATATCAAAAATAGAGCTGTCATCAAAGTCCCAATCTTCGGTGCGGTCCTATATACATACTACGTCCCCGCTATATCGTTAAATGTGATTATGAATTGCTAACACAATGTCTCTCTCTCTTTCTCGCGCCTCTCCAGATCAATATCTATGCAGACTCCCTCATTTCTTCAAGTGTAAAAACGAAAATTGCGTAAGTCACGTCTTCCAGTGCGATGGTGTGGATGATTGCGGCGATTTCTCCGACGAGAAGGACTGTGAAAATTTTAAGGTAATTAAGAGTTCAAATTCCCATACGTCAATTTATGTTCGCGATTTCTTACCTCATTATTAACATCACCACCGAAACACTAAATTCCGAGTATTTCCTTATTCGTTTTGCATATTATATAATTCTTACAGCTCCTGATCAATACTACGGTGAATTGCACGAAAGGAGAATGGCAGTGTCTAGACAAATTATGCATTCCAGATGAGTGGGTGTGTAACGGCGTTCAGGACTGTCTAGATGGCACTGATGAAACCATCGGCTGTACGAAAACAACGATACCCTGCAACGATTTTCGATGTATGAACGGGCATTGTATACCCAAGACTTGGCACTGCGACGGATCCAACGATTGCGGAGATAACAGCGACGAACTAGATTGTGGTAAGATACAACGCGTTTATTTTTACATTTCAGTTACTCGACTAATAGAATCGAAAAAGTCAAAGATGTTCAAGACAAGGTTAAATAACTTGATAAAATTTCACTTGCAGTTGGTGGAGAAAATGGGGTTTGTAGTTAATTCCTATAAATAATAGCCAACTCCTTTTCCCCATTGTCAAATACAATGCAAACTCTTTAAAGCGTGACTTTGTCAATATTATTAAATATTACTCGAAATTGTCGAGAGGAAATGTTATGGCACTTTAGTTATTATTATTGGAGTAGCCGTCTGAAGGCATACATAAACAATATACGTAAAGGGTACCCTGTAGGCCTAGAAGAATAAACAAAAACTGTACTTTCGCAGAGATGCTATCAGCGAACAGATAAGAAGCGTCAGCTTACTGTCGGCAACTTTGATCCTTTGTCTCGAAAAAATGACTTTTCGCGGTGTTGCCTTATTTTAGTACCAGATGCATCAGCTGTCTTGTTTCATTTACACCAATAATAAGACATGTATCACAAAGGAAACAATTCCGGTTCAAAATAGCCGGCCAAATTCTCATCTGTATAAAATAATTAAAAAGGTAAATTGAAAACGCGGTAGAAGTACTCCAAGGAAAAATTTATTTTTGGATTACTCCTAACGATCATTAAAATCAACGCCAGAACAATAATAATACATGGAGGGCGCCACTGCACTCTCTATGTAAATTCACAGTGCTGTCAGAACTTTAAAGTCGTGCACGCAGACTATTCTATAAAAATGGCAAGTGTCACTTCTTCTTATCTTATCTCTTCGCTTATGGTATTTGACAAGAGCTGTTGTGCTTGCGCCCTTTATGAAGTAATTCATTGGGCGACAAATTTACTACGTTACATATGTTATGCAAAATATTAATGTCAAGATAAAAACCCATCTTTGATTCAAAAAATATTTACAAAATATTAATAATTGTTAGGTCAAATGACTTCCTTTTTATAAATAAAATTAGAAGGAAAGCACCAAATGGAATTTCTTTTCTTCTTTTAAAAAGAATCTTCGGTTAGTACTATTACTCAACATTTTTTTTATTCAGAACTTGGAAATCTTTCAAACTAAGCAGGAAAATATCAGGCGTTGCCGTTTGTTGCGTATTAATTTTTCTGTTACAGGTACTAGTCTATCATTTAATATTCATTTCAAAAGAAATGTATCGCTTTAGAAGACATTGATATTTGTGAAGTTATACTAATGTAAAATATAAAAGTACCATGTTTTCAAATACTTTCCTGATTAGAGTAGGCTGTTTTTCAAGCCAATTCTTTAGTAAGATTGGCGAGCGACACTGAGTTATTTTTAAGACGATTTTTGGCGAGCGAATATCACGCTGGTTATTTTGTATTATTAATTGTTTAATTATTCATTATTTTTGCACACATTTTGGTGACGTGGGTGACACACAAACTGACAAAGTGATTAACGCGCGCATGCACTGTGACCAACGATTAAAAAAAAAGCATAGCTTAATCAGTCAAGTATTTGAAAGTATGGTATATAAGTACGTAGCAGTACGTACAATGTTAACGTTTATTGTTTTTGTTTTGAAGTTTGTTTGTCGTTTCCATTATTATCAAAAACGTGGATCGTGTTGATGTGTTGTTTTTTTGTGTTTACACGACCTTGCGATAATACACTATTCAAATTCTATCAAATCAAGTAAACAATGTCGAACACGTAAACATAATTATCTAATCATAAATGATATATTTAACGTTTGTAACATCCAATTTAAATATAAAATTATTTCAAATAACAAAAAAAAAAAAAACTACTTAATATACGAAACTTATCTCTACTATGATTTCGCGACAGCCAATCAAATAGATCCGGATAAATGTGTCCTGGACGACGGTCTCTTCTCTGCGCCGACAATCGCACCTGCCTGAAACTCTCGCAGGTGTGCGACGATAAGCAAGACTGTCCGGACGGAAGCGACGAAGGTCCGGGTTGTCGGAATCCCAGCGACAACTGCAAAACCCTAACCTGCACCCACCAGTGCGTTCAGTTTCCCAACGGCGCCAAATGCCTCTGCCCCAAGGGTTATCACACGCTCGACGATCGCGCCTGCACAGACATAAACGAATGTGAAATATTCGGTAGTTACTGCAGTACTAATTAGTTAGTTTAGAGTTATTTCGTTGTCGTCCCATCTTAGGTATTTGCGATCAGAAATGTAAAAACACCCAGGGATCCTACGAATGCTTCTGCGACAAGAGATACGCCCTCCAGGCAGACAAGAGAACCTGCAAAGCGGAGGGCGGCGAAGCGATGATGGTCTTCAGTTCCAAATCGGAGATCAGAGGTTACTTTCTCGGATCCAAGGTGTACTTCCCCATCGCCAAACGTCTGAAGCAAGTGGTCGGCGTCGGTTTCGACGGACACCACGTCTACTGGACCGACATCTTCTCCGGACGCGAGAGCATCACCAGATCCTTGGAGGACGGCTCCAACAGAGAAGTACACACCTACCGCTATCGATTTATGACTTGTTTGTTAATTGTCTCTCGCACAGTTATTAGTGACGGCCGGCTTGGGAGCCCCAGAGGATCTGGCGATCGACTGGATAACCGGAAACGTCTATTTCACGGACTCGGAAATGCAGCACATCGGCGTCTGTTCCAACGACGGCCATTTGTGCACGGTGTTGGTTAGCGGTGACATCGATAAGCCTCGCGGCATCGTGTTGAATCCGTCGCAAGGGTAAGTTTGTTTAGAGAGGCTGAAAATTCTGGAAATTGAGTTTGTTAGCGTTGTTGTTTTAGTAGGGTAATGGCGCGTTCTCAGGGAAATGCATAAATCTACTAAGATTAATAAAGGTTGAACGTTCTAAAAGTGAAAGTTGAATTAGAGCAAAATTCAATTTTCAGTGTTATCATCAGTTATCATGGCTATCAGTGCGTTTGCCATGAGACCTGCACGTGATTACTCGCTACATTCGGTGTCCAGACTATAGTTGTCCGATCTTAGTTACATGTTCCTTGCCTACGGACTGTCGTGATTTAAATACTTGTCACACTGACACTCGTCTTCGCCGCAATGCCAAAGATACCTAACAAATTTTATTTGCGCGGAACCGTCACCTTTTCGCAGTTCATTCTAACCAATAGTTAGTTGACAAAAATACTCCAAACTGTGGTACTGGAAATGCTGCAAACTTCTCCTAAACCCCTCACCACAAACTGCACTAAACTGGACGTACGTTTCAATAGCAAAGCTATCATCATCAGCAGAAACACTGAACTAGTTCAATAGTTAGTTGTCTTCATTTTGCAAATTTGATTTTTTTATACATAGTCCACATGCGCATTTTTGCATCAGTATTCGCGGTAAAATTAAAGTAAGGACTATAAGTTCTGTAACTTAATTTAGATCTGGAACTGTCATCTATCAGACCTTTTCAGAAACTGCACATAGCGCTATTGTACAGACCGCGCAATCTTCCCTACATATCAGTTAGGCTTCAGTTCACTTCGGTGGTAGCTACTCACACACATTGCCCACAAAACGAAGGAAATTACTAGCTTTGCTAAGCTTGTCTCCTGTCGAAGTTCGTCGATTTTCGAATTTGTATAACCTTTAAGCGCACATTGTAATTCGAGCAACAGCTGTAGCGAATAATATGTCAACATGGCAGCTAGCAAATTTTAAGTGCACCCCCGAACTCCCAACAGATGACGATTTTTTGGGAGTTCGTTTTAGTCGATGGCCCTATTCAGCCAGTATTTTTTTTTGTGCTGGCAGTGCTAAAATCTAGCACTAGATCTCAGCACGCTCTGAACTGTACCACTAAATATTTCATTGTCGTATGCGTGATACGTACCCTGTCTAGTTCTGATTCTGTAGCGTAGATATTGCTCGACAATGCAGCAAGTATTCGTGAAATTATCAATAAATTAAAACTTATTGAAAACACAATCTTATTTTCCTTAGTCGTAAAATATTAGATTATAGATTAACAATAAATATTTACAGGGAGATGTATTGGTCTGATTGGGGCTTGAAACCGATGATAGCCAAATCGTTGATGGACGGCACGCACGAGAGATCGTTCGTCTCCGATAATATCGAATGGCCGAACGGCCTAGCCATCGACTATCCCAACGAGCGTCTCTACTGGGTGGACGCAAAGTACCATACGCTGGAGAGCATCCGTTTGGACGGCACGGATCGTCGAACCGTACTGAAAGACGTCGTCAAACATCCGTACGCTGTCGCCGTCTTCGAAGATAAACTGTACTGGTCCGATTGGACGACGCATTCCATCCAGATGTGCGACAAGTTCACCGGCAAAAATCACCGCACGCTCCTCAAGGAGAACAAACAGTACATCTACGGCATCCACGTCTACCATTCGGTGCTTAAGATGAAGAACGGTGGGAACCCTTGCGCGACCGCCTTTTGCAGCGATCTGTGTCTGTTGAGCGGTCCGAAGGGATATTCTTGCGCCTGCACCCAAGATAAAGTTCTATTCGTCGATAAACACGTTTGCCTAGGTAAATTTCAATTATGCGTATTTTTAGCGCTAATTATTATTAAAATAAGGGAAATTGTTTTTGTCGGGATGTCCAATAACCTCGAATTTTATTTTGACCAAAGATATTACACCGTGGTCGACAAAATAATTTAACTTTAGTATAGATAGGAATCTTATACTTATGCATAAAATGACCTTGCAATACGCACCGATGACAATTTTAAAACGATGTTGGGCGTTAGGCATGTGGTGCAAAAAACACTATATATCTGTTTCTATATTAAAGCGGCGCACTCTTATCCTCTACTTTCCTATATTTAGTTAAATTTTGACAATTACAGTATAGATTATTTTGACGTTTCCCTCGTTCATTTGTTTGTCTGCAATATACCCTATTCGTATATAACCTCGAATACGTCACGCAAATATTATTAACACTACCCAACAATCCCAACAGTGGCGTACATATTCATTGAACAAAAATAACTGTATAGAAACAAGCTATAACTTATGCTATTCGCAAGATAAAAATATCAAGAACTATTAACTACTTTTACGTTATTACTTTATTGTTTAAAATTTTTAAATTACTTTATTTGACAATCCAAACAATAAAAATATGTATGTTCAATTATACATAACCACTACACCACTCACTGTATTTTCAGCCGAGTTGTAAACTGTTAAACGACAATTGAACCTAACTAACACCTAGCTAAATTTTATTTCATATTTCTTTCTAAATTACAATTATCTGGCTTTGCTGCGATCTATTAGTAGATATCTGATTGTGTCTGAACTCGATTCAACATGTAAACACGCAGTATGGCAGTTTGTTTTGATTTTGATGTATTGAATGAGGTATGTACTTGGAGAGAAACAAAACTACCTATATCTTTAATTTTGACACATGTCACGTGACTATTAGTATGGCGGCAAATTTAAAAAAATACGGCATGAATCGACAAAAAGTTAGGTTAGATGACACCCAAAAAAGTTATTCAAAGAAAGTTGCTCCGGATTCATTCCTAAGACCATATGTATTTTTGTATCTACTTATATTTGTAAAAAATAAAAATCGTGTTTTTCAAATATTTTTTAAATAATTTACATATTACAATTTTTTTTTTCATTTTTCAGTAGCTTAACTGAAGTAAAATTCCTGAGTGACTAAAAAATGTCAATTTAAAAAAAATTAGGTTAATATTTTCCGAAATTATACTAATTAATCCGCTCGCTTCGTCAAAAACCGGACTGTTGGGTTTTTTAAAGTTGCATTTCACTTCTTGATTATTGAAGTTATATAGATATTTGGTTACATAGTTTTGTACCATTTAGTGTTGACATAAATCAGGCCGTCATCAGCTGTATCTACTGCTGTTACTATTAGTTTGACGTGTCAATGTAGTAGTTCTCTATATTCTCAGATCTCATCATGCCGATGTCGCTACTTAGCGAAATCTGGTGTAACATTCAATTCAATGTAAATTTGCATGGGGCCGTGTAAAGCAAAGTGCCCCAAGTCATTATCGTGGAAAATATAATAGTAAAATAAAATTTATTTGTTCCTCTTGGATAAGGTCCTTTGTAATGCAATTTTTGGTTCTGTTCTGTCAATTATGCAAGAATTAACAGAATTGTAAAACTATCAACCACGTTCAGAGATTATACTTCGCTTAAGCTACTAAAAGCGACAAGAATGGCAGTATGTAATTCATTTAAAACACATTTGAAAAATTTGTAATTTTCAAATTATTTTTAAATATGTTTAAAAACATTTGCACACGGCTTCAAAAATTCTAAATTCTGAGCATCTTTTTTGAAATAACTTTTTTGAATGTCATCTAATCTCACCTTTCGGTCGATTCAATGCATACAATCTTAAATTTGTTGCCATACTAATGATCTCCTAACAAGTGTCGATATAAATTTTGGGATTGTCAGACATGTCATACGTAAAATTTTCCATATTTTAATAATAAAAAGAAAAAAATGTTGCGACATTTACGACGATCACTGTATATGCTGTATCTTTAGCGTCAGAAAAGAGACAGATGCTCATAGTCGGTGGGAAAAACGTATTGGCGCAAGTGGAGCACCGCACATTGGGCAGGCATCGGTTGACGCTTCTGCCTACGATAGCCAAAGACATCATCGCTCTGACCTACTCGTCCAACAACAGTACCCTGTTCATCAGCGACGTGTCGGCCAATTGTATAATCGCGATGAATTTAGCCAACGAAATAAGCAGTGTCGTCTTTCACGGCGAACCCGACTCCAACATACAATCCCTAGCGCACGACGAGTCGGGCAATAATCTGTATTGGTGCGACGCCGGTAGGAGCACCGTGGAGATTCTGAGTTTAGAGACGGGGGCCAGAAAGATCCTGATGCACGACATGGCCGGTGAGATACCCACCTCAATCGCGGTCGTACCGCAAGAGGGGTACGTATAATACGATATACATATTTCTTTTTATATAGGTTTAGTGGAATATTGGCTGGAACTATTATAATAAGTCTTTTTTGATTACCTACTTGTTCATTTTGTTGTTTTAAAGTTTTCCACAACATTGCGTTATTATGTCAAGATACAAATATGAACGTTATGACATATCAAAATTTTAGTATAAATAAAATTGTAAATAGGACAACAAATATGACATATATAAATAATAGTTTACAAGTAGGAGAGGGTGGGTATAGTTGTAACATGGGTATGGTTGTAACAAAGCGAATATCAAGTGGAATGACAGATATAATTGTTTATGAATGGTATCAGTAGATGACGCTTTATTTCCGTTATTAGTAGTTTGACGTAGTAATGGCACATGGTTTACTTGAGAAAAGAAGAGGAGAAAAAACTGTGTTTTAGGTAAGATAGTAATTTCTTCAATCTTGAATTAATTGATTATAAATCATTAAGCAGTCAATGTAAGTTTGCCATCTTTGGCTAGCATAAAATAGAGCTTCATAGCTGCTTTCACAGTGAACTTTGGTTCATTGCAGCGGGTGGGTGTTTAATGATGGGTGAAATTTAAAAATAGAGGGTGTGGGGATATTTGTAACAACTTGTTACATCCATACTCAATATTTGTTACCACTATCCCCACCTTCAAATGGTAAATATTTTTGTTAAGGCCGCTTTACAGTTTGCAATTTTTTTTTAAAATGTTCTATTTATAAGAATGTGAAAAATCTTAGGGGAACTAAGAAAACATTGCGCAGCAGTTTCACAGTATTCTAAAAAATAATTATTAATAAATAAATAAAATATTAACTACAAACTTCTCTTTTTTTCACTTGTTGCATCTTACCCCACTCCTTGTTAGAACTGTACCCACCCATGGGGTATGATGTAACGCTCGACTACCCTTTTTGTTTCTTCTATTATTTGTCAATGTACAGTGTAGGAATTATTAATTATCTGTCTCAGTAAGCTTAGTAGATGAACCTTAAAGATGGTACCATTAAAATATTTTTATTTAATCAATGATGACCACTAAGGTTGAAAATATAAAAAGTGTTACAACTATACCCACCCTCCCCTATTAAATATTCGTTATAACGACCACTCTTAACATTTTTCATAATCTTTAAAAAATTATCTTTTTGTAATTAGATAAAATTCGATTTCTTAAATAGTAGTAAGGGTTTGTGATCAGTAACCAAAATAAATTTGTTTCCGTACAAATACTGATGAAACTTGTTTAAGCTAAAAATTATAGCTAATGTTTCTTTTTCTATTTGAGAAAATTGCATTTCACTTTTGCTTATTGTTAGTGTTGGCGATGCGTAAGCAATAGGTCTAATGACATTGTCTTCACAAACGTGACAAATTACTGCACCTATTCCTACATTAGAAACATCTACTAACAATTACTAACGAAAAGGTAACAATACCTTATCTGAGGTTAATTTTTCTTTAATATAATTAAACGCCTTATCACACTGCTCAGACCAATTCCAAGATATATTAATCTTTATTATATAATTGGTTAGAAAGTAATTTAAAATTATTTTCTATCCAAGCAGGGCTAAACTCCAAAAGATGAAATTTCGACTCAGAAATGTAAGTTCTAAACTATCTCTTTCTGTTACAGTCTGATGTTTATAGCGTTCAAGAAAACGGGCAAGTCGTCCGGTTATCACATCGACAGGTTCGAGATGGACGGCACCGGTAGGACTCACGTCATCGAACAGGGACTGATCGGGCCGATCACGCTATTCTACGAGTTCGGTCTGCACAGAGTGTTCTGGGCGGACGCGGGCAGCGGACTCATCGAGACCATCGGCGTGGAAGGGGACGGTCGACATGGCTTCCGATCGCTGCGCACCAGTCCGATCAGTTTGGCCTCGCTTAGTCAGGATCTGTTCTGGGCGAACGAGATGTCTACGACGCTGATGTGGACGGATAAACGGAATACCAACTATGACCGGAAAATAGAACTGGATCTGCCGAAAGACGTGGATTCCTTGCGCATCGTGTCGGTGACCCCCAGATCGGTAAGGATGATATTTTGATAATGGGTATTTTTTATATTCAATGGTGACGTGAACACTTTGACGTTTTAAGTTAAGACGATATATGGAATAAAAAGTACTTATTTCTACACTTAAGCTTAATTAAAATAAAATAACACTAATATTAAATAACTAGGGCACTACTGAAATACTGAATAAATTAAAATCACTTAAATGCTACATATTTATATTACCTTCAGGAACTTTGTAAGGCATCAAATTAAAGGAAAAGAATTTTCTCTCAATGCACAGATTATTTTTGATTCTAGTCCAACAGAGCAAAACTTTATTAGAAAGATGATAGGTAGTCATTCACACATATGGTATTTACAGTTTTCTTTCTTTTTTTGCTTCTCTTTTACATGCAGATGGCGTAGTTGGGTTTTCTGGAAAATGCCCCCTTATTTTTATATTTTACTTTAAAGAAATTTCTGCATCATTCGTCTTGCTATGTCCGCAGATTAAAATACATTTTATTTTATTTTAAAGTGTAGTTTGTCGTTTTGGAATGTGTGTTTTAATAAGTCTTATACAATTTTATTTAATTTTGCAATTTAATTTTTACTATTTGTTTTATAATTGTAAATATTACAACTTTTATCTTTTTATTTACATATACATTTTCTAATTTATTAATTAATTATTTTGTACGATAATTTATACAATTTTATCCATTTTATTGATTTTAACTTCAATCTTATTAATTTACATTGTTAATTTCTTGTTGGATTTCTTCAGCTGACCTGAAGATGTCCCTTACTGGATGAAACCGGTTGTCGTCATTAAAGAATTTGTGAGAAATTGGACCATTTGTATGATTTCTTATAATTTATCATAGATTATATAAACATTTAGCAGTTTTGTGTAAAGTATAGAGCGCAATGTAAACAGTTATTGGTAATATATTTATATATTGAGTTGTGCTTGTGTATCAAATAACTATATATGTATAAAGACTTTAAAAGTTCTAATATCTATATATTAGGACACAAAATTCCTTACATTCTGGAGACTGCCAATCAGAGAAGTGTAAACTATATCCAATTATTGTTAAAAGTAGTAGTAGTAGAAGATCGACTAGCGGATTACCAACTTATTTACGAATTTTGCAAATTTTACGGTATCAGTAGTTCCCAGTATTACACATGATTTATATATTTTCTTGGTGAAATACTTATTCGTTAATATTGTAATGTTTTATGTACATCATTTATAACAAGACACTTCATAGGTCGCTCCACACCTTTGCCACTTGAACAACGGTAACTGCAGCCACCTCTGTCTCCCAGTAAACGGCGAGAGGAAGTTTACGTGCGCCTGTCCCCTGGGCATGTCCCTACGAGCGGACAATGCCACCTGTTACAAGCCTGTGCAGTGTACGGCGGGCGAATTCCACTGTCCGAAATCGGACGCTTGCATACCCAGCAGTCAAGTATGCAACGGACAGAGAGATTGCCTGCTTGGCGAAGACGAGGAAACCTGCCGCGATCCGGACCAGTGTGCCTCCCACGAATTCCGTTGCGTCAACGGCGATTGTATCGAGGAGGACCACGTTTGCGACATGCATTACGATTGCGCCGACAAGTCGGACGAAGCGAACGACCTCTGCAACGCGCGCCGCGCTAAACACAAAAACAAGTGTTCCGAGAATAATTTCCGCTGCAAGAGTGGCACATGCATTCTGGAACGATTCGTTTGCGACGGAACTAAAGACTGTTATGACGGAGAAGATGAGGCCGATTGCGAGTTTTCCACTTGTACGGCTACTCAATTCAGGTGAAAATTGATAGTAGTCGGGGAAAATTACTAAACTAAATTGTCTACCTTTTCTTGTCGTAGGTGCGCAACTGGCAATTGCATCCCAAAATCCTGGGAATGCGATAGGCAATATGACTGCTACGATTTATCTGACGAACACGCTGGATGCAGTAAGTATTTGCTAGACGAATGTATGTAGTTGTTAGGTATATTAGTAGTAACTACATAATATAATACCCAAATACTATTTTAAAATTGAAAACTACGATAATTCTAAACAATCTTTTAGTTTAATTCTACATTGATCGCAAATCTGTCGATTATCAAATATTTATCATTATTTTTTTTTTTTTTCTCATGACATTTATTGGTTGGATGTATACAGTAACCAGCAGAAATGTTGCAATATATGGTTTTCTTTTTATTGTTAAAATCTTTGGGAATAGGCTCAGCGTTCTCTAAAACCGCGTTTCCACTGAACATATATAATACCTTAAGGAACAGTCGGAAAACAATGAGGATTGCAACATGTTTCGGTTTTACAACATTGTTTGTTTGTTTGCTAATATGATAATCACTTACATTTTAATGTGTTACTTGTGGTTATGTCTTTAAGTGTAATGCCAAATTAAGAATTCTCTCATCAAACTATAATATTTTAATCGATATCGATAATTTTATATGAAAACGAAAATTTGACGTTATTGCCTGATGATGGTTGTATAACCGAAACATGTTGCAATAAATACTCGAATAAATAGGATTGGAAATCGATTTTTTTCTCTCTTATTTATTCTTCTGACATATTACAATGAGGAATATGGAGAAACTTTTTCGAATATCGTGTCACCTAACCTCACTTTTCGCTGCTTCGAGGAATACTTTTCAATTTTTTTTTGCCTTACCAGTGGTCACGTGACATGTGCCAAAAGGTCCCTATAGATGCTGAATCTATCCCGCAACATTTATGCAGATCATTGTATATTGTAACTGTGTTAAATAATTACACCAGCGATATATTTAATAAAAAGTATTTATTTCTACACTTACAGTCTACTAAAAATGAAATTACACTATTAAAACGTTAATAATAAACAACTAAACACTTATTATATTTAGTAGTATTTATATTTATTGATTTATTTGTATTCACCAATTTTCACGCTGCGCAAGACTATTATAAAAACCTGACTGTCCCCGCTCACGCGCGTGTTTATATTTGGCTTGTTTGGCTCTGGAGCTTTCCTCAATCAATCAATTCAAAAGTTTTTTATTGTTTGAAGTTGTTTCAATACATGTCAAGTCATATATATATATACACTGTCATACTATCTCATTACAACAATAAAATAACGATATAACAGCGGTGTTGACCCATCTCTATCAGGGATATTCTTGGCTTTCTTGGGCTGTGGGCGCTCTGGCTTCGAGGTGGTGTCACAGCCATCCTGGCTGTCCGGATGCGGTGTGGTTTGTTTGAACTGGAGCTTTCCTGAAATTTCGAGTAAATTCACGCTAGAAGTTTCCATTGCGAATTGACGCTTCATACACTAGCGCCCTCTATGAACAGTTTCCTGATCACCGCTCTAAAGAGGCGGCGCCATCTGCTGGCATAGCGGGAAAATCCGATTTCAAATTTAAAAATAGACCTGGTACAATATATTAATATTTTGATACATGTATTAGTTTTTATTGTTTGAATGTCCATCATTAGGTGTGGTATAAATGAAGGAAAATTATAGAATATAGGTACTTTTGATCGCGCTCTAGCCCGATAAAGTCTGAAAGTTGCGCGTCGTCAATAGCAACCAGTATGTAACATTTAAATTGATGGATTGAAAAGCACAATAATTAATTTCATGTAAATTGTCCGTTAACTTAAATATATTTGAAGAAAATTATAGAAAATAATATAAATATCACTTTTCGATCTTAATACATAAATAACTATTGATTGGATTTTTGCATATCTGTAGCGTCTGTAAAGTTATTTCCAGATCTGTAAGCATCTAAAATACATGATTAAAGATTTGCACATAACCCTTAAAGGTGCTATAGATATGCATAAAATCCTATTTTAAAAGTCTATAACGCAAATATTATAGTTTGTAATTTTTAGGTCCAACTACATGTTCTTCGGATCGATTCACTTGCGCAAACGGTCGCTGCGTCGACATTCCCCTAAAGTGCGACGGCAACGACGACTGCGGCGACACGTCGGACGAACTGAATTGCGGCAAAACGGACGACGCGACGGACGGATGCGACGACAAGGAATACCAATGCGCCAACAGTAACGGAACCGAATGCGTGCCGCAAGAGGCGGTCTGCAACGGCACGATAGAATGCCCCAACGGAGAAGACGAACGATCCTGCCTCGATTGCAAGTCGAACGAGTTCAAGTGCAGGAACGGCAGATGCCTCACTTAACAGTGGACGTGCGACGGCGTCGACGACTGCGGCGACATGTCGACGAAGAGAACGACATGTCTCGCGCAAGAACGACACGTTCTCCGCGATAAACCGAAAGCGGGCACCGCGCTGGCGCCGTGCTCCGACGGATTCAGATGTAAGAACGGGAACTGCGTAGATCTGCGCTTCGTCTGTAACGGGGAAGAGGACTGCTACGACGGATCGGACGAACACGGCGCCTGCGCCACGTCGTGCAAGGCGGATAGTAATCCGTGCGATCAGGAATGCGTAAAGACGCCCGCCGGGCCGATGTGCGCTTGCCGTACCGGCTATAGACTACTGGGAGACGGGCAGACTTGCGCGGACGTGAAGGAATGCAGCCAGGAGCCGCCGATCTGCAGTCAATTATGTACGGAGATGTCGGGATCGTTCAGCTGCGGATGTCGCGAAGGGTACATACTTAGGTGAGTACGGAATTACGTACGGACTTCTACTGAAAGGAGTTATCAAGGAAATTTTCGACATTAAAAAAAAAAATATGAGAATTTTTATTATAAAATATAGTAATTTTTTTTGGCAGATAGGTTGTGCATGTCAGGAACCCAATATCTGTTTTGACACACAAAACGTGACCACTAGTATGGCGTTAAATTTAAAAATATGCAACGGATCTGCCAAAAAATTAGGTTAGATGACGTGATATCCAAAATAGTTATTTGAAAAAAGTCTTAGAATTAATTCTGAGACGGTTATGCGAACTTTCGTAACATATCAAAAAAATTAGGATTTTCCAAATATTATTAGCTATATACAGGGTATTCCACGTAACTGATTCATTAAAAGTTTATGATGTTCTATTATTTACTTATATTTGAGATTTTGGCACCAGTATCTGTTCGATTGGAACTATAAATGTAAAATACCTTAACCAAAATATCACTTCCGGTTGACCGGAAATGGATGTCAACTTTCTTATTTTAAATAGAATGATATAATTTTTTATTCATTTTTGGATTCTACAACTATAAATACGTCAGTTTTCATTAGCAAATTTGGAGTCTCTACTTGCAGTATTAACCGAGATATTAATTTCTGAATGATGCAATGATTATGACTAAAAAAAAAGAAAAACTTAAATAACTCAAAAATGGCAACATGTAGCTATAGGAATAGCTAATGAAAACTTTTAATATATGAGTGAAAAATGTATTAATAACACACCGGAAAAATTGCATTTTGCCAAATGTGAAGAAAAAAGAAACAAAACAGGAGGAGTTGTTTAAGAGGTATTAGCAATAGTTCTAAAAACGAAAAAAAAAAAAATATTTGCAGAATTTCACTTGAAAATTGTGCAAACAGTAACGAAACATTGTGATTAATAAAATTCAAGAAAACAAACTTTGTATTTGAAATTAAATCTCTATAACAATTAATAAAACAATATAGCATAAAGAGAAGATCTAATAATGGATAGAATAAGTATTAGGTTTGTTTGTTTATTGATCTAAGCGATCCGAGGCATTTTACGGTTTTGTTGTATTTTGAGCATGATTTGTGCGTGTTTGTTTGTTTCAAAGCAAGCAATCTAGATCACAAAGAGGTTGCTCTTCCTGCTCGCGGTCCGACGTCCGAGCAATTTCGAGCAATTTGTGCAACATAAACCTACTCGCACTAACACCGTGATGTAAAATGTCGTTTGTTAAATGTAATCTGATTTATAACTGCATCAAATATGCACGAATAGATATATAAGATACCACTGTGATTGATGTAAAGAACGATCATTATATTTTAAAAACTTCACTTGTAGGTACATAAACTAGTATATGATGCATTTTATTGTAGTCTAGATTCATTAATTTGAAAACTTATTTTTACTTTTCCTGTTCATAATAGCTGTGACAATCTGATAATAGCAAATATAAAATTAAGGTTATATTGCAATCGAGCGCGTTTGTTTGTACCATCTTAAATCCAACTCTGAGACGCTCTCAAGTACTCTGATGACGTCAGTAGATACTGCTCCAAGCACACAAACAAACAAAGCTATTATTATCGTATTTCACCTAAATTTATTGAATAAATAATGGCGCTGGAAAATAAATTGAGATTAAGGTCATTATTAACATTAATCAATACCAACTATACTTGTCTAGACTTAAGAGATATGCTTTTGTTTATTCACAGGGCAGACAAGAGATCATGCAAAAGCGTCGGAGATCCAATGTCGCTAATCTTCGTCACAGGAAACCAGATCCGACGCTTGAACGAATTAGATAACGGCCTATCCGTCCTTTACTCCGACACCACTCCGGAAATAACCGGCTTAGACGTGTCGATCGCCAAAACCTCGTCTACTTCACCATAAAAGAATCTGGCACCGTCCACGTCTCAACATCAACAACTACGGCAGAGAATATATGCTGAACGCCGGTAAACCGACGAAGCTGGCGACCGACTGGGTAACCGAGAACGTATACTTCGGGGACGATTCCAACCACTTAGGTGGAGGAGGAGCGATGAAAGTGTGCAACTTCGATAAGAAGCGGATGGCGACTTTGTTTACGGTGGACGCGGGCGCGAAAATATCGGCGATCGCCGTGGATCGTTAAACAAATATCTATTCTACGTCACCACGGCGTGGCGCGTCTTCAATTCGCCCAGCTCGTCCGTGTGTGCGCAGGACCCTCGACGGCATGAACGATTCGAGGTGGTGGCGAAATTCCGATAAGGACACGTGTCCGGTCTGCCGTTGATCCTTACGCCAGGAAGATGTACGTTTCCGACCAGTACAACGGAGAGATCCGCAAATTGGACTACGATGGGAACGGTACGGGTTTGGTGGTATTCGCGACCGACCACCATGAGAATCTACGGCCTGAATCTGTTCGAGGACTACCTGTTCTTTCAGGACAACCGGCGGTTATATGGGCAAGTGCAAACTGTTCGGATCGGAGAGAGAACTTGCGACACGTTCAAGATGGTGGCGGGCGCCGACGGAGACTTGTTCGTAGTTTCGCAGATTTCCAGACGCCCTCATCGAGACGCGTGCGCATCCGCCAATTGTACTGCTATTGCATACTCGGAGTGCTGGATTGAAATCCTTTGCTCGGATGGGAGAACTGTCCGTCAAGGGGAAACCTGTGACATAATTAAGGTAAGTTCTTCAAAACAACAGAAGCGAATAATAGAGTAAAGTTTTCGGGGTTCAATGAATTCTTACATGGACGATGGTTATATTAACTAACAGTAATTTATTTCTACACTTAAAGCCTAAACATATATAATATTAACACTAACTTAAACACTAATAACAAAATAACTAGCGCCAAATGTTAGCAGTAAGTCATACCTTGACAGCACTCACTTAAAGTTGTACATACCATTAATGTATATTTGTATAGTATGCTTTTGTAATACAAACAATCGATGAATAAACAACACTAA
The DNA here is from genome assembly GCA_004143645.1 of Protaetia brevitarsis. Classification (NCBI taxonomy): domain Eukaryota; kingdom Metazoa; phylum Arthropoda; class Insecta; order Coleoptera; family Scarabaeidae; genus Protaetia; species Protaetia brevitarsis. The sequence continues at coordinate 2,348,620 of RXPK01000180.1, read as the reverse complement.
AAAGCACTAAAATATACTATATTCACTTAAATTTACTTTTCTATATTCACATTTATGTCCACTATTTATTTTTACTGTTTACATAGATCGCACTTTGGCTGCAATTCTCCGATGAAACTGATACTACGTATCGATGAAGCAGCAAATTATATCGCCCTATTGTCAAGTCGAAAAATGAGAATAGTATCACTCTCACATGTTAAAAGAATCTTTAAATTGTAATTTTACGCAGATTGTTTACTTTCACAGTTTCGCACAAGTTCGGCCTCTCAGTATAATAATTATCAAAAATAAAATACGAAATTTTACACGTTTACTTACGATTTATTACAAGAACAAGTGCAATTGCAACTTTTTCTTATAATTCTGAATGAATTGAATGAAACCTAATAGACAGATATTAAAAAGACGCAGTTTTGTGAGATTACTTTTATTTTGGACGAAATTACATAATATAATTCTGTGTTTTATGTTTGCTGGTACGAAATTATATTTTCTTCATTTTTTATTTAATATTTGTCCATATATTTGAAATAGTTAATTATACTGAAAATTAATTATTTGATTACTCGTTTTCTTCTTTTAAAAACGTATTTTCTCAAGTTCTTATTTCTTATATATAAAGTTATATAAAGTCTTTGAAACTTCAATATCCAATAGACGTTTTGAATTAATAAACAATTTATTATTTACCTTGGGCCTGCGATGACTAGTGTTTGTAAAGTTTATGCGAGATTCTATGCAAATCTGTACTCTGCCTGTGAGATCCCTAAATCAAGCATATGCAATACATGCTTGCAGACTTACAAATAATCTTACAGGCGCTACAGATATGCACAAAATACCACCATTACTCACTGGTTCGAGTCTCACTACGCCTGTGATAACCTTGTTTTCTTCGGAATCACGATAACGATAAAGAGCAGGTTTTACTTAGTGGGGATCCTAAAACTTTATCAAACCCTTCAGAAAAACAAGAATTCTCACTTCAATCACATCTTGAACACGCATTGATTGATATCTTAATTTTTCTTTTAGTTGTAGAATATTGTCTTTTACCTAATCTCTTTAAATATTGATGTATATACAGAAAGGAAACGTTGTGAGAGTTCCAAGCGACATTTAAGAAACACAAGACCAATTGCAGAACCCGTCAAACAAACTTCCGGTTCTGCTGTGATAGGTGTCGTCGTTACACTGTTGGTGATGATCTTTGCCGGATTGGGATATTATACATTCGCAGGAGGAATACGGGAGATCGATTTAGGTAATTATGGATTTATAAAATAGATTTTAACGATTCAATCAATTGCCTTAACGTTAATCGGTTTACAGTATGAATTTACAATCCATGTCGCGTGCAGCCAACATTCAAGTTCAAAAGCAGCATCGCCCAAGTCGCAAACTGGCAACACGAGTATGCAATCAGTTCATATCACAGAGGGATATGGAAGCGCACAACGCTATTTAGAAAAAAGTCTCGCCTGGTAAACATCGATAATAAGCGAACTCTGAATAATGCGACACAGCGAATACAATCTAGGATGAAAGAATGCTTTATTCACTTTCTAATATGTTGATGTTTGTAACGTTGCATTTATGTCGTTCTTTTATTTTTTATTTTAAATAATTTAAAGGAACTGGTTGTCTAGAATATAAGCGATTTTGATTGCGAAATTAACAAGGAAGAAAGAAACAGTGAAAGCAGAAATTTTGGATCTCAGAGGATATAAATACAATTGGTTTGAAATAATATAAATAGGATATTATTAGAGAGAATATGTATTTATAAACTGTTTACTTATTAATTGTTATTAATGTTCTTACTACAATTTGGTATAAATGATAAACTTAGTCAATTTTCCGTTTATTATGGTTTTTCATCAGAACGATTAGATCGATTGTTGGGGAAAAGATTTCACTTTAAACAATTAAAATATTCGAAAATAATTTTAGCAACACGCGAAGAAAAAATACAAGATTTCAAGGTGTTGGCGATTCTTGACAAACAAGATGTAAGAAAACTGCAAGTATATTAAATGTTTGAAGAAAAGGGATTTAGACCAGCAAAAAAAAAGACAAGAAGGACACGTATCAGTTTTGGTGCGTCACATGACGACTTGGCCTCATGTCGCGCTTTTTGAATCTCCTCGCAAAATTTCGTACCTTGTTCATTGTTCGCGGCAGAAGTCAGGATATGGCTTTGATATAATTCGGTGCTTGACAGGGCGGCCTTATGAAGTGAATTTCAGAGAAATGATACATACCTAACGTTAAAATGAAATTATATGCTTCATGCTTGGAACAGTTGTACCGCCTTTTAATTGAACTATTATTTCGTTTGTTTCTTGCAGCATGTAATTTTCTATAGTTAAAGAAAATATAAAGACATAGTAATCAAATTTCACAAAAATGTAGTTGTGGACATTTAGCGCACGAAATAGATAAATAGCGGCCATTTTGAATGAGATTGTACTTTCCTCTCGACACACGTCTTTATGTTTTGGTGTATATGAAGAACAGACAGCCGAGGATTGCTAAATAATGGAAGTGCGCTAGAAGTCAATTTTTCTGGCGATTAAACATCAAGTGACGCCCTCGTCTATCTCTTGCGTGGTTACACTGCATCTTGATAAATGCAAAAAGTTCGTCTTACATATCAATTTAATGGCAGACCTTTTCGCTGATAAATGAATAAAATAAGAAATAACATATACTCAACTTTATTTAAATTAAATTAACATGTTTAAATATGAAATTGTAGAGAAAGCAGTCTGTAAGGAGATTTACGATACAAACAATTGTAAATCTCCTTAAAAACTGCCATAATACTATAAATACGTGTTCGAAAGAAGTACACTTGCGGATGCGATAAACAATGTATTTACGCGCGTGTGCTGTCGCACTATAAAATAAGCATATAATAGATATTTATTATTCTCTATAACGTGTTATCGTGGTGAATATAACGAAAAATAAAATACTACATTCACGTATATGAGTATGTATACACAAATATATTTTAAATAATCAAAAAGCTCTAATATGACTTATAATGTTTTATGTATTATAACACGTAAGCGCAGACATTATGAATATTTTTAGGTATTTAGGTATGTAATGTATATTTGAATAGAAAATTAATTAGTTGTGCTCTTGGACAAGTCACTCATCCCTAGTTTGATTATTTAACGAAAGAATGGTAGTATTTGTTCATGCAAGCATACAATAGAGGTATTTGTACTTATAAATTAGCATAACAAAATCGCCGAATCGCGTCTTTCCTGCACATAAAGATTCTGCTGGACTTTAGTTATATCGCAATAAACAGTCTAACATCTAACACTAATATGGAAGTAAGGAGATGGCACCGTATCTATGATCGTATTATACGGTATTCATTTCCTCTGAGACGTAATAATGTATGGAACTGGAATAAATCCAAGCAGGCATGACTAGTAATAAAGCATAGCTTATTGAAATTACAAAACAAATTATAAAATACAATCAATCATTCAAATCACAGCAATTATAACAAATATAGGCACCTGAGCTCAATTCTTAAAAACACTTTTCTCTCAATAGTTACAGGCAAACAATTAAATGATACTGTAAATAAATAAAGGTAGAAAGGGAAGCCCTACATACCCGAGAATATATCTCTAACAAATTCTGTATTCGTAACAACCGCATTCCTAAAATAATAAAACACTAATAAAGAATAATGATAGGCTACCTCTTTTTTTTACCCAAATAGCTGTTATGACCCTTATTTTATTCCGAATGCACAGTCACTTCTCAAGTTAGGCAACCAAAATAACGCTAGAGCTGCTGCTCTCCAATTTAAATTTACTGAATAGGCTTTCAGAACATGGCTTTCAGAAAAAAAAAGGTAAAATATGATTGAAGTAAACGTATTTGTCGTGACAAAAAGTCGATACAGTACCGTGGTGGTATCTTTTCCTTCTAATTTAAAATTTCCGAATATGGAGAATTCAACGGAGATTCGTATGCAGTTAGGTATTCCAAAAAAGTAATATAAAGACAATAATAATTTTGCTGTAATTATTAACCGTCAAAAAAACTACAGGGGAAACTGCTATTTGGAAGGGTAGATTATTACAGGTCAATATAAGTATGACTAGCTTACATATGATTTCAAATTAAATTGAAATTTAAACTGCGCCAGTTAATATAGCAACTGGCAATTGTCTTCAAAATCGGAAAGCATAGTCTAAAACAATATTCCTATTAAAAGAAACAAAGAATACGATAGAATCACAGAATAAAACTAAAATTAAAGTCGTAGCCCAGAAAATTTCGCGATTCTTGGCAACACAACAGAAATAGTGGAGGAAAACTGAAGTGACAAACTATTATTTAAATCCAAAACAATGACCGCTAGGCAAGATGCTAAATAAAGCCAAAATTTCTAAGATTAAGGTAACAGTTATACGCATGTTAGTTTGATTGAAATAAAATAAAGTAACCTGCGTTAACGATTTTAGGATGACTTTGTTCGCAATTTACACTTTAATCAATGATTTTTTCTCCTTCATCACTCAAACACTAACTACTGTACTTGCAGATATCGTTAGTCCGCGTACTCCTAAAGAAAATTTATTTTATTTATTGTAGCCATTTCATTGTAGAAATAGTATTTGGTAAAGCAAGCAGGATTTTCTAATATACATATTTTTTTTGTATTGATTTTGACATTTAACATGTTCGCTAGTTTGCTCTCTATTAGATGGAACAACATCGCTGGAGCAACATAAAGCTACGTGGTTCGATTTGAACTGCTGTATTTGCTGTAGGTAGGATTTCGTTAATGATTGTTCAAGATTTGTGCGCAAAAAATCGTCGCAATTAATAAATAAATCTGTAGCGTAGACAATAAAATAGGCGCTTAAAGCGACAATCCTCCATTTTTATCAAAAATAAAAATTCATCACGTCCTTGCAATCAATTCTAAAAAAAAAAAAAGGTGAAATCGTCATTTCAACTATATCGCAGCTTCCCTCAAATAAACAACAATAAATTGGGAATGGAGTCTAACCAAACGATTCACAATTTTGCAATGTATGTAGCGTTCCTTTCTAGCGTATGGCTCATTTAAGAAAAGTGAGGTGAATTGAGCTGAGCTACAAAAAGCGGTCTTTTAAAAGAATCTCAAATGATCTCAATCCTAAAGATATTTATAGTTTTTAATCGACTCACTGAAGATTATATTCGAGATTTTTACATCCTCTTTACCGACAACGTACAACTCGAGCGTGTGCAGTAGTGAGTAAATAAATCGGTTAGACGAAGGGGACTACAAATAATGACTACGTTTACACAGGTCAATTTAGCACGGTCAGTTAAATGGGTGTAATTTAAAAAGATTTAACAGTGGTGTTTACACTTGGGAGTAATAAAGTGATATTGTTCTTTCGACTTTAGATACAAATGTAATGGAAATTAGTCATAAATGTGATGCTTTATAAATAAAAAAAGTATTTTTAGCAACAGTATTGACAGAAGTACAGTTTGTTTATATGTTAGGTTTGCATCGGTTTATAGGTAAAAATCTTGTTTCTTTCAAATTACATAACACTATAACCAATGTCGTAATGTCCAATTCCTCCAATAATTATAAATTTCATACCTCTTTGGCCTTATGTTGATAATACACGAAATAAAATGCTTTTTTAAACTGTTTACACGGAATTTTACGTCGGATGTTATTGCGATAAGGCTATTGGTAAAATCGTTTGATTTAACAAAAGTGTTTTTAATAAAAACTAGTGCAATTTTGCTGTTTACACGATGTTTTACTATGTTAGGGAAAGCGTTTTATTAAAGTTAATTGTTAAATGCTCGTGATAACCTTTTGGGTGTCCATTTTCTGTTGGGTCCTTCTGAATTGGAAAACATTTGAAACGTGTTCCTTTCAACTCGATTTTACGTATTAGAACTTTGTTCTCGTGCTTTCTATGTCGTGCGTATAGTAAGTTAATTTTGATACGTAAACTACTGTAAAACGAGCACTAATTAGATCTTACATACAATTTGTAATGCCTTGCATTTTTTTGAATATGGAATGAAGATTTTGGGGTTAGCTTTGAATGTCTTGAGATAATACTAAACATAACACATCTTATCACGCCACACGTGACTATTTTACGAATTATTAAACAGTAAGTACGATGTAACCGTTCTTTTCTAAATGCAGACCATCTACAGATAATATCAATTCCCTACCAAGAAGATAAATGAAGTAAGACGATTGTAAAAAGAACGCTACTATTGACTACGCACTCCGTTGCCCACTTGTTAAAAGGAAGGAGTTACCATCCTGGTGTTTGCATCAGTTGTATTAGTTTTATTCCATTCTATTACTGTGATACGATTTTTCATGGTGGTATTGGCTCATTTGTTTTTGTTTTTATATTGGCCTTACTTACATATATATAAATGTTGCCTTCCTTAATGGTTGTTCCTTGAATAAGTGTCACGATTCGAATTTCTTAAACGATATAAATCCATCCAAAATCAATATTTGTATCATTGCTTTCCTGTATTTGCTTGCCACAATTAATCTCAAATATCAGCCCAATTTCACCACTCTTGCAGATTTGAATACCCATCAATTCTTCGAGCCGAGCTCAGTTTATTTGCGCAAATTCAAAAGCGGAAGGTGTAAAATCTCACCTACTGTGACGTCACCGAACTGAATCCAAACAAGCAAAACGCGCATTTAACTGATTCACAGCAGGTGAGATGAAATGAATCGAGATTTGCGTCAAAAGGAACGCTAATAATATCTCGACCGACTTGTTTTGAACTAATTTTCTAATTCCGTATTTTTTTTTTTTTGTGTGTTATTGGACATAGCAACTCTCTAATACGAGAAAAATGTAAGATTCTGCCGCACGATGGAACATCGAGGGAAGGAGAAATGTACGAACGAATAAATAGAAAAAGAAAATAAACGTTAAATAATTAACTAAGCCGCTCAGATCATCCAGCGATTAGGGCAAACGGAATCCTTCATCGTGGAGAAATAAAAACAAACAATTGCATATCTTTTGGTAACATTAATCGACGTGAAAGACTGTCACCCATAGACAGAAAAATACTACAAGAAAGAGTTTAGACCTTTGCGCATTCGCAAATTTTCAGGTTGTCTAAGAGTCGCCATTTTGATGTATGCCGTGTCAAACAGATCAGCTGTTGTTACAGTATATTGTTTTGAGAGGCTTATAAGTCGTGTTGTTCTTGAAGGTTAATTTTTGGCGTTTTGTAATCCTTCTAATTTACAGTGTTATTAGACTAAAATTTTTTTTAGTAAGTGACACTTTATTAATGTGAAATTACTTAGATTATTGAATAAGTTGTTTTTTAAAAAAAAAATATTTCATTGGATTGCGTTTTAATATCTATTAAGACAGCTCAACTGTGAAGAAAACATTTAGTGAGGTTTGTGGTGTTATTATTTTGAATCTATAGTCTATAGATATGAATTAGCGTTTATGTCGTAGAATGTCTTGTTATGCACCTTGAAGTAAAAGCATTCGTGAATTATTTTACCCCTGGTAGGGACATCAGTTTCCGTCAGTAAGAACCAACTATATATAATCTATATGTTATGGGTATGAACATTTTAAATAATGGTTTATTATTTGAGAAGAACTAAACGCGACAACATAAAAATATCTATGACTTCTATATACGTCTATTAGTCTGCTGTCAATTATTTAAGTCAAATCGCAGGTACGACAGATATTGACGGATTTGGACCACTTCTAGAAAGACCACTTCTAGAAAAAGTAAAAGAGAAAGAGCAAAGAACTTTTCTGAAGATGAAAAAGCATTACTTGTGGAGTTTGTTCGTGAAAATAAATTAATACTAGAATCTAAAAGTTCGGAGCCTAGTGTTAATAGAAGAAAAGGAGAACTGTTGTCACAGATTGACAATCAATTAATTATTATCAATTACTCATTTCATCACTTATCGATATATTTGAATATTCCCATATTATTGTCAGTTATTTATTATTTAGCCACTTGTAATTAATAATATTTTAACGAACGTTCTGTTGTTTTAAAATTTATCTTTATTAGATTTTAGCAACATTCTTAATCCGTAGACAAGGGAAAATAATACAATCGTTAAAATTTTAAACACAGCTTAAACCTATAAAGGGGAAAATAATACGGCCATAGTGTTTATCCACCCAACAATATTAAATAACCTAAAAATTTCAAATTTAAGGTATTAGTGTATTAGCCTATTCGTTTGAATGAAATATCGATGTAATGCCTTTCCAGCAGCAAATTAAAAATACAATGTCCTTTATGTATGTAGTATAATATTAGTGTCAAACGGAAGTATGAGCATTTTACCTAATTTTTTTTTTTTTTATTTTAAATATTACCGTTACGCCCTTGCTTTATGTTTAATATTGTTTTTTACGACCCTGTCATACATCAAAATGGCGGCCTCCATGTGGTCCGAACGCATGCGCATCCCTAAGCTTCCATCTATATATCTATCCTTGTCTATGCTCCTCATCGAACTCTACCTCCTCTACATACGTATTTCATTCACCTAATAACCTGTTGCATTTTTCACAACATAAATGTATTACTATAAACAATAAAAACGCAATCAATTAGCAAATGATCGATAAGTAAGAATAATAATAATAATTCAGTTCAAAGTTATATGGTGCGTTTATAATGATCGACTGTGTGTACGTCGGGTGTTGTGTGACCATTTCCGCAACCGCACTAGATCGGATCATTTTTTCGGTTGTTTATTATCGTGTATTAAACTAACTAATTACGAAAGAATGCCATCTCCTTCATTTGCGGGCGCAACCTTGACGTAACGCTAACGGATAATATGTAAAGAACTATAAACCGCTTGATTCGCGCACAACGGCTCCTTTTGTCTACGAGGAGGGACGTTAGTTGGGCGGATTGATCTCTGACGCTCTTCGCTGTGCACGTACGGCCAGGCATTTCAACAGCGTCTTCTCTCCACTTTCCCGTCGAGACACTCCATGCGACGCGTTTCCCCCGCTCCTTGCAGGGTCGGAGCGGCTGACCAGACCCCACACTTCCAGGTGCCCTGTACTGAAGTTTGTTTAGCGTGGGACACATCTGAGCGTAACCGGAATAGGTGGTACAGCTTTCGCTCGTGTGACGATCCCGTACTCCAATCCACCATAGACCGCATGAACCTCTGTACCGCCCATGGCCACAAGTATAAACAAAGAGCGCTCAAATTTCTTATTTTTTTGTTTGTTTTTTGTTTATTTATAATAAGATCGGATACTTCAACCGCTTTTGATGAATGCCTAAAACAATTCTGTAATGTAAAAGATATGTGTGTAAGTTTTACTATGGAAAACACCAACCGTATCATTTGTGTATGTAAATAACCTGTTTTTTTTTTTTGTTATACTTCGACCAGTGTGCAATAGAGTATATGTCAAACAGTCGAAGCGTGCACATCATTTAGTACCCTCTTCTCAAAATATATCACAAATTCAACATTTGGGGTTCATTTTTGTGAGTAAAACCAATTCAAAAAATGATAAAGTTTAAAATATGCCCAAAGACGTCACAACTGTTTTGACCAACGAAAGAAACTGACGATTTTGCGTCCGCCTAGTGTCACATATGTCAGGCATCATTTAATGGTTTTTCATTAGTATTATTTAACTAAATTAATAGAACTTGAAACTTTTCTTTCGAATAAAAAAAATTTCCAATCCTATTAGTTATTTCCCAATTGTCTTTATTTGAAGTTTTATCCATTACTATCCTACTACAAACTTTTATTTATTTTAATTGAAAAAAAAATAAAGATTTAGAGAAAAAGAATAATTTATTTTCATCGTTGAACTTTTGAATCTCAAAGAAAAGACGGAGAGCAGACAATGAGGTACTACACCGCACATTGGTTGCTGGGGCCCTATTTTTTGGCCAAAACTAATAAAACTCTAACTGGAATATAAAATTTGACGCTGTAAACTTCTCTTAAACCCCTCACCACAAACTGCACTAAACTGGACGTACGTTTCGATAGCAAAGCTATCATCATCAGCAAAAACACTGAACTAACTCTCAGCTTCTGCTGATGATGATAGCTTTGCTATCGAAACGTACGTCCAGTGTAGTGCAGTTTGTGGTGAGGGATTTAGGAGAAGTTTACAGCATTACCAGTACCACAGTTTCGAGTATTTTTGTTATATAAAATTTGACGTTTAAAATAATTTAGAAGTTTTTTTAGTAAGTACTTTAATCGTTTCTGCGACCTAATTGCAAGACAGAATGAAAAAATATAAAGTGTAAACATTTACTGTATTACATGTGTGTATTCCAAAATTAGGCAACTTGCATAGTAATTAAACAAAGTTTCATTATCTTATGATTAAGCTAATTGCGCAGCATCCCTCCTCTTGGATCGATCTGACTTTACTTGAAATGTAATCGTAGCCGTCCACAATAACCGGAAGGCGTATGATAGGTATACGTTCTGACTGGTTTTTGTTGAATTTATCCGAGTTTGTTATTTTAATACAGTCTCTTGTAACCACGCATATTTTTTCATTTAAAAAGCTCTGAGACACTAATATAAAACCGAGGCTGCGCCGGCGTATTTTTTGCACGTATTGTGGACTTACAAATACCAGGCACATTTGTACTCACCGTAGATACTAAATGTGAGAGTAGTGCACCGCTTCAGTCTTTAAACTTTAGCTATTAAAAAGCAGTGCATATATTTTGTTGCACATCGAGTATAACACGTTAAACACGAAAAGAATATTTTCGTTCGACACCAATTCATCTTGAAAGGGTTGCACAGGGCTTAATGGCAATTTATTACACATCTGTCATGTGGAATATAGTCTGCCAACCTTCAGATGCTAGTCATGACACTTAGTCTTGAAATAATGTAAAATGAGTGTTTCTGGAGGGAAACGCAAAAACACAGTTTTTATTTCAGAGTAGTTAATAACTCATCGGAAATAAATGATTGGGGTTCGTTACCTTTCTGGTAGCTGGTCTCTAGAGTGGGGGGACACAATTTACAACAGCAATGTATAAATATATTGAGAAAATTTGGAATTGCATTAGATAAAAATTTCAATACCGATCTAATCTATCTATCTTTCTTCAGAATCTTCTTTAAACAATGTTGGGATAGCATCAACCAACTGTAGCTTCAATAAAGATCAACAGCTTCCAAATCAATTCTATTTTAAGAAATTTTATTTTAAACGTATTATAAGTACTGATACTATTTCAAAAGCGAATATACTTTGAATATACTCTTAAGAGAAGCATGTAATTTTAAAACTTGATGAGCTTTATAAAAATATATACAGATGCAATACTTATCATCATATTACTGTGAAACAGTTGCTTTCTTCAAAGCAAAGTATTAAAATCTAAGTAAAGGACTTAAATAACTCGTTGCATTTGAAAACTAACTTGGGTAAAAATTTTGAGTTTCAATTACACAATTCAATTTATTCTGAGCATCACAATCCTTCAATTAAGGTATAAGTCAACTTACCAAGCCGTTAGGCAATGTCTGCTGATGTAAATTTAAATATTGGAAATGTTGATTGTACCCCGTCGACGGAAATATTCTCATTTTCGGCACTAGTGTAAACAGAAAACTGCTATCATCCCCAAAGAAATTCGGTCCCAAATCCAATTGGCCGGGGCGAATCCACCGAACGTATAACCATTCTGATCCTCTTACGATAAGCACGACGTCCCTGATTAACGATCCGTCCTGAAAAGTATCGACTGTATTCGCAAACAAAACAAAAGATCCAGACTCACCTATTAAAGTAGAAAAAGATTCTCCGTGTATCTCGGACGAAAACAGGAATCTCCACTCTAACTGATACTGTTGCGGCAAGTGGGCGTTGATGGAGACTATCTGGTTCAAATCTAAGATGCTAGGATACGAGGGGATAAGATCTAATCCTCTACAGACCGGAACGAGACTTCTGTCTTTTTCCGCGCTCGTGGTGAGGTTTTCTTCGCCAGGAAATTGCGCTACCGCAGTCGCCTTCTCGCCGGTAGCTTGTTGTATCTTATCTCTATGGGAAATGCTATATAAATGCTTGAACACAAATATTAAGAGCTGCCCTAATACGGTAGCGCCCTGTAACCAGACTTCCAAAGATCGACGTTAATTGAATCGCCCTTTGCCAATTCGTATGTTAAACTTTCAGCTAGTCTCTGGACGTTTTGTGGTGAAACAAAACAACCTCTTGATTTCCAACTGTTAAACTGTATCGTGTTGCATATCCGTTGTATTCGCATATAAGACGAAACTATACTTTCGACATACTGCAATCATTATAAATCAATTTATTCATTAAGGATTTGTAAAACGAACACTATCAAAATATTGATTCAAACAAAATTTGCATATTTTCTTAGCATAGAAACTTAATTTTTTCAGTAACACGTTATCTAACCTCACTTTTTGACTGTCTAATTTGACAAGTGTTTGACGTTTTACATAACCTGTACACCGCACAAACCATCTCAACTAGAAACAGTTATATACACCATATGAGTGCCACACTTCTGTTCATAGTGGAGGTGGTTTCTGCTGTATGACGAATTACATACAAAATTTAACAACTTTGTACACAGTTGATTTACAGACACTAGGATTCGGAACAGAAAGTACAGATGTTCAGTGTTCGTTAGGTATACTGCATTGCATTCATTAAGGATCGAACAAGACAAAGTAACTTGCACTGAACAGCTTTTCTTGCTCTCACTTGAGAGTAGGAGTAAGTTGTTCCAAACAAAAATGGCGCATCAACTGACAATTGGCCCAATTTTGAGATTCAAGAAGAATACTACAATGAACACAATATACAGTCAAATCTATATCATCATCATCAGTTTGCATTTGTTGCAAACTGATGACGATATAGATTTGAGTTTACTATGTTTCCATTTCTACTTATATTTACTCTTAGCTAGCAGTTTAACATCAACAATTTTTTGTCAAAAAATGTGTTTGTAGGTAGTTGTCCTGACCAAGTGTTCATTTTAATCCAGAACTGTTTTGTAACATCAAACTTGGCAAATAGTGCAATGCCTAACACAGCTACTGCTAATTGAAATTTTAGTAACAAAAAGTTAGTAAATGGAGTTTTTAATCAATACAATTTATTACACAACAGTACTTTGTAAAAAAAAGTTTTATACTAACCTCTTTGACTAAAATATAAGGTATATCTCCATTTGATTCCGAATCCTTACCCAAGGATATTAATAGAACTTTTAATTTTTCATCAACAGTTCCCCTGGTGCAATATACAAATAATTCTGCAAATCTTTCCAAGTCCACAGTTACAAGGCGTGCCTCACCTTTACCGAACAAGTAATTATTTATGTATTGTGACAAACGAGCATCCATTTGACTGCCCCATAATTTCTAAAATATTAAAAACTCAAAGGATTTACAAACCAAATTATTACAATTCCTCACCGTGAGTTCATCCTCTTTAATTTCTCCAGTTTTACTAGCAAACCTTGAAAGAGTGCAAAACAATCACCTGTTCATCTTTGATAAGAAGGAACACTTGGCCGCTAACCTCTTGCTACTATTTATCCCCATTCCTTTTTAATGAATTTAGCCCAATTTTTATGACGGCAAAATTCAAAATTTAACGTAACGTGGTAACGTGTCTTGTATTTCTATCAATTTTTGCAACTACGTATTTGATATAATCAATACTTACAGATAATGCGGCGATATTAAGGTTATCGATGTATCACAAACAATTTATAATAATAATTCATCACATTCACGTAAAATCCACACATATATCACAGTAAATATTTACTCCTCGATAATCATAATAAAATAAATCATCAATTAAATCTATCCCATCTCATTTCCACCCAATAGGATTCGTTTGACATATACGACGTCTCTGTTCCACCTTTGTTCACGTGGGCGTGCGTATATTTGCCCTTCCAGATTGGTTATCAATTTAAGGGCGGCAATTTCCAAAATAGAATTGCTTAGGATATATACATTTTCTACTGCTCTAAATTTGCAATGTAATAACTAGATTTTTTTTTTACAAAAAACGTATGCGCATTACGAGTTTATATGACTATTTTGTATTTTTGTTACAGTTATTTATGATAATTAAATAACTTCCAATTAGATATACAATAGATATATTTACATATTATCACAACAACCTAAAATTTCCTTTCTAGGCAATCATATTAGTAACATTAAAGCAAAGGCGTAACGTACAATTGGTGGTCATAGAACAACTTTCCTTTTGTTGCATTTGCAATTGAAAAAAAATATTTTATCTTTTGCGCATTATTAAAATCACGCTAATATGAATGTATATTTTCCTAATTCAAATTATAATTAAGGTGTTTTGTATTATATTATTTAGAATAACTTTTGATTTATATATTATTATTATTATTAAAATATTTTGTTCAAAATTGGCACTTAAAAGAATCATTTTTTAAATTTGTTAGGTTGTTGGCAGTTGGTGTTTTTTTTTAACCTATAAACTGTATTTGACAGATTTGACATAACACGGACATAACCATACATAACCAAAAAAAAACGCCGTTTTATTAATTGTATAACTTTTCATTATTTATTCGTGTGATTCTGGCGTTTGTCAGTTATAACCATGTTATTTATTTCACAGCAAATTCCATATTGGCTAATTGGCGTTTTTCACTCTCCTCTTATTGTAGTAGAGTACCCTTTCTTAATTTTTCTATGCTTGGTTAGAAGGGCGAAGATCTCATAAAAAAATGAAGAATGTATTCATGGTTGCTGAAAAACCATCACTAGCCGCTTCCTTAGCTTCTATATTGAGCAATGGGAAATGCTCATCCAGACGAGGATTTAATGGATCTTGTAGCATACATGAATGGAGTGGCACTTTCAAAAATGAACAAGTACACTTTAAAATGACTTCTGTCTGTGGACATGTAATGAGTCTGGATTTCATAGGAAAATATAATAACTGGGATCGTGTCGATCCTGTGGAATTGTTTTCATGTCCAACTGAAAAGAAAGAAGCCACTCCAAAGCTGAGAATGCCCCAGTTCCTCAGTCAAGAGTCGAAAGGGTGTGACTACCTGATACTCTGGCTCGATTGCGATAAGGAAGGGGAGAACATATGCTTCGAAGTCATGAATGCCGTATCGAAAAGTATGAATGCAAATGTGTACAGTAATATTGTCACTTATAGGGCCAAGTTCTCGGCAATAACTGAAAAAGATATAAAGGCCGCCTTTAGCACATTGGGAAGTCCTAATGAGAATGAAGCTAGAAGTGTTGATGCAAGGCAAGAGTTGGATTTGAGAATCGGTTGTGCTTTTACAAGATTTCAGACCAAGTTTTTCCAGGGAAAATATGGTGAGAAATATCCTTTGTTACTTTTCGCGCAACTCCCTTCTGCTGATAGTAGAGAGATAATTTTTTTTTTACATTTTTTCTGTGCTCTGCAAATTGATAGGTGTTTAATTCTATTCTCTACAGAATTTACAATCTTTCTCAGCTCTTCCAAGTCTGCTTAGATGTTTTTTCAGTTTGTAACAATTTGACATGATCTCTGCTAGTATACAAATACTATTTTTAGTTAGGAAAGACCTCACCCAGTTATAGGTTCTAAGAAGAGTTTTAGCTCATTTAATTCTGTGAAGATTATCTTAACAATTGGGTTTTCTCTTCTGTACTTCACTTTTCGGTTTCTCTGGTATGATGCTGTTATTAATCCTGTAAAAGGGCTTGAGTCCTAAAAATGATGTGCAAGTCGATTTTTTTTTAGCGAAATTATCTATTATCTCATTCCTTCCACTCCTGTATGTCTGTGAATCCACAGATGATTCCTTTTGTCTAGCACATTTAGCATTCCCCGATCTTACTAGATTACTATTTCACTGTCTGTTTTGTCCAGTTTGCTTTAACTCTTTTTTGTTTGTTGTGGTTACATACTTTATAGATTTCTCTGTTGCCTGCATTATAAATACTGCTCTATACATTTCTTATATTTTTTCTAGATTTGATTTGCTTTATAGGTTTTCGTTCACTATTCTGTAATTCTGTATTTTAAAATTTGTGGGTGTTAGTGCTACTTAGCGTTCTATTTTCAGGTGATTTAGATGCATCTTTAATTTCATATGGTCCATGTCAAACGCCGACGTTAGGATTTTGTGTACAAAGACATGATACAATTCAAACTTTCAAATCGGAACCGTATTGGGTGGTACAAGTAACAGTGAAGAGCAAGGACGGAATCGAAGCAATTTTAGATTGGCAGAGGTTTAGATTGTTTCGATAAAGAAATTGCGAACGTAGTATTTTTGCAAAGATTAAAGAAAGTACTGGAGCGAAATCGTTAGTGTTACGAGCAAAGAGAAATACAAAGGTAGACCTCTACCCTTAAACACTGTAGAGCTGATGAGAGTTGCCAGCTCAGGATTAGGTATGGGACCTCATCATGCTATGCAAATTGCTGAAAAATTATACACTCAGGGTTACATCAGTTATCCACGAACAGAAACGACAAAGTATCCTGAAAATTTCGACATCATCGGTGTATTGAAACAGCAACAAAACAGTTCGGAATGGGGTAAAGAGGTCGCAGAAGTGCTATCGCAAGGAATCAGCGTACCGAAAGGAGGTCGAGATGTCGGAGACCATCCTCCCATAACCCCTATGAAACTGGCCGGCCGGAACGAATTGGACGGAGACGCGTGGAGGTTATACGATTACATAACTCGACATTTCATAGGAACTGTCTCTAGGGATTGTAATACATGTCCGAAAATGACTGTTTTCTCCATCAATCAAGAGGTGTTCTCGATTGTCGGTAAAACATTAATAGATCCCGGATACACCACCGTTATGCCGTGGCAAGCTTCGGGAAGAATGAGATCACTCCCGCTTCGAACAGATGATACGTTCCTATACAAGAAGCGAAATTGACGGAACACCAGACGAGTCCGCCCGATTACCTCACAGAAGCCGAACTGATTACTTAATGGAGAAGCATGGATCGGAACGGATGCTTCTATTCCTGTGCACATCAATAATATATGTCAGAGGAATTACGTTACAGTCGGAGGAGGTAGAAAGCTTATTCCTACTACATTAGGTGAGAATTCACTCTACTGACTTTTTGCATTTACATTAACACTGCTCACCCTGTCCCATCGCTATTCCTAATTCATTGTATCGCCCATGTTTTTTCAATAGCTCTTACCGACATTTAATATTATATATTCCATGGTTCTTGACTCTGTGTAAGTAAACAGTAATAGGGAAATGAAAGTAAATGGTTCAATTTCTCACAAATTCTTTTATTGACGACAACCGGTTTCATCCAATTACGGACATCCTCAAGTCACATCCAACAAAAATATTAACATTGCACGATTTAGACTGAAACTATACTAAATAAAGTGGTTAAAATTGTGTGAATTATTGTACAAATTAATAAATAAGTTACTGCTTTTTAAAAACTAAAACTTTTATTCTCTTAAAATTACATTTAAAATTTAATTTTACATCTAACTACTTTCAAGGTAATGTTCTTGCGTCGTCTGTGTTTTGTATCTTCGTTGCAAACAGATTGATTGATATTGTAACGTTTTTCTAGTTTTTAAAACGTTGTCAGGGTTTTAGAAAAACACACAGGCGATATATTTAAATTCACTTATTCTATTAACACAATTACGGTATTTAAAATCTATTAAAAATGCTTATTAATTAAATCACTTAACCACTAATGTCTTTATTTATGTAAACGATTTATTTGCACCGATATTTATACTACACGTACTAATTCACTTCGCGATCCGCACTATGCAACTCGTATCGACTGACTCCCTCCTGGCCAACCCGACGCGTTATTTATAGCTGACGCGAACTTCCAGATTGTTCGAGACCCTTCTAGAACGTCCTTCCAGATTCCTTCCAGAATATTCGAGAATATTCTTCGACCCGGTACTGCCCTCTGTCATTCCTCGTAGGTAGTTCTGTCTTCCGCTATGCTAGCGCCATCTAGGGACGCCTATCGGAATCGCCAGTTTCAAAAGTTGGCGCTCGTTACAATATGCACCGTCAGCCGATGTGTATACAGTTTATTTGATTTAGTCACGCCAGATATCTCGGCTGTTGTTAAAGATACGACAAAAAGTTAAAGAATTGTACACACAGATAACCTTACAGATGTTAGGGATATGCACAAAATTCTGCCTATTTGTTTCGATTCAGCTACAATTTTATACCAAAAAAAAAAAAAAAACATTTGATTTTCATTCATTTTGTACTGTTTTTGCTTATTTTTTTTTTGTTAGGTATTGTATTGGTGCACGGTTATCAAAAAGATCGATCCTGAGCTGGTGTTGCCTACGATGAGATCCGCCTTGGAGAACAATTGAACCTTATAGCGTTGGCAAAGCGAATTTAACGCCGTACTGCAGCATACGGTCGAAATATTCCGACTCAAGTTTCAGTACTTCGTCAAGAACATCGACGCGATGGATCAACTCTTCGAGGCGTCGTTCTCCCCTCTGAGCGCCTCGGGAAAGGCGTTCTGCAGGTGCGGCAAATGCCGCAGGTACATGAAACACATCATGGCGAAACCGGCGAGGTTGCACTGTTCCCAATGCGACGAAACGTTCAACCTGCCCCAGAACGGCAATATACGCCTGTTCAAGGAGCTGAAATGCCCTTTGGACGACTTCGAACTACCTCCTGGTCCACCGGTAACAAGGGGAAGAGTTTCACCTTCGCCCGTACTGCTACAATCACCCGCCCTTCAAGGACATGAAGAAAGCAACGTTGCAACAACTGTTCGCATCCCAGTTGTCCGTACAGTTTGAACAGCAACGGGTGTCCAGTTGCGTCGAATGCGAATTCGGTGTGCTCGTCTTGGATCCGTCATCGGGGCCAAAGTGGAAGTTGGCTGCAACCGGTGCGACGTCATCATCCACCTGTTCGGACGCGCAGAGAATCGCCGTGGGCGAGGCGGTGTGCGAGTGCGGCTCCCAACTGATTACCGTCGAGTACAAGGCGGAAAAGACGAAATTCCCAGACGATCGGACGGAGATGAGCGGCTGTATCTTCTGCTCGCCGCATTTCGCCAATCTGGTGGAGAAATATAAGGCGATGTCGTCTGTGCGGACGAGTAGGCGGCCGCCGATGAGGAATCATCCGAAAGCGGCGAGAGGCGGCGCCCGGGCCAGACCTAAGGATAAGATGGCGCAATTGGCGGCTTATTTCGTATAGTCACACTAAGAAATAAAATAGAATAACAAATACAGTAAATAAAATAGTATTTGGACATACTAATATAATTTATACATAAAGTTTTTTTTTTTTTATATACATAAAAACCATTGAAACTAAAACGAAATATAAAAACAATAACTAAAAATACATATTTATTTTATTTATTATTTTCTAGATAAAAATATTTGAATAACTGTTTATAATAGTAATTGAATCTATACTTACCTTAGAATTAACATTCAACTGTTAATAATTGATCACGATTATAATTAATAAATAACATTTATTAGTTGAAAACTGCTTTTATTTGTATTAGAAGTAAGAATACTGTAACATTTTTGTGGTTCACATAAATTACACAGACGATATAGTATATCGTAATAAATAAAAAGTACCTATTTCTACACTTATGAACACTAATAAATAACTAAAGCACCACTAAAACACTTAATTCACTATTTATTTTCACTGATCGCATATTTCAATAAACTGAAAGTGAAAAGTTTTTTACTTTCAGTTTTCGCCACTATAACTTTTATAGGTTATGTTGCTGAATTGACCCACCGCACAGTGTTCGTGTATTCCTTGATCGGCAATTCCCGGCGCCGACACGAAAAATTCCCGTTTTGACACTGCAATTCCCTTTCTTTGGCGGCAAATACAAACTTATTAACTTTTTTTAATAAATTACTTACTAAATTAAAATAAATGTACCGATACAATGGCAGATTAATTTTAACTAAAGCAAATGAAAAAACAAAATACAAAAATAATAAAAATTTAAATCTATTTTTATTGACGCAATAATATTTTATCCAATAATAATTCCCTCTAAAACAAAACTTTTTCCCTCTAAAAAGAAATTTTCCCTCTAAAGGAATTCCCTCTCATATACGAACACTGCCACCGCATTTCTTTTAGGGTTGAGGGGTAAGGGGATATCTGAATGTAATTATTTCATTTGCCAGAATGGGGAGACTGAATATGCACGAAAGAGAAGAACGTCAAATTAAGTAAACGACCAGGATATCGTTCACTTCGACCAGTTTGTTCACGAAAGAATACACTACTCTCTCTAAATATTGTCCATTCCGTTTCGTCAAGTGCATCTTTTTGTTCTAGTCTGGGTCTCGCACTTTCAAACTTTAGCAAGCTACCCACAAGATCGAAATAAAATATTAAAATCAGAATTTTTTATATATAATCAGAGATAATACCACCATATAATGTAGATTTTAACAGATTATAAAGTTTTGGATCGAATGAATGTCGAAAGAAAACATATTTTTATAGTGTAATTTAAATAATTACAGCAGAAATTAACTTTAATAGGCTTCTCAGAAGAATTCGATTTTGTCCAAAAATTGACGGTGTATGCATGGTTGTATATCCAGTCTACATTAAACATAAAAAATATAAATTATGTATAAGTAGCAGTATGTGCTGTAGTTAATGAAAAGCAATTTTTAAATGATATATGTCATTTGTAAATTCATCTGTATTTTATGCCAATGCAAGGGGTTCTATAATTTGCAATAATTATTCTTTTTTTATATTTAGTTTATGCATTTCGTAGTTCCATCTGTATAGGTATTCTCATATTTTAAATATTTTACATTTCCCTAATCTTGGTGAAATTAAACAGACATTTCGAGGGCAGTTGGTCCTTTGCGCAGACTTAAAATCTATCACCGTTACAGAATTTTTAATTCAAATTTTCAAATCATTTACTATCCAACCTCTGTAAAACATCCACATGCCTCAAATATTGTTGTCAATTTTAACAAAACTCTTTGACATAACATCCAATTGATGAAATGATGTTAATATTTTCAAAAATTATTCATAATTTGCCTGTATAATGACCATTGGTTACTTTTACCACAACGAGAAAAGATCCTGTCCGAGCCATTCTGTATAATTTGAAGCACTTTTTAGCCTGGCCCTAAATTGAGCGCCAAAATTGCTGCAGAACAGCGGACAATGCCAGGATCTGAACATCACCAGCATTGATAGTCACACAATAAACATTTAACTATTAGAAGAGAATGCTGTCAAAATACCAGCTTTAATTAAGAATAATGGTAAAATATAATTTATATATGCTATACCTTGTATGCCTTTGAGATTTTTTTTTGTATATAGTTAATAGACATACATTATAACTTACATATTTTTTTATAGATTTTCGACTATCAAAATTATGGTAATGATACTGTAAAAACCGGAAAAAAAATTAATTATTTTGTATATACATCCACCCTGTTTTCGAATGTATTGACATTGACCAGCAAATTCCACTAGGCAAAGCAGTAACGTGTTATCGTCCGAATTCTTCAAAGTTCTCGATATTGCAGCATAGACGATATCGAGTGTTCGGAATCCCTAGGTTGGTTATATTTATCGTCGATATCCATACTAATCAAAGAGTAGTAATATTTAGTTTTTGAATCGCCGCCAGCTCATACGTATCTTTCGGGAGTGACTGTATATGTGCTTATTTAAAATCATGTAATATAGTAAGGTGCTAGTTTTCTTGGATCAGAAACGGAATTGAAATCTCAAAACACCACTATTCAGCCCAATAATTTATTCATAACAATTAACTGTAATCACAGACAAGTACTGTTATGCATAATCCAACCAGGTGACCTAGCGAAACCATAAGAAAAATACAGAAAATTATTAAGTATTCACCAAGGCTACGACGCTATACGAAATCGCCATTATTAAAATGAACAGATTAATTCATCACATTTTTCTGTTTTTTTTTTTGTTTGTAATGAACGAGTAACAGTAGTTAGTACGACAGCATGTTATATTAATTATTTAATTAATAAATACGCGCCTATCATCTATTTGTATTTATTATGTACACTTTTGACAGAATACACAGTGTTTGGTAGGGACATGTCTTATACCTATATACCTCTTAAATGAAACCACCATCGCCCTACCGAACACTCTGTAGATTTATCCAAGCGAATTTGTATGTTCGTACAAGCATTTTTATTTTTTGTCTCAGGCGTATAGGAACGTGAACAATTATTATATTATCTTCTTTACTAAATACAATAGAATAAATGTAGAGATTTTTATACAATTCATGTTTCAAATAAAATAAAATATTAGAATAAAGTCATATAGCGAAATAAATATCCATACATCTGTCCGTATAAAATTATCTAGTCATAAAAATGATGGATACACAAAAGGGTGATCTTTATTGTTATAATCATTCAAATTAAATCAAAAAAAAAAATCAACTGAATTATTAAAGATATACCATAAATTGAGATTAAGATTTTTGTTTAAAATTGAATTAGTAAATATCAGAACGAGATAAAGACCAACCTAATCTGTACATCGATCCATATATCTATGTTCCCGCAAAGTATGAACACCTTTATTAAAAAGAAATATCAAGTTGTCGCGAGTAAATTTTGAACCACTTTCATTTGCTGCTAAATTACTATCTATCTTAGGAAACGGCTTAAAATTGGTATATTAATGTCTTTTAGTGCCAATTGAGACACAATTAAGAACTCATTCAAACAGAATATACGGACTTTTTAAAACCTTACATGAGCCAATCCTTTCATTTGATGTGATCAATGAACTATATACAGTACTACGCATTTGGGTGCACGCAACGACTGGGAAACGGTCTGTCTTCCGCCATCTTTGAAAGTGACAAAATAGACGTAAAGACCTGACTAGGTAGACTACACTTTCATGTTGTGCAATATCAAGAGGAGTAAATGCCATTTTTGACATATTAAGGTTTTGATTTAGTATGGTCGTATATATGTCTTATTACATGCCCTGAAAAAAAAAAAACTAAGAGACAGCAATTCTGGTATGTTTAATTATGTATCATTTTAAGTGAGTTTTCTTCTTAATTCTCTTTAAAACGTAATTTTGGCACACACTCCATTTTACACTTCTATTTTTGATATTATTTTATAATATTATTGAATAATAAAATCAACGCATTTAAAATAATTAAGGTTAAATATAAATATATAATAATTGTTAAATTGGAAGTATTGCTTGTAGAACATTGACAGTATTTCCTGATATTTTAGTTGCTACTGAAATAATAGTTCCTTTAATGGCAACACCGTATTTTTTTAATATAATTTAATATATTAAATGTACAAAAATACATACAAATGTCGCAATTGACAGAGGTGCTTGGTTTGCCTTTCCCATGGCTTTAAAAAATCTTTAAAAAATGAATTTGAAACTCACACTGTATCAACTAGTGTCTAGATATGACGAAAAGAAATGCAATCGGAATATCTTTACAAGTTTTAATTTTTTTAAAAAATTGTATTTGAAAATGAGACGATCCGGCGCCATTGTGTAATTCACGCTAAAGCAAAGAACAATAAAATTGTAGCTATGAGAACCCCAACAATTTAATAAAATGTCCAATCACAAAACGGACACTGACGCTGTCAATTTACAATAAATGCTCGAAATTTTGTCTATCCATTCTTGAACAGTTCTCTAATGTTCTACGAACACTTTAGTGAATATGCATGTCACAATATTCACGAGTTGTGTACATTTTTGAACAATTTGAAAGCAATAATACCACACAATAATTTTATAACTGATAGAAGTGACATTTCTAGTGACTGTATGCTAAATCTGGCAAATTATTCTGTTGTTACCTATAACATTTAACTAGCTGTTTTTCTGCCTTAGAGCTTTTAACTTTTTATTAGCAAACTCCCTTTTCTGTTGTAAACTTATCTTTTGCAATAACAAAGGTCATATATTATACCGTTTGAATGACCGAAACCTAATACAAAACTTTTGTATCAGAAACCACAAATCGCAAAAAAAAAAAATTACAGGTATCTTGTTTACATTTTTACAGCTATGCACGTTTCTTTATCACTTCTCAGGAGTTGGCCCGGTGCTTTTAAATCACCCTGTATAATATTTGTAAATTGACAAAAATCTTTAAAAAATAAAAATTTAAAATCTCCCGCAGTATCATAATTTAATGTATCCAAAATTTTCAATATAAACAATGCAAAACATTTGTGCTGTCATTTATTTTATTTAGAAAGGTTGGCTGATGCGAGGTTTTAAAAAACTTCCATTCGTTGTTATGGATGTGTGTTAAACAATGTTGCCTTGGTTCTATTTTATTTATATTAGCCTTTAATTTATTTCTTTTTTTCTGATTGTACCTTAATCAGCACTACAGCGTCTCCTTGCCGATCTAACCTACATTATAAAATACAGACAAGATCAAATTCCATATAATCGCGGATAAAATCAAAGCGACAGATATAAATGTAGATATCACTTAATGAAAATAATAGTAATAACGCTAATGTAAAAAATATAAAATCATTTTAGAATCTTTCACAATATACTTTATATACTATTATTATTATTATATTATTATTACATGTAGTATTTGGTTTATACCTATTGCAAATTCTCGCCGGTGTTAAAGGCATAATATGTAGTAGGTAAATTTAAAACAGTTATCAACATTTACAATATTATTTTTGTTTTGTTCGTTATAACAATTAAAATACTCCAATACTGTTCAATTTATGTCATTTATTATATGAAAGAGATGGGAACTAGGACGTAGCTGAAGTGGAAGAATATAACACAATCTATAAAGTTTCTCTCTGCTATAGTACACAAATATTCCTACGAAAAAAGCAACGTCTGGTGCTAAGTGGTAAGTGAGTGAGTGAGAAGATAAAGTTTATTTTATTTATTATCTAACAGATGCGCTTTTTTTTCTTCTAAATATATATATATTGTATATTTGAAAATAATTCGCGTTGCAATTCAAAACGTGTCGACAGACGTGCTCATTACGGCGATAAGGAGTACCTCGAAGTAGTAAGTACCCCAGATACGGAGTGACCTAAAATGACGCCTAATCGACGTCAATATCACGTAACATTGACGTCTATTAAACTCACATTTAGGGTCATTCCGCCGCCTGGATAGCATGAATTAATCAAACAGTATTGCATCATTTTTTTTTTTATCATCTCTCCGTGATCTTTCATTCAATCCATACGGCTATCGATTAATTAGTTAGGTAAGTAATATAATTTCTCTCTCTATTATAATATTAGTAATTGATTCAATTCGATTCGGCTACCAGAGTTTCTCAACGTCATATTGACGAAACCCCTGTTCTTCCTCACGTCCCAGTACTTGCCTGTACTCCCACAGGTCCTCCTTCTCGTCCTGCTTGTGCGAGAACCACAGCGGTTCGTAGACGACATTCGCCTCTTCGCGCTTCTTCCGTCGGTCGCGTTGTGCCGTCTCCAGTTGCAGTTTGACCGACTCGGCCAGCGACAGGTCGCCGTTCTCTAGGGCCCTCTGGTCCGGCCTGAGGCGGGTATCGGTGGGCGGTAACAGGTGGGCGTCGGGACCTTTCTCGTTTCAGTTCGATCGCGAATTCTCGTGAAGCCGTAGTAGCGTCGTGATCGGGAGGCATCGTGCCGCGCCTCCAGACGCATTTGGGGCCGGCGCCACGCCGCAGTACAACGCCCCGACCACTTGCCGAACAGCCGGTAGACGGGATTGCCGGTCTCGTCGTAAACGGCGCCGACTATCTGGAAAGGTAAAAGTTTGTATCGGTTTTTGTAAAACGGTATATCGCAAAGTCGTTACAATAAAGGCACATACACACAACACCGACAAATTTGTCAATCAATAATTAAATATCCCCTTATACTATTTATCGCAGATTGTAGGAATGTAAAATGTTTTTTTGCCCTTGTTAAGTATAAACATACCTGTCAGCTGATGGGATGCTGGGGGTAGACACTTAATAGGAGAAACTTGGTCAAATTTCCCATTGTTATTGTAATCACGTGTAATTTTTATATTGCTGTCGATGGTGCGCTGTATGCAATTAGAAAGCTACATTATCGATGTAGCTTTGAATTGTGAATAACTTATAACACCTCATTTACCTGCGCTTAAACTGCGTTGAGTCAAACCAACAACAACAAAATCTAATGTTGTTGAGGGATTTCGATGTGTTTCTTATCATAAACGGTCGGAAGGATATGGCTAGACCAACATGCAAATATTTTAAAGTCTCAATTTTTTTTTTTTTTTTAATATCTCCGGAACTTGACGTGCTCATATTTATTTTACGCGTGTTTATGCTCATGTGGACAAAGCTTAATGCAGTGCGTGATGATAGTTTAGGAGGCGTGTCCATGCAGTCATGCCGTCCATGTTTTACGTTGAAGACATTTTGTTGTTATAGTCCAAGTCTTATAGTTATTATTGTGGTTATAGTTCGTTTTTAGTTTTGTCCGTTATTTATTCTCATTACGACTATTAATACAAACTCAGTGCATTTGTTTTTGTTGTATTAAAGTGATTAACGTTTTATTGCGAACAAAGGTCAGTGCTGTAAAATGGCGAACTCTTGAATTTACAAAAATAATATTCCACACTCGATGTCAAAGATCCATTAATTCTGCTGTATTCAACTTCCCTAACACTATGAAAGATACGTCGTTGTGTATAACTTTGTTCAGATACTATAACTTTTATAAATAAAATATCTTTATATATTATTTTAGTGTTGTATTTATATATGCACATTTTATCATATGTATGTGTATATACCAAATATTTCATTACTATAATAGTATAATTATTACAAGATTGTACTATTATAGTCATGAAATATTTGGTATATACACAAATAGAACTTTCAAATACCAAAAGTATATAAAATAACCCATTTGAATATACCGCCAGATTAGTTGTAGTTCGGTGTGCTGAAGTCGGTGGCGCGCAACCCTGTCGAACAAGTAGAGCATTAAGTGTCCTCCCCCAGCTGGGATGTAGTTTAGGTATCAAACATTTTCAAAAAATATGTTAATAAGGTTGCATATAATTTAGGCAAAAGTATACCACTACAGTTATTCTTTACTTTATACTTTGTTTTAAAATTAGAAGTAGCAGCGGAAGAGACCGGTTCACAAGGTAAAATTTTTATTAACGTGAGAGAATTATAAAGAAAAAGGGTAAAAGATAACGGCAAATTCGATTTTGACGTCTAACCAGGTGGTTATTTAATCTTAATAAAATAATCTGTAAAGATTAAAATACTTGGGTGTGAAACGACGATTTGTAGTTTATTATAATAAAGTCATTTCATTCAGATATTTTTATTTTAAAAAGTAAACTATACTTATGTGTACCACGTTAATAATTAATATTGATCACCTTCTCTATTTCCATATGTCTATGAAAAAATACCCAAGTGCTGTAAACATTCAATACATGGAATGGTTGCTATAATACCCTTATTAGGTGACTCCCAAACATGTGAATCGTATTCAAAATATTATTTTTCTCATCCAGACATAAATGGCCCTAGCTGTAACGCTTTCTTGATGAGAAAAGTGTCGAAAAAGTGCTTGAAACTGTTTCCTCCATTCCACTTACGGCTCATTAGCAAATAAGTAATTAGGAAAAATATTTTTTTTTTGAAATACTGTTGATAGGTCACGTTGATAGCTTAAATAAATAATAACATGATGATCATTTCGAAAGTTTTCTTTTTATAGGTATCAAGGTTATGTGAAAGCCACGGCTAATTTAAATCACTCCTTTTAATTTTAAGACAAAGTATAGAATGCAAAAAATAGGTTGCACTGAACGAGAAGGGTCCTTCAATAAATTTATTTAATTTCATTTTGGCTAATATATATGTTGTATGATTTTAGTTATAGTGCAAATAATTAAAATTATATGCACCGTAACTAAAATCAATCTTAAAAAAAAACAATATTCCTATAAATTTTCACTGATAGAAGTATTTAAAAAAAGTACCAAGTACATTATTAGACTCAAGCCTCTGAAACTTTAGCTTCGTTCTTTTCAGCACTGCGCTAGAATCAATAGTACTATACTACAAATGAACAAGAGCAGCGGTGTTGTGCTGTTATTACAGAACAAGATGCTAAAAAGAATGCATTAATTGAAAAATCACTGAGATTATGTCAAACTAACCTACGCTGCCATAATATTAAATTACATTACTGCACTACCTCCTGGGCTAATAATAAGTAAAGCCGTATCTAACGTCAATTTGACGTCATTCGCACTAAATATAACGCTTTAATGCACATGCACACCAATTGAGCTAGTACAGTCAGTTCATTTAAAAAGAACAAAGCGCTTTCATCATCGCGAACAGCACTCACCTCGTGCCTCTTCGCCGACCAATAGCTGGCTTTCGCGAAGGTCAACTTGCAGGAGATCCGTCCGTTGGTAATGGCAACTCTCCGTACTGATCGACCCAAAGTTGACTGCTGAACAGATTGTGAACGCACGTGGTCACTTTATTCCAAGAGTAAGAGATCGCCGGTCCTAGCAGGAGGACGTGCACCTGTCCCATCGGCTGGAACTCCATACTCTTCCCCCAGAACTTGGTCTTGATGCGCGCCTCCTGCCAGAACGTGAAGTTGCGACTCTCCGCGTGACAGGCGCTTATCGGCGGATGATGCGACACCTGTTCCGCTATGAATCGGAATCCTTGTCCCCCGTATGCACTCGTACAGTCTCGCCCAGCAGCGGATTGAAGGGTTTATTCGCCGGCTACGCAGCGAATTCGCGTAGGCGGAGACGGCGAACGCCGCCACCTGGACCATCCTCTCGTAGGGATCATCCAGGTCGGCCGCCTTGTCTAAGAGTTCCGAGTATTCTAGATCCTCGCAGAGTCGCTGTAACATATTCAAGGGCTCGTTCAAGGCGACCGGCATACTGATCTGTGACAGGTCTTTCCCGATATTCCTGCACAGCAAGTTCCACAGCGATAGGCCCTCCGTGTCAGGCCTGGGGGCCGGCAATGTAGTACGGCGACCCGTCAAACCTTGTTGAAAATTTATACCTGCAGAGAGGAAACAGAAAAGAGAACGGTTCATGTACTGATCTTTCATCCATAATTAGGTAAATTAATGACGGGTGAAGTGTGTTAAAATAATTACTGTTTGTTGGATTTTATAAATATATGTAAAAGACAATAACACAATGCATACATGAAGACAAACTATATTTAAAATACAAAACTGTAAGGTTCTTGAATAGATGAAGAGTATGTTTTACAAAAATTTGAATGTGTTATTTATTAATTGCACAAAACATCATGTTGTTAATAACAATAGTGAAAGTCTGCAAAAGAAAATAAATACCTTCACCTTTTAAAACACATAAATAAGCCGAAAAATCCGCTAATCCATTGATTTTTCATTTGTAATTTGAAATAATTACTTCCTAATCAGTTCGAGATTGTAATTTATTTACTACATTCAAATTATCCATTCGTTACCGATTTCGGCATATATTTTGCCTTCTTCAGGAGAAAAACAGAAATAATTAAATGTATAAATAGTCGATTAAATTAATTACAATATGTCTGTTTTTAAAGAAGGCGAGTTATGTGCAGAAATCGGTAGTGAAAAGATAATTTGAATGTAGTAAATAAATTATAACTTCGAACTAACTAGGAAGAACCTTTCATGAATGATTATTGAGAATTAAATTGATGGAATAAATGCAATCCAGAATTTATAAGGACTGTTTTTTTTTTCTTTTCCTATTACTTATTTTACGCATACAAGGCGAGTATTTAAGAGAAACCCATATCTCAATCTCCGACATAACAAGGCCAGTGATTATATACAAGAACACTAACCAAGTCGATTTAAAAGCGAAATAACTTTAACATTAATCGAAAGATGTCGCTTATACGCGCAAATTAAGATTAGAGCTAAACCAATATGTACTTATTATATCTGACAGCGCTCTCTATCTAAGAGTAGTAATACCAGGATCAATATAAAATCTGAAATATTACTTTGTTTCAAGATATTCTAATTTGGTGAACAGTATCTTTTTAGGTATATTTGGAAATATTGTATAGATTCGTGTAAGAGTTGATCTTAAAAAAAAGCAGTACTAATAAAAACTAGGATGTGATATATTTCATAAAAGTTTTGTGAAAATTACTATCTGTTGACGAAGTTATATATTTATATATGTAATACTGCTAATAATTTCGAAACGCAGTGTTGGTTATTGTTTACCTATACGTTGCAGTGCCGTAGCTTTTAGTTATGTTTTTATTATAATACGTACACCCCCCGACAAAAATTTAGACGCGGTAAAAATTTTAAGAATTTTAATATAAGGGAATATCTTTACAAAACTAGCAAGATGTCTTAGTAAATGTGTATTCATAAAAGTAAAATAAATTCTAGTGATGCATAAAGTAAATAAAAAATTATTATTCAATACTTTAAAAAAAATTTTGCCACAATTATGCGTTAAATTTATATAAATCTATTAATAGTAGACTGTTAAATAAAGGGAAATCTACACACTACTGATCATTATTTGTTTTTTTTTTTATTTATTTGTAACAGAACGTCTAAGTTGTTGTCGGAGAAATTGTTTAAAACATTGAATAATATGTTTTTATTAACTTTATGTATTTTTGAGTTATACGTATTAGCTACAGAGTTTCTTCTGTAACGGGAAGATTGGCAATATGGGGTTAATAGTTTACTACGACATATACATCTATGGATACTTACAATATTTTCTTCGTAGGTGAATCTGTTAAGGTGACTTTGAATTACTGATACTGTATATTTTCTAATTTATATTCTATAGTTTTACGAGTAACATAATAAAGCTTGAATTTTATTGAGTAGTTTATTTATCATCAATATCAATTTTCAAAAATAAATTGATTATCAAAGATAAATTTAGGCAGGGGTGGGTACGATAATGTGGAGTATACTATTACGTATGCATTAATTTTAAAATTTAGCATTAGTTCTAAGCACGGCCGTATTTGGAGGTGTAATTCATATTCGCAGTTAGCTTATTCGCTTACATATCTAGTATAGTGTATGATTTTGTTATGGTAACGGTCTTTTAGTTACAAACTAGTTACTTTAAGGCAGGTAACTTCATTGAAATTTACTGTGACATTAATTTTGCGCGCTAACTGAGGGACTTTTACTATATATAGTTAATACAAAGTTATGTCGTCGATATTGTGCAACGATGCATTTCGTGCAAAATCCTATATGACTTAAAAACAATAATTTTTATAAAAATAACGGAATAAATGACATCTTACTGGAAACATATGCAGGAGTCTCTTGCCCAGGCACACGTGATGAAACAGGCGCGGTAGCATCAAATGTGACGTTATAAGGGAATTCAGGAGCTGGATAAACGGATACACAGTCAAAAGTAGTAAAAGGGGTCTCCACCACGGATGGTAATCTAAAAGAAATGCACAAAAAAAAAAAACGTACCTTCTATCTCTGACGCATTATTGGTTTGATTAAAATCAGCCCCTAAATCGGATTCAGAACTGATGCTCCCTTCGCCGCTGCTCAACGAGCCAGCTTCGCTACTGCTATCGGAACCTCTGGTCCTTATCTCCGCCTCCAGATCTTCGCCCTGATTCTCGTCCGCGATTTCGGACACGCGCTTCTCAGTTCCGGTATCCTCGGCGTCGAAGAACTCGCTACAGCTCATGCACGAGGAACTGTAGCTCAGGGAATTGTTGAATTGACGATGCTGTAAAGGTATTTTGAAAATTTCACCTACGCGTGCATACGATTTCAAGTACGAGTACAAGTTACATTCTTACAGTGTCTGAGACCGGATCCAACGACAACAGATCGGTTAGGTCCGAAACGTCGTGCACTTTCGTGAGTCTGTTTCTCAGTTCCGCGTTTTGCTGTAACGCCTGGCTGAGGTTGGCCTTCAGACTGGCCACGATGGCGGGACTCACGCCTAGCGACATACTCTGCAGGCCGGATTCCACCTCGATGGCCGCTTTTAATCTATCTCGTTCGGTTAGGAAGTTAGAGGAGACGCTTTTCAGGCCAGTCAATACTTGAACGGAAACGTTTCATTTAATATGCTTTATTATTCGTTAATAAATAATTCTTCGACAATTAAATGCCTCCCCGCAAAGATATTGAATAGGTAGAAACAAAATCACTTCGATTTGTTTGTCTCCAACATACCTCATTCAATATATCAAAATTAAAACAAACTTCCACTAGTTTGTGTTTACATATTGAATTGAATTCAAACATCTATTAATAGACTGCAGAAAAGCTAAATAACTATAGTTTAGAAACAGATAAAAAATGAAACTTATTTACTAGCTAGGTCAGTGTTCGTATATACCTTGATCGGCAATTCCAAGCGCCAACACGAAAAATTCCCGTTTTGACACTGCAATTCCCTTTTTTGGTGGCAAATAAAAACCTTATTAACTTTTTTTAATAAATTACTTACTAAATTAAAATAAATGTACCGATACAATGACAGATTCATTTTAACTAAAGCAAATGAAAAACAAAATACAAAAATAATAACAATTTAAATTTATTTTTATTGATGCAATAGTAATATTTTATCCAATAATTCCCTCTAAAACAAAACTTTTTCCCTCTAACGTTCAAAATTCCCTCTAAAAAGGGAATTTCCCTCTCATATACGAACACTGAGCTAGGTTCGTCATCGTGTTTAGCAAAGTTCCACACCTTATAACACTGATCTATTATCTATAACAGTTTACAACTTGGGTCAGAATACAGTGGTGTAGTGGTTATGTACACTATAGCTTTGTTTGTTTGTCTGTTTGGAGCAGTATCTACTGACGTCATCAGAGTAACTTGAGAGCGTCTCAGAGTTGGATTTAAAGATGGTACAAACAAACGCGCTCGATTGCAATGTAACCTTAATTTTATTATTTACTATTGTCATATTGACACTGCTATTATGAATAGGAAAAGTAAAAATATTTTTTTCAAATTAATGAATGTAGACTACAATAAAAATGCATCATATACTAGTATTTATGTACCTACCAAGGGAAGTTTTTAAATTATAATGATCGTTCTTTACATCAATCACATTGGTGTCATTATATTATCTATTTTGTGCATATTTGATGCAGTTATAAATCGGATTACATTTACAAACGACAGCTTACAACACGGTGTTAGTGCGATTAGGTTATGTTGCACAAATTGCTCGTAATTGCTGGGATGGTCGGAACCGCGAGCAGAAAGAGGATCCTTCTTGTGATCTGGATTTGCTTGCTCTAAAACAAACAAACACGCACAAATCATGCTCTAAAATACTAACAAACGCGTAAAATTCCTTGGATCTGATCTAAATCAGACAAACAAACAAACCTTATGTTAATAATTAAATGCGAATGGAGAGTAGGTAGGCAATCAATCTAACAAAGCCATATAGTTGTAATCCAATATGCACAATTCTTTTAAAAGGTAATATTTCGAATTTTATTTCATTGTGTACTTAAGACCCTTTTCGCCGATGAATATCTTGAATATGATGTTCATCAATATTTAAAAGCGTGCATTTTATTATCGAAACTAAGACATTATAAGCATTAGTGTTATGCGAATAATTTTCTCTCGACTCAGGATGGATTTTGAAGATGTATTTGGCGATAGGAGGAGTAACAGTTGTCAAAACTTGACGTATTGTGAAACGGAAGTGACATTAGTATATATATTATTGTATTTGCAGTTTTTTGAAGATTCATATATTAAAGATTCAGGTGGACGCATTCAAATAAGAGTAGTTATTCAAAAGAATCAAATATTGTCCACGTATGTCAAAGATATAACAGAAAAAAAATGCTCTGCAACAAGACAGGTTTGCATCAATGACAGCGCCGTTTTTCGGGAAAGAAATACATTAATAAGTAGTATTCAACAATTACAAACGTTTTATATACTGAAAATCAATAATCGTAATCTAAATCGTATATTATTTATCTGAACGTTAGGAGGTAAACGTGAAATCCATCAGTTGATACCAGTTTTTGAATATTTCACATTATCATAGCGTACCGCACACGAATTAAGAAATACACTTCAAATCCTAAAAAAAAAACATTTGTGCT
This sequence comes from Protaetia brevitarsis, assembly GCA_004143645.1. Taxonomy (NCBI): domain Eukaryota; kingdom Metazoa; phylum Arthropoda; class Insecta; order Coleoptera; family Scarabaeidae; genus Protaetia; species Protaetia brevitarsis. The sequence continues at coordinate 2,314,280 of RXPK01000180.1, read as the reverse complement.
TGGGACGAATATTTTTTAGGATTCGATTCGCTAACAAGATACCGCTAAATGAAGCTTCCCAATAGTCTTATGAATCGGTCAATAGATATCGCTGACTTTAGCAATGGCACTGCATATTTGAAACTCGGTTAGGTTGAGACCATAGAGAAGTTAGTGTAGAGCGGAATCTTATGTATATTGAAACGTTCGCGTGCATTCGCGCCATCTAATGAGCTTTGCGCGTACTATTTACAAAAGCGGTACTATTTAAATGGGTTTTATTTTATAGATATATCAAGAAACTAAGGTATATGCATAACAACTTAAGTAATAATATTCACATAGATACATAATGTTCTATAAGATTATAGCTTATTCCATGTGAATATTATTACGTAAGTTGTATGATTCTATTTATATTTTTGTATATTTTATTTACTTTGATGCTAATGACCTGTGTAATTACCCACAGAGGTATTATATTGTGTCTGTGTTGATTTGATCAGTGAGAATAAGTAAATATTAAATAAACGTGCAAAATAAAAACTTCCATTAAGTTTCTGTTAATACCTACATATATTTTAAAAGTTGCTGTGATAAGAAGTATGTTGACATATGTTTGATGTAATAAGAACAAAAAAAAACACTGCAGGTAAAAGTAAATAAAGAAATAACAGTAAAACACTCAAAACTAACACTATTACTAATGAAACGAATGTAAAATAAGTAATAACTACGGAAACTGGAAGGCACGTCGAAAACAAAATAGATTAAAAACATGGCCATCAATTGACTAACGACACGAACCACGGGCCACAGCCGCCATAGCACGAACGAACTATCCAACGATCCCCCTCAGTAATAAGGTAAGCCAACCACAACACAATACCAATACACATATAGTTATTACACAAATATTACTAAACATAGGTTGTGGCTGCCATCTATTGAGATTTGCGCCGGACTACGATTTGCTTTCCTTGTCTGACACGGCTGGAACTTTTGACCAGATATAAGTGACTACCCCATGGTTGAGACTAAGCAAAGATGTGAACCTTGTACGCATTTGCACGATATACGAAGTATAGATTTATCGCCGGATCGATCAAATAACATAGATTGCCACTTTCATTTCACAATACGTCAAATTTTGATGGCTGGCGGTTTCAACCGCGGAGAAAATTATTCGAGCGCTAATGTTAATAATGTCCTAGCTTCGATACTAAAATGCAGGGTTAATGATTTAAGGGTGTTCATCGGCAAAAAATGTTTTAAGTGCAAAATAAAATAAACATCGAAATATTAGGTATTTGAAGAATTGTGCATTACGGATCATAATTATATGACCTTGTTAGATTGGCTGCCTACCTAAAACGTCATTCGCATTTAATTATTAACATAGTGTACATTGAACATATTTTTATTATATTAATGATATATTATAATTATAAACAATAAAGTAATAACACAAAATATATAGTTAATAGTTCTTGATAGTTTTATTTTGCGAATGGCATTTGCAAAGTGAAGTTATACCTTGTCTTTTGCAACGAATAGGGTATGTTGGAGACAATCAAATGAATGAAGGAAACATCAGAATGATACCTCCATCTATATAATATCTTTGACTCCTCGTTAGATCGTATTCTAAGAGAAACGTACATAAACCGATTATATTCAAGGTTGTGCTCGTTACGGTACGGTGTGAGAACAGAAATAATATTTTAACTACATACCGTTTTTAGCGAGCACTAGAAAATCCTCCCTGTTCTGGATGTCGGGCCCACAATAGGAATGTTTATCGGCATTGGAAAAGTGATCGCTGGGTAAGCTGAGCGCCTGGTTAGTCATGCCAACTCCCAGGTTGTTCACGTTGGTGTTGCTGGCGCTAGAGTTCTGCTGTGATGACAACGAAACTTTATTAGTTAAACGATTCTGCGCCCAAGCAACGGAGACGTTATCAAGTTCGGTCATACATAATCACATCTGCTTAGTATTGTAAATAATTTTTTTTTTTGACATTTTCAAACTGTAATTCTTAATTATTCATGAAAATTTCCAACTAAATAGCCTACTACCAAGCGCACAAATAATATCGGTCGAATTACACATTTACACAGAGCAGAGCATCCCAACCAATTAATATTGTTTTTCAAACTTAAGCAGTAACCATAGGCAACCAAGAGCATTATATTGCGAAGGTAAAAGTGTCGAGAATTCTCAAAATTACAAAGATATAATAAATAGTCTAATTTTAACATAGACAACCCTAAAAATGCAAGCAGTTCACAAAAAATACTTGCTTTTTGTTGGAAGAGATTAAGGGAATTACAATCTTTGTATTTATAGCCCTTATTTTTTGTTTTGTGTGTAGACAAGACAATGTAGTAAATGTCATTGATTGAGTTTGTGTTTCAGCAGAAGACTTTCCTCTGCTACCGCTACTTACCACTTCATCATCAACAGTTGGGAACGTATCGTACTTCTGCTGTTTGCACGCCTCCAAGAAGTGTGTGTATCATGATGTAGTATCACGTAGCGTAGCGTAAGTAGCACAACAAAAATTTCGCTATAAAATATGGTCGTTTGCTCCCAACAGTTGTGAATGTATAAGTGACGTAATGCTAGGTAGCATACGCATCTAGAAGAAGCAAGGGAAACAGTTGGCAACTGTTTGCTTCTGCTGAATGCGCCTATTGTCTCCAAAAAATGACTCTTAGCGGGGTTGCGTTATATTAGCACCAGACGCCTGTCTCAGTTGTCTTCCTGTTCTTTCACTCCAATAATAAAGTGCGTGAGTCAGAGAGAGAAGTACAATTTAGAGCCAAAAAGGCCGCTATTCATTATTTGTAATTATTTGCTACGTTAAGCAACAGTGTTCCAGCGATAAGCAACTATTTGCTTGGTGGATTGTTTTTATTTTAATTGTTAATATATTAGATAGTTCTTGATTTCTCCTTTTTCCCTATTACATTCGTGGTTAATTTAGATTCTTGAAATGTCTATGTTATTTAATTTATATTTTTCCCTTTATGCACGTATTTTTAAGCTTATATTATATCTATTTTGATTAATAAGTTTGTAAAATAAAAAAAGCGTATGCAAGTACGTATTGTGTGGCATTTTAATGGTAATAAAGAAATTATTACTGCTATTACAAAATAGTACAATAACAAACAATAAGTTGAATTACAAACGCCGTAAAACTCCACTAATCAATCAAACGTTACTTCTAACTTCAACAAATATAGTGACTTTTGTAGCCAACCGCCTACAGCTGAATCAGCTGGACTCTAATTCCGCAATATTCTCTAACACATTGGCGGAATGAATTGCGGTACTTTATACAGCTGAAGCCATCGTACGATGTATAAAACTGTTCATATTTGGGATGGCACGTGTGGTATATCTAATGACTTTAGAATCTGGTGTAACAAGCAAGTCAATATAAATTTAAATAATTCGACAGGCCGTATAAAGCAAACTTAGAAATATTTGTTATTGGTACAAAAAATACTGTGCCAACCTCGTGTGTGATATATTTCACGAATGAATGGCCAATTTCCTTATTTGGTTCGTAAATAACTATTATAATTATATTTGTAAATAAAAATGATCAAAAAGCCTGGAGAATAGTTTAAAACAATAAAACAAATGTCAATAAACCCATCAAACAAGCAGAGTGCTGTAAATAAATCTTGATAATAATATCATGATCAACTATGGCTATTCCCTAAGTTTCAAAATCAAACTGTAACAGGCCAGCCCTCTGGGAGAGCCTTTATTCTTCTGCAATATAATACTTGAGAAAGCACATTGCAAAGCAACCGTCACATTCACTAAAAAACAAAACAAAAAAAAAAAACATAGACAAACAACGCTCAATCATTCGAATCTGTTTCATTCTCTGCTCTCTGGAGATTTTCGGATAAACGGAGTCGGAATAAAAGGAAGAGGAGAATATTTAGACACGTGTTCACTTGGAATGGTACAAAACAAAGAGTCGTCTCTTGTCGATGAAAATCGGGATCAGAGCATAAATGAATGACTAACTAACCGACAGCGGCGACGTATTGTCGGCGTCAATAATCGATGCCCTGTTGAAGGACATCGTTAGGTCGACGCTGCCCCCTTTCGACGATTTTTTCTTCTTCAGTCCGAACTTCTTGCCTTTTTTCACGTTCGGCGACAAGCCCTCTCCCAACGACTGCAAAACAACAGGACAACATCAACAACAACCCCTTCAGAAACGGAACGAACTACTCAAACAACAACATTAGAACATCGTCATCAAGTACAAGAACGATAGGAGGAGCCCGGCCACAACACCGAAGACTTACCTCTGTCTCCCCTCCTAAAGAGTTAGTTATGATGTACGGCGAATGACATTCGACGTTCTCCCAAATTCTCTTCAATTCGTTGAGATTCAGTTCGATTAAACTGAGATCCCTCTGCATCTGCTCGATGAACGAGCCGGAATCGTGCAGCCAACTCGACAGTCTAAGATTACCGATGGGTTTCAATCCCCTGGTCAAACTACCGTCCCGGCTCACTATTTCCGGCGTCATGGGTATTTCTAAAAAAAAAAACGGAATATCGTGCATGAAACCAACATTAATCTCCGAAACACAGATTCGGATATACGAACTCGTCTCGTCTGTTGTGGAGTTCGAGTATCCACCCTTGCCGTAGGACAGAACGTGCTGCCTGTAGAGCCTGTGTCCGGTCAACTGGTGCACCCAGGAGACGAAAGATTCCTCCGTCTTCGCCTTCAGGTGATAGATGAACTCCTCGGCGTCGATGTCGATTCGTCTGCGCTTCGCCTTGCTCGAGATCACCGAGAGACCGATGTCGACGGAGCCGTGCAGTTTCCCTTTGGCTATTTCCGACGGTCCTTTCCCGTATACCAAGATGCCCTCGTCCAAGATGAAATATCTCTGGGTGAATACGACCGTCATTAAGATATACGACATGAACTTTTATTTTTTAAAGGATAATAAAACCGTAATGCTCAATCAAATGTAATATTATAATAATAATAATAATTGCTTGAAAAGTTGGAGCGCTACTGTATCAGAGACACGTCACTTGAATGGTTTTCCAGCTATCTGAACGGTAGACCACACTTCGTGGACGTAGATGACTGACATTCTGAAAATTTTGAAACCATACGCGATGTTCCGCAAGGCAGAGTCCTTGGTCCGCTTTTATATATAATTTATGTAAATGATTTTCCACTAACGAATTCGGTAATGTATGCGGATGATACCTCTTGCTAATTGCTACTACTAATATTAATGAAACTCGTGTAAAACTTAATACTAATATTACTTCCGTAAGAAATTATTTTATGTATGTACAATAGTTTGCATCTAAACATCAGGAAAACTGTTTTTATTGAATTTAAACGCACCCGTGTTGATCGAGGCCGTTCGCACTATATTAAGGTGGCAAATATTTCGGTGCCACAGATAGAGTCTACTAGGTTCCTCGGGGTTATTATCGACTCCCGATGCGATTGAAAAAATCATATCGATGACCTCTCTGGGAGATTGAGTAGAATCTGCTTTCTCTTACTGAGACTTAAGTCTGATCTAAGTTCAGAGCTTTTTGCGAATGTTCTACTCTGCATATTTTCATTCTCTAGACTCGTACGGAATTTAAGCTTGGGGAAGTTCACATAATATTGAGACAATTTTAAACTACAGAAGCGACTGTCCGGATAATTGCTGGTATTGCACCTGCAACAACTTGTAGGAAATTATTTCCTAATTTAGGAATAATGACAGTACCATGCATTTTAATATTTCACTTGTTATTGTATGCTTTCGAAAACTATGATTATTTGTCTAAATTAAATCGCTGTCATTTGTATAACACAAGAAATGCTGGTGTTTTGGAAATTCCATCACTTAGATTTACCTTCAGTGAGAAAAGTCACCGTTACTTAGCCATAACAACTTTTAATAAGCTACCTGATAAATATAAACGGCTACTCATTGCAATTGTATAAGACTCATATAAAACATATGTTATTATCATTATTATTAATAAAAATCGGTTTACCAGTTTCGGCTAATTTTAATTACATTTAATTGAGTAATACACTAGAGTCTTTCATTATTTCTTATACTGTAACTCAGTTTGGACATAACTATGCATCTTTCATTTTTTGTTACAAGAATATTTCGTATCCTTAATTACTTTGCTTCCACTATTTTATATATATAAAAAAAAAATGGAATACGAGAAATAAATCAATTTCCGTCAATGTAATGTAAAAGGTAACAAAGCGCAACCTCAAGCAAACCATGCATTTCGTAATGCGAAATATCACTAGCATTTCTATGCATATGGAAATATTTTTTCACATAAATAGTTGGTATAACTCTGACATTATGAATGATGCTCACATTACCAAGGTCGCTTGCTAAATTCAAACCTTTACCACACTTACTTTAGGTTGTACCAACCAACTATTTTTGTGCTGAACAGTTTCCAAATGTATAGCGATGTTAGTAACATTTCACACGCTAAAAAATGCCTGTCCTGCGCAACATTGCCGTTTTTTACCTGTATAATGTATACAATTTTTATTGCAGTAGTAAGGATGCCATCCATCTGGGTTTCCTCGGATTTGCCCCCTTTTTGCAGGCGTCCGCTCGAATTTTTTAAAACGATTCGGCTTTCATTGTTACGAATTTTTAGCCAACTGTAATCGATAAACTTTCGAAGGTTTCTGTTTAATAACTTTTTTTTTTTACTTGTTTACTGTGTTACCAACAATTTTTACTTTCTTCTTTTAAGATGTGGGTAATAATACTATAATAATAATATCGATGTTTATTTTTGCTAATACTTAGTAGCGTAGCGCTGGGCGAGTTGAGCTAGCGTCGGATGATGCGCAATTGTTCATTCTTCAGTCTTAAAATCTTTAAAATTAGAAGAAAAAAAACCTTCAGACAAAACTCAAAAAAGTAATAGATTTTTACAAAAAGTAATAGGGTAATAGAAATTTCAAAAAAGCAATTGCAATACACGTGATTTTAGTTTACCGAAATGGCTTCCATGCTAAAAAGCAAAACATTAAATTTACATTACTTGTGATCAAGAAACACTTGATTTCAACGTAATTTGTGGCAACATGTGGACCTAACAAACACTAAAAAATACCACGTCATTAACCAACGATTGCGAAGATCACTTGCTATGAAAGGCCTAGAAATCATTTACGTTAACAGATGAGGTACTACGTCGCTAAACATCATCACAATCAAGTTTACAGTTTTCCCATTGTGCAAATGCAAACAAGCCACTATTATCACATGGGGGTGATTCTGTAAGGAATCGTGTTGCTTTTCACAGTGTCCTGTCGAAATTTCAAATTTTCGATAGTACTTTTCTGATTCTGTATCTTTGCAGTACATTTTAGTAACGTCGTACCGCTTTGGATGCAATTATATCGCTTTTGATAATTCAAACGTTGTGTCCGATCGTGCTTTGGATCCACAACAACTAAATCCCTCGGCATGCCCGTTAAAATTACTGAAACACCAAGTATTCACAGTACTTTATTTGTAATTCTCTAAAATGTTCAAGTTAATGTTGCAAATTACAGAATAACTCCCCAGCTTATATAGCTATTAAGCACTAGTAATGATATATAAATAATAAATAGGGAAATATGAAATATGAATTGAATAATTGCCAAAAGTTCCAAAAGTGCCAAAGAAATTTGTGTTTCCTGCTGCGCGGAGGTCACAAAACTGCTCAGAGAGGACACTATTGTTTGGCGCGTCAATTCGAAATGGAAATTTTTGAGTGTGTGTCCACTAGAACGTTCGAAAAACATGTAGATTTCTCCAGAGGCCAGCGAAATAAATCAGTTAAAATAAACAGCAGTGTAAATAAATCGTAGTATTTCAAGTGAATTAGTTCAAAAAGTGTTTTTAGGAATGTTATTTTATTTTCATATACTGTTAGAAATAAATAGTTTTTATTAAATATATCGCCGCATTGATTATTTAAACCCAAACGTTATGATAGTATCTCCAAATAGCTTCAGTAATTCTTCAGTAATATACAAACAACAATATTGCTTCCCTTTCATTATAAAAAACAGGCACCTTTTCCCTTCAAATACTTAATTCTTCTAGTGTAAGTCTCGTCTGTTAACGTAAACAACCTAAATAAACGTACATTTTGTGATAAAAAGGATCGTGTTGCTAACAACTTTTACGTTAAATATAAGTACTGACGTACGTACCTTATGCCAGCCCTTCAGCGGCCACTTTCGCTTCTTGTGCAGGTAGCCGCTGAACTTGGCCGGTTTCTTCTCGCACTTCTGTCCCTCCTTCAGGCCTTCCATGATCTCCCATTCGGAGCTGCGTCTGTGATTCTTTTTACGGGCGGGCGGCTTCGGCGGTTGCGGTTGCTGTTCGGTGGCGCTGTCCGCGTCCAGACTGTTCGTATCGACGCTCGCCTCCGAATCGCTCGTATTCACCAGGTTGCCCTTGATCTTTGTCATCTTGTTCGTCATGGGACTCTTCTTCTTCTCCATGACTATGTCCGCCTATTTCTTAATTTATATAATAGAAACTAATGTTGTATTGTCATTCTACGTTCGATTCTTTCCTTTTGCGTCCTGCAACACAAGCAGAAAGTACAGGTAATATTATGAATCCACTACAAACAAATTTAGTTTAGTAGGGGTGTTATTTACGAGAGAGCTACCGAAAATCTCTTGTTGAGCTAAACATATATACCGTATGCGAAATATAAGTATTAGTCAGCCGGTGCCATACCAACCCGATACAATGTCAAAATATGATACAGTTCAAGGAAGCGAATAGTGGAAATGCAGCCAAAAACAACTTTAATTTCAATTTTCCTATTTAATCTCTGGAGCGTTTGACAATGGTTTTTGCATTTTCAGGGATAATTAAATGGGAATTATGAAGTGAATATAATAATAATGAAATTAATTTTCACTTAATTATTTCTAAAACAATATATATATGTAAAAAATAATTATTGTCAAAAGCTCAGATATTAAATAAGGAAATTTAATTTAATATTGTTTTTGGCTGCATTCTCACTATTCCTTTCCTTGAACTCTAATGTTGTACAGCCAGTACTTCCACTTTTTCTTCAAATATGATATGTTCCTCGCAAATGATATTGTACCTTTAATAACTTCCTCATTGTTGCTACGTTGTTCGTCTCATTGTTCTGTATGTTACTTTAGTTTGGGTGTCATCAGCTCACTATACTCATACCTCGAACACGGTATATATGTTTTGAAAAAACAAATATTTTTATCTTTTACGAAAGCACACTACCTCACTTAAAAAGCAATGTTATTGTTAAACTTGTTTCTTTTTAGCAATTTCTGTAATTGCCCTTTCAGAATCATTAAAATAGAAAAAAAATGAGCCTCTTGCGTGAAGTCACGAGGGTTGGTGTAAAATTTAAATTATAGTAAAGAGTGTTCAATATCCAATCTGGTTTTATTAAATTTTTATTTCACAATGTTTCGATCACGATAGAATCATCTTCAGGTGCAAATTGTCAAATATAAAAACGATGTGTCAATAACATATAAAGCTGCGTTAAATGAGAATGTATTAAATAAAAATTAACTAATAAGAAAATAACAAAATGCATTAAAATATTGTGGACCAATACAGACTAAACAACAGAATTTTTACTTAATAAATTCTCATTTAATGCATGTTTATATGTTACTAACGCATCGTTTTTATATTTAACAAATCATTTGCAACTTTTCACCTTGTGATTGAAACATGTTGTGAAATATAAATTTAATTGAACCAGATTGGATATTGAACACTTTTTACTGTAATTTAAATCTTACATACTGACAAAACCAAAATAAGGAGAGAATAATGCTTGAGCATCGCATTATTCTCTTTTCTTTCCGTGTAACTCGCATATTTCAGAAAAACTGCAACAGAAGAGAAAATTTGGTCACTATACTTATTAAAACATCTTAATTAACTAATTCATTTGCAGACTTACACATAAGAGAGTCATCAATACTTAGCGTGTTCATAACCATCCATATCTTTTACATGGAAATATTACTATTTATGCAGATTTCAATAACGTAGCAATAAGTCTAGTTATAGCTTGTTCTTAATCAAATTTAAATATCCCACAATTATTTTTAGTAACTTCAACCTGAAGGTACTAAACCAACTATTAAGAATATGCGAAATCTATAAGGTTTGTTCGTTGGTATTAGGTACACCACTTGCACTGGTGCATATTTTATCTTTCTCGGATACGTAAAAAATAAATCTTCTATCCTGTTTTAATCACGAGCCAGTGCAGAAAGTGTAGCATAAACAAACAAACCTATAGATAAATCTCATATATACAACATTAATTACTAAAAATAATTGCCGGGAAGTTGTATGTTTTTATTTCGGGTATTGTATGATTGAATTTTATTCATTTTTTTTTTTTTGATCACACATCATTCCAAATGTTTGTGTGCGATCTCCGTATATCGCGTTTATCACAGATACAGCAATTAAAAATTATTATAGTTATTATCACACAAACCAAACATCTTTTTTATTGCCTAGTCATTTGGGTATTACAATATAAAAGCCCAACGGTCATATTTTGCGTTAATTACGAAACAAATATTGCATTGGTATCGGCATCTCCGTATTTGTAATACCTGAGGTTCTATTCAAAATACCTCATTATATACGGAATTATATGGTAATCACTGTCCTCGTATTAAATCATCATCATCACATACACGATGACTGTTACCACTAAAAATATATATGGCAAGTAACGTTTTTGTGAAACGAAAAACGGCAAGAAATAAACAATGAGTAAGATTTATATTCCTACATGAATTCCAATTAGGAAATTTATATGTAAAATGTTAAAGATAGCCGTTTACACATCGCTAAACTAATTTGGGACATTCTCACAGTTACACATAGATTTAATATAAATACTTGGCTCTCTCATCTGAAAATTCACGGGCGCGGAAATCTTAAATCAGCTTTACTAATAGCGATAGTATAAAGCCCGGATAATTGAATTGTGATACTTCTAAATCACTTAAAATCAATAGGACACAATTAAAGACCGAATGTTTATTAATTATAGGAATGTGTACGATTTTGGGAAATATAGTAAGATTTAACGATTCATTTAAAACAACGAGTAATGCAAGGTTTTAGTTTTGATACAAGTTCTAAGGCGATGATTATCGTATTTGTATTATTATTCATACTTTAGTAAATAGGTCGCCGATTTAAATGTGGATATGTTAGCATTTTAAATAAAACAGCAGGTCCTATATATACAGCCCGTAGACGACGACGAAGACACACTGAACAGGAATAAGAGATCGCACCTACGTCTAGACACAGCGAAAACTTACATGGTTTACGGCACTACATCATGCGAAGTTATTAATCGATTCGAAAAATCCCAATAATTACTAACAAAACACCGCGAACAACATTTAAAAGAAACTGTGTAAAAATTTCTGCAACCGCGACGCACACATACACATACCTTACGTCACTCTGGCGGAATGCTGTCAAGCGTGTTTGTTAGCTGTCAAAAAGATCACTCTATTATGAAGTTAGCGGCGATTGATTGGCGCTTAAATCACAGTATGGTAGGTACAGAAGCAGAATCACAGGCAGAATATTTCTTTCTAAATAATTGAGCGCGAAATAATCAAATAGTGGCATTAGTAGTACAAGTAAATCCAGGTTTTCTATTTAATGTTATTAGGCATTACACTAGCTTCCTAGCTGAATAGTCGTTCATTAAAATTTAATGTGTTATTATAAAAGATAATAATCATATTTAAAGCTGTTTTGAAAGAACATTCATTCTCCTGAATAATTATAGGTATTGCAGATGGCAAAAGACGATCTCGCAAGCATCATTTCATTGCTCCACTCCATACTCAAAGAAATACCCGAGTTGATAAACCTTTTAGACTTCTGTATAAATTCTTGCAAGCTATATGACAGGCCGTGGGAACGAGATTCGAGCCGTGCTAAAGCTCGTTATCCAACGAACCACAAGCCTTTGATGTCCGAGCATTTACCGACATTTCACGCGAAAAGCCGCGCCGCCCCGATCCACCTCGAGCCATAGCGAGTCTTTGCGTTCCCACGGCGCAAGATATGACAAATTGACAAACTTTAAACACACTGATGACCAAGCAACATGTTGTCGATGTTGTCAACAGAAGAGCGAACGGCTAGTAAGTTTTAACTGCGCGGAAGTTCCGTTCTTGTCAAAACAGTTTCTGACAATCATTTGACAGTTTTCGAGATTTTTATAACCCATAAACGTCAATACATTCAAGCGAGTAATAGTATTTGAATGTGTGCGCGCAATCGCCATCTTTTTTGAGTTCGTTATAACCAATAGTAAGGCCGCTTTACAGTTCGCAATTTTTCGTATTGCGTGCAATAGAATTGCACGCAATACAGATAGCGCAGGCGCATTGAATGGATTGGTGTTGCACGGAATAGAACGTGTTCTAATATTTCATTGCGCGCAATACGAAAAATTGCGAACTGTAAAGCGGCCTGTAGTCAATAAGGGAGTTAATTGCGTTATGAAAATAGAACTCAAAATATCTACAGCGCACGTTTTGTATACTAACGCAAATGGACGAATAGAACAAAGCTAATATGCCTCTACGGGCGATTTATCATAAAATTTTCAATTTTTAATTCATTTTCGAGATATTACTAGTGTAAGAACAAAGCATACTGTTCTCTACCCTACCTTGCAGTTTGCCATCATATTCCTTTTGATAATTTGTTAATTATATTTAGTGTAGTATATGAAAATTTAAATTTGCCGCCGAAGTTTACCGCTAAATTAACGGTGGTAGCTTGGGGTGGGAGAATGGGCGGGAAACAGTAGTTAGTAGTTGTTGTATGATTTGCGAGAAGGAAGTAAGAGCAGATTTCTATTGTACTTTATGTGTTTTTTTCTAAATAAATTCCCTTAAAAACTTATGTGTAAGTTTTTAATGACACTACATTAGTAAAATCATGGAATTATTAATTTGTTGGCTATGTATTGGGAAATAAAGGCAAATGTATCCTAATGTATTGTTTGTTCACAGCGCCCTCAGTATATTAAGTTGCCTAACTGTAAGGACACGTAAGAAATTAATTATTTGTCTCATTTTTTTTTATTAACACTTGCAAAAACAGAAACATAGGCTGCAGAATATTACAATTCCCCGTATTTTCATCAATTTTTCTCTATAATTTAGGAAAATAGGGTGTTAGTAGAGAATCTATAACATTATAATTTTTAGTATACAAGAAGTTATTATTTATCAAATAGTAAACGGGCATTTTTAATTTAATTAACTACTTTAGTTACGAACAAAAGCGGACAAAAGCACAACAGGTTCACACATCGCACTGTTTAATTTAATAATTACCGTAATAGCAATTCAGCCTTGCGCTTAAAACCGGTTCCTCGGTTCTTCAAATTCCTAGTTAGAGAAGAGCCGACATCCTCCTTACTTAGAATATACACAAATCAGTTACTCACGTAGTCCGCATGCTGCGTTTCACCTCGTGCTTCAGGTTACCTACCTCTTTTTTTCCTCTTATCCAATTAAGAATCGCGGCACGTACTTACACTCGGCAAACAGTAAATCGCGATAAAGTTGACTAAAAGGCGCCAGGAGTTTAGTAAGTTTTTCGATTTATCGTATTACATTTTAATTTTTGCATACCGGTAAAATTAATATATAATACATTTAACGTGTGCGGAATGAATAAAACTGTATTTGTGACTGGGGGCGCCGGATATATTGGTAGCCACTGCATTGTGGAACTGTTAAATGCGGGATACAAAGTCGTCGCGGTGGACAATTTCGTGAATAGCGTCGGCGAAGAGAATGGAGAATCCGCTGCTCTTAAACGGGTCGAAACTATTACAGGAAAAGGGGTCGATTTTCATCGGATGGATCTGCTAGATATCAAAGAACTGGATAATTTATTCCAAAAAGTAAAACAAATTGTCTGCAATCAGAGGAATAATTAATAAATATATATTTATCTTTGTAGCAACGAATCGATTGTGTTATTCACTTCGCTGCCATGAAGGCCGTCGGCGAGTCGATGGAATATCCGCTGCTCTACTACAAAAACAATATCATCGGGATGCTAAATTTACTAGAAGTAAGCAAATGTACCTTTATTTAGTGTGATTGTGTATTCCAGCGTGTGGCGAGGATCCTATTTTAGGTAATGGAAAAACACGATTGTTATCAATTAGTGTTTTCCAGTTCTTGCACGGTGTACGGTGAGCCGACGGAGTTTCCAGTTACCGAAAACCACACTATAGGCAGGAATATAACAAACGTCTATGGGAAAACCAAGTATTTCATCGAGGAAATGTTGCAAGACGTCAGTCATTCTAACCAAGTATAAAAGTACTATACGTTACTTTGCAATCTTTGTTTTTTACTGACAATATTTTATAGAAATGGAATATTATCGCACTGAGGTACTTTAATCCCCTCGGAGCACATCCGTCTGGTTTAATTGGGGAGGATCCTACAAAGCCGTTCTCCAATATTATGCCATTCATATCTCAAGTTGCGATAGGTAAAAAACCAATCCTGACTATATTCGGAGGAGATTATAATACTGTCGACGGCACTGGTATGTGAAAATATAATATACACCATGCTCTCAAATACTTTCCTGATTAGAGTAGATCGCAGTGCATACACACACTGCATCACTTTGACAGTTTGTATGTCACCAAAATGTGTGCAAAACATATTTATTATAAGTTAAAAAGTTAATAGTATTAAAGGTAATGGTGAAAATGTCCATTATTTTGAAGACATAGTTGAACTCTACATTTCAACTTTTCTCAAAACCATTTACGAGCAGTTGTGTGGTTATGTTGGTACAGGAATTCCTAATAGCATTGTGAAGCTCTTGGATTGTGTGATTTCTGGTTTTTAATATGGGAAAATAAAATAATATAAAATTATCGAGTCAGCAGGTCTTGCAGCTGAATTAATAATTCTTGTATCGAAAAATTGTTTCAAAAAAGCTATTGTTTATTGAGATTTGTGCCCCAGTACATTATCTTGCTGAAAAAATCTTATAAGTTCATCATCATAAAGAGTCATTGATAAATAGCTGTAACAATGCGTTTCGATGTCTTGTATTGTAGCAGTTATTGTTTGTTTAAAATATATAGGTTCAGTAATTCGTCTCCTTGAAACTGCTATAGTCTAGCGCCTATTTTTTGCAGATGTAGGATGTAATAAAGTTTCTACGAATTCCTGAAGGTTTTCAGTCAACTACATTCTCATATTTTGCTTATTCAAATAACCAGAAAGATGGAACAAAGCCTCATTAGAAAAAAAGCATTTATCTAGAATATTGTCATTAATTATGTTCTGTAAAAACTATTTACAGTACTGTACTCTCCTATTAAAATCTACCTGCCTGAGTTCATGAACTACTTGAACCTTATACGGAAATAACTTTAATTCCTTTTTTAATTAAAACGGTATGGCATGTTCCCACTGACAACTGAACTTCCTGAGAAAGCTTTCGAATTTTCGTTGTTTAGGTGCTCCGATTGTACGAAATTTGGCAATACTACCATGAACATGAGTTAAAAGCTGTGCATATGTAGCTGCCAAATTAAGAAACTATTTCCGGAAATCCTGCACGCACTGATTAATTGAATAAATCCATTCTCCACTATCTGATTTTCGACGTTTTAAAATAACTTTTGATAATAGATGTTTTTCCTGTTGTAATAAAATAATATAAAATAAAAAACAACCGTTTTTGTCACTGACAGCTGTTACAATTTAAAAGTAGCTCAGTGTCGCCAAGCTTACTAAACAATTTGCTTAAAAAACAGCCTACCCTAATCAAGGAAAGTACTTAAAAGCATGGTATATTTGGGAAATATTTACAATTTCTTTCACAAACAAAGGTATTCGTGACTATATCCACGTAATGGATTTAGCTTCTGGTCATGTAGCCGCTTTGGAACACCTGTTTAGGAAACACCAACGTATACGGGTAAGTTAGAAAAAAACAAACAATTTATGTAATCATTCAAATGGTGTTTATATATGTTCTTTTTATTGCTTACAGGTTTTTAATTTAGGCACCGGAAAAGGCGTTAGCGTATTAGAACTGGTAAAAACTTTTGAAAAAACTACAGGGACAGTTGTACCATATGAAATCATCGATAGACGCGAAGGAGACATCTCGGTAATGTATGCCAATACAGATTTGGCCGAAAACGAACTCGGTTGGAAAGCGAAACATACCCTAGATGAAATGTGTAAGCATAAAGTTATCTCGACAAAATTAAGATTCATTCTCATTTTGATGTCATATTTTCAGGTGCACATTTTTGGAAGTGGCAGACCATGAATCCCAATGGCTATAGAACGAAAGAGCCAATATTTATGAACGGTCACTAAAATTAATGTCAAACACAATATTGTAGTTTATATGCAATAAACATTCTTACTTTTCCACTTTTGTAGCGTCTTTATATAAGTTTAGGTGTTGAAAGCGTATCGCTTCCAAACCGTAACTGGTCCAACCTGGTAGCAGATATCTTGCAAATATCTCCAGGCATTTGGCGTTTTCGGGAACATAACGTTGCAGTATTTCTGTAAGTCAAATAATGATGAATCCAATTATGCTAACAAGGAAAGCCACCCAAGTTGATCTCCTCGATTTTGTTAAATTTGATAGGAATATAAAATACCCAAACATATTTGACACGTATTTTTTTTAGCGTCCCATATTTGGTTCTAGAGGGTGTATCAAAGGCTCAAATTTTCCCCAAAAACAATTTCTTTTGCAACATTTCAGAAACGAGAAGAGATATTGAGATTGGGTAAAGATCAAATCGTTCCTTGTTGGCAGCTGTGCATTTTAGGTTGAAACAAGAACAGTGGTGCACTCACGGGCTGGTTAGGGGGTTAAAAAATACCATGTTTTCTGACTCCTACTCTTGTATATTAAATTTAAAATTTTCTTTTTTTAATGATTAAACTACATGAAAAATAAAGGTTACGACTTTTTAGATTTTTTTCTAAATGTTCATTTTAGACTATTTATATTTTATATTTAATGTGGCATTGTATTTCAAGTAAAAAATGTTTGTTATATTAAAATATAAAAAAGTAAAGTGATACATACAAATAATTATGCCAAAAAAGATTTCATGTGTTTTTGGTCATCTCGTAAATATAAGTTACTTTTTCACGTCTTGGCAAATCCATGTGTTTATGTTTGTCAATGTATCCAACTGATTATAAATAAATTTTTTATAATAAAATAAATAAATAATAAATCAAAGAGATCAATTTCGGTGCCTTTCCTTGTATGTAATAGGAAATTTACCTTGTAAAGGCGGTTTGTGTGAATGCAACGCACTGGGAATACTAACAATTAATTTCTCACTTGGTATGCTCGAATAATGTTGGATGCATCTTGAAGCAAATACTATCTGTTCAAAAGGTTGCTTACCTGGCGGTGTCGTAAAATTGCAAATTGGTTCACCTGTGGTAGTTACCTGCGTTATATGAGCATACATGAAGAATAAAATAAAAATAAATAAATTTAAGCACCTTTATCCAATACCATTTGCCTAAGTACATGACGTTCCATTTGTTGAAAATCTCCTTTTTTACATAATTCAAGTGAGATATTGAATTTGTGCACCACATCACTATAATGCCGTCGTCTTTGATTAACTTCTCTATAGGTATATTCTTCAAATCATCATTAAACATCATGCTATACGAATCGTTTGATTTCATTTTCTTTCGTCTTATATACTTATTCCACCAAGGAGAATCAAGCAAGATTACGTCAAACTTCTCATCTCCCAAGTGTGTCATGATCTCGCTAACATTGGAACAATAGAATTTACATTTCTCTGGGAAAATGTAACTACCTTGTTGTATTTCCACGCTTACCGGTTCACTTCTGCTATTTTCACCTATAATATTTCCAATATCACAGCTTTCTGTTGTACGATAAATATAATCTGAGACTTTTAAAGCTCTATTATTTTCATTCTCATTAGAATTACTACATGGATCTCTATCAATCAATCCATTCTCTATAAGTTCAGCATGGAATAAATTAAAAATATTTTCGACATGTTCTACCTGTGAAACATATCCATGAATATCCTTAC